>CM067322.1:104431544-104963414 GCA_034231615.1 Meghimatium bilineatum | reverse complement strand
CTCTGTTGTGTATGGTCATTCATCTCAGGAGATTGTCGCAGCTGTGTCTGACTTGCTGCGTCTCTCTGTTGTGTATGGTCATTCATCTCAGGAGATTGTGGCAGCTGTGTCTGACTTGCTGCGTCTCTCTGTTGTGTATGGTCATTCATCTCAGGAGATTGTCGCAGCTGTGTCTGACTTGCTGCGTCTCTCTGTTGTGTATGGTCATTCATCTCAGGAGATTGTCGCAGCTGTGTCAGACTTGCTGCGTCTCTCTGTTGTGTATGGTCATTCATCTCAGGAGATTGTCGCAGCTGTGTCTGACTTGCTGCGTCTCTCTGTTGTGTATGGTCATTCATCTCAGGAGATTGTCGCAGCTGTGTCTGACTTGCTGCGTCTCTCTGTTGTGTATGGTCATTCATCTCAGGAGATTGTGGCAGCTGTGTCTGACTTGCTGCGTCTCTCTGTTGTGTATGGTCATTCATCTCAGGAGATTGTCGCAGCTGTGCTGCGTCTCTCTGTTGTGTATGGTCATTCATCTCAGGAGATTGTCGCAGCTGTGCTGCGTCTCTCTGTTGTGTATGGTCATTCATCTCAGGAGATTGTCGCAGCTGTGCTGCGTCTCTCTGTTGTGTATGGTCATTCATCTCAGGAGATTGTCGCAGCTGTGCTGCGTCTCTCTGTTGTGTATGGTCATTCATCTCAGGAGATTGTCGCAGCTGTGCTGCGTCTCTCTGTTGTGTATGGTCATTCATCTCAGGAGATTGTCGCAGCTGTGTCTGACTTGCTGCGTCTCTCTGTTGTGTATGGTCATTCATCTCAGGAGATTGTGGCAGCTGTGTCTGACTTGCTGCGTCTCTCTGTTGTGTATGGTCATTCATCTCAGGAGATTGTCGCAGCTGTGCTGCGTCTCTCTGTTGTGTATGGTCATTCATCTCAGGAGATTGTCGCAGCTGTGCTGCGTCTCTCTGTTGTGTATGGTCATTCATCTCAGGAGATTGTCGCAGCTGTGCTGCGTCTCTCTGTTGTGTATGGTCATTCATCTCAGGAGATTGTCGCAGCTGTGCTGCGTCTCTCTGTTGTGTATGGTCATTCATCTCAGGAGATTGTCGCAGCTGCGTCTCTCTGGTGTGTGGAGATAACTGAGAAGTCCAGTTGTTTTTTTATAATCCCCTACCACCTTTGGGATACATATTGTGAAGTTTAGAATTGGGCGTGTCTGGTGATGTGGCAAACAATTTTCTTTGGGATACATATTGTGAAGTTTAGAATTGGGCGTGTCTGGTGATGTGGCAAACAATTTTCTTTGGGATACATATTGTGAAGTTTAGAATTGGGCGTGTCTGGTGATGTGGCAAACAATTTTCTTTGGGATACATATTGTGAAGTTTAGAATTGGGCGTGTCTGGTGATGTGGCAAACAATTTTCTTTGGGATACATATTGTGAAGTTTAGAATTGGGCGTGTCTGGTGATGTGGCAAACAATTTTCTTTGGGATACATATTGTGAAGTTTAGAATTGGGCGTGTCTGGTGATGTGGCAAACAATTTTCTTTGGGATACATATTGTGAAGTTTAGAATTGGGCGTGTCTGGTGATGTGACAAACAATTTTCTTTGGGATACATATTGTGAAGTTTAGAATTGGGCGTGTCTGGTGATGTGGCAAACAATTTTCTTTGGGATACATATTGTGAAGTTTAGAATTGGGCGTGTCTGGTGATGTGGCAAACAATTTTCTTTGGGATACATATTGTGAAGTTTAGAATTGGGCGTGTCTGGTGATGTGGCAAACAATTTTCTTTGGGATACATATTGTGAAGTTTAGAATTGGGCGTGTCTGGTGATGTGGCAAACAATTTTCTTTGGGATACATATTGTGAAGTTTAGAATTGGGCGTGTCTGGTGATGTGGCAAACAATTTTCTTTGGGATACATATTGTGAAGTTTAGAATTGGGCGTGTCTGGTGATGTGGCAAACAATTTTCTTTGCGCTTCTGGATTTTGGGACCTCTCATCAACTTTTAAAGTGTTGCTTTTGGGTTTATGGGTATGCCAGCAACTTTGCAAGTGGTGCGCCTCTGGGTCACATATTTGGGACCTCTCAAAAACTCTGCATGTTTTGCGCCTCTGGGTTTTGGGACCTCTCATGAACTTTGTCTGTTTTGGAATCACAATACAATATTGTAAGCGGTAGATTACGAGGATGTGTCCACGATGTTTAAGTTTTTTATCGACATAGTTCGAAATTCTTTTCCCGAAACTAATAAATTAGACTCAGGTCACGGCTAGAAACATTAATGATGACAAATGCGTCAGGTACAAGAGGAAGCCAATTATTCCTTTTTTTTTAATCTTCCTGTTTTTCCGTCAGAATCATATTTATGTATTAATAATGGCCCTGTATTAATTTATATTATTACAAATATACATTTGTTGATATTCTGGAATACCTGCGCGTTATTTCACGTGAAACGTAACCTCTAAGTCTAACAAACGTAGCGTTGAAAGTTCGAATACTGCAAATTAAGGGACATTACTGCAGTGATAATGTTGGCAATACCGTGGTTATCTCTCATTGTATGTTGACTATTCCTTATATTTCTATGATGCTTTTATGTTTGCTACACACACTTATTCTCTCTCTCTTCCACCATCCCTCCTTCCCCCACCCCCACTTCTAATTTACTGTATATCTTTCTCGATATATCCTGCTGATAACCTGTAGATCTGTAGATCTATCGTTATTGGACAAACAAAACAGTCTATTGTTTATCCCACAGTCATGTTGTCGTAGCTTCCACACTTGTGAGCGAGATGTAGTCTGTGTGTTGCTCTGGTTGGAGGTGGAGTGATCTTTATTCAAGTTTTTCTTGATGATGTCTACCCATCTTCTCCTAAATCTGCCCTGGCTTTGTATCCTGATTCCATCTTGTTATAAGGTCATATAAGAAGTTGATCGTTCTTCGTCGTAAGATGTTCAAACCATTTTATCTGTTGTTTCTCTATATATTCGCTGCATGGTGTCATTCCTATTATATTTCTGATGTTCTCACTACGGATTTTATCGAGTCTGGTGACTCAAACCGCATTACATAGAGATTTCATTTCGCAAGGATCAATCTTTCTGGTGTATATAAGTCTCTCTTGTGTGTAAGTCTCTCTTGTATGTAAGACTCACTTGTATGTAAGACTCTCTTGTGTGTAAGTCTATCCTGTGTGTAACTTTCTCTTGTGTGTAAGTTTCTCTTGTGTGTAAGTCTCTCTTGTGTGTACGTTTCTACTGTGTGTACGTTTCTCTTGTGTGTACGATTCAGTTGCCAAGTCTGGCATTGACTTGAAGTTGAATCTACGGAGTTACATGGTAGGGTTGCTATCAAAGTCGACAGCTAGAATGTCTCTAAATTTGTCTTTTGACATCTAGTTTCTATCTATATCGAGCAGTCCGTACTTTGTGAAATACTTCCCATGTCCTTGAACTCTTTGACTTGTTTTATTTTTTTGTTCTCTATTTTTAAGTAATCTGTTGACCTTAATTAATTGCATATTATGTGTCTTGTGTGTGTCTTATTGCATATTATGTGTCTTGTGTGTGTCTTATTGCATATTATGTGTCTTGTGTGTGTCTTATTGCATATTATGTGTCTTGTGTGTGTCTTATTGCATATTATGTGTCTTGTGTGTGCCTTATTGCATATTATGTGTCTTGTGTGTGTCTTATTGCATATTATGTGTCTTGTGTGTGTCTTATTGCATATTATGTGTCTTGTGTGTGTCTTATTGCATATTATGTGTCTTGTGTGTGTCTTATTGCATCTTATGTGTCTTGTGTGTGTCTTATTGCATATTCATGATACGGATTTGATGTGAGTTTGCAGTTGTTCTTCTTTTTCGTATATGATGCTTTGGTTGTCAGCGAAAATCATTTCATGAAGATGGTTATTCATTTATTCATTATTTGTTCTTTCTTTTTCTGTTCTGTTCTATCTATCTATATATTCGTTGTGGTCCGTGTTTGCTTTTCGGCTTCAGGGCTAGAACACATCTCTGGAGATGGTCTTCTTGTGTTTGTTTTTTTGTAAATTTCTTCCCGTGGACTATTTGATTTTTGTGGTCCATCTTTTATATGGTCTGGCTTTATAGATGTGATGTCTATGTATTATAGCCATCTGGGGCATGCTGTCTGTTGGTAGTCTGGAAGTGTGCGAAAACCACTTTATCTTTTGTCCCTTTATGCGTTCCAATACTAGTATTGTTTTGGTTATCTGTCTGATGTTATCGTTTCTAATTCTATCACTTGATGACACTCCGAGTATTCTTCGTAGACAAGTCATTTCTACTGTCACTTTTTTTTCTTTTGTCTTCTGTTGTCATTGTCCAGGTTTGGCACTGGTAGCACAGTGATGAAATAATAATAGTCTTGTCTTAATAATAATAGCAACTTTAGTGTTAATGTTTACATTTTTATTCTTGAAAATACGTGTCATCTGTCCTAGAATCTGTTGCATTTATTTTGTATTACTTGACTGTTTTTCCCTTCACTCGATATATTGATTCTTAAGTAATTGGCCTCCATTACCTGTTTAGTGTGCTTATTATCGATCGAGTTATATATGTATTTCTTTTTTTGCTATTGCCATTATTTCTGTTCTTTTTTCAATATTAATCTTAATGTTGAATTTTTGACAAATTGTGTGGATTCTATTCATATGTTCTTGCAATTGTTCTTCTGATGTCGCTATTAGTACTTGGTCGTCTGCAAAGAGTCATTCGTTCAATGTGTCGTTTATGTTATTTTCTTTTTTGGTACTTATTATTTCACAGATGTGGTCGATATATGCTATAAAAAGTAGAGGAGATAAGAAACATCCCTGACGAACTCCTGATTGAATTTGTAACTTATTGGACACACCTGTATTTGTTCTTACTTTACATTGGCTATTAGTATAAATGCTGTTGCATATATTGATTAAATGTTCTGGTACTCCGTATATTGATAGTGTTTTCCATAGTTGTTGTCTTTCTAATCGACGTTTTAATATTTTGTTGAAAGTTTTCTATGTGTGGCTTAGTAATGATATCCCTCTGTATTTCGTGCAATCTCTTTTACTGATTTTTTTCTTCCATATAGGAATAATTGCCGCTTTTCTCACCTTCTGACTTTGAAAAGTATGTGTAGCTATTTATTCCCGCTCTCAGCTGTTGCTGTAGTGAGTTCAGTTGTAACCTTATAACGATGCGGGCAGTTTGTTATTTAGTAAAATAAAAATGTTTGGTAATCCAGTATAATGAAGATCCAAGATCCATGTGAATTCATTTATATATATAACTGTTTAATGTTAATTGCAATATCAAAGTTGACAATATTCAGTTCACAGCAACAAAGTGTACGACATTAGCAATGTCTTCCTAAGTATCTAAGAAAATATCTACAATACTTGTTGATTCTTGATTAGAAACTGGCTTCACAGCACGCGGGACATTCCCATAAGTGCTCCGCCCTCTTCTCCAGCAGCCATCCCAGTGTATGTAGATTCATAGTTCCGGTCAGGTGGTGATTGTGTGATCTTCGGGACATTTCAAAAAATTTACTTTTCCTCCCCTCACCTCTAAATAATCCAATTTCTAACATTCTCTGTATGTGTACGTTCTCAACCTCATTGACATCATCTGCATCTTGAAATGAATTTATTACTTCCTTCATTAAGTCTTCTTTATCTCTTCTCAGCAATGTGCCGTCTATCGCCGCATTGCTTGCCAATAAGTGGGCTCTCTTATTTCATCTGACCCCAGCATGACCAGGGCAGTATATCCATGTAATGCTCTGGCCAGCTTGTTCAATAAGTCCCACCATTCTTTTCTTAACATGAACTTTTCTATCTTGCGCAACATGCTTTGAAAGTCTGTGAGTATTACCGAGTGTGTTGATGTATCAGTTATCAACCAATTAAGAGCTGCTGTAACTCCCTCTATCTCCATCCTCATGCTCGATGTGACAGTAGAATATGCTGAAGATTTCTCAACCAACTTGCGGTTTGGAGTGTAGTTGGGAGAGTTCGTGCACTGTATCCTGAGCCCTGACTTCCGTCAATTTTCGACGCGCTTTACCTAGTTGTATTATTGCTTCAGTCAGTGATTTTTTCTCAGCGTCTACCTCCACCCTTTCACTGCCCTTTCATATTTCTTCCAAGTCACATAATCTTCGCAGTGTGTCTTCAGCCTCTGCCATCCATGATCTGCCACGCTTGATTCGTTTTCCCTTTGACTCATCTAGACGTTGGTGTAATGGGTGGTAGTTGTATTCTGTCACTTTAAGGTACCACTTAACGTGGGCCACCTGATGTCGCACTCTAATGCTGGGAAGATCAAGCAGAAATCTCATAGAAGAGATGGGTGTATCTCTAGTACACCCCAGTACCGTCTGTGTATACAATACTTGAATCACAAACCTACTAGAGAAACAAATCGTCTCTCACTGTCTACGTATATGTCACTCACTTCATAACTATCGTATATATATATATATATATATATATATATATATATATATATATATATATATATATATATTCTTTCCTAGCTACGGTCTCGAAGAGAGCCCCACACCTAGTCTAATCGACTCGGTCCCCAGAGTTCCGAGACGACTGCTGGTCTACTAATTTGTAACCCAAGTTGCTGCACGAATCGAATTCAGAATCCTGACGCTCCTTCGTCTCCAATCCAGCAAAAATCCCACTGCTCTTCTCCTGAAAGACTCCCCCTTATTTCAGGAAAACCCCTAACCAATCACAGCACTCGTTACGGACATACATCTGTTTTAATCTCCCACCCTCCTCGTCTGTCTTACTTGACGAAAGGCGTGATCTAAATGAAAACAATCCCCGCATGACACATCAGCCGGAAACAAGCGTATCACAGACATACTGTCTGCACCTCTTTATTCAAGCTAATCGCGCAAATCCTACTAATCAGAAGTGACCTCCACGTCTCTATACTTTTATAACTTGTTTACTCAATCCATTCGCCAGGCGTACCATACATATTTATTTGTTTTGTCAACACCTGACTTATGAAGTTGGCGTCGAACAAAACTATTTGTACAAATGGTCCGAACTCGGCCGATAATGTTGATTTATGTCGTCTAGCTCGCTCTCCACGTGGAGGCTACTTCTTGTTTGGTGCTTAGGTCATAGATGATTAGGTCATTTACAGTACATTACTTGTTTCGTATAAATCTGCCAGACATTATGTCTGGACAAAACTAAATAACCACCATTTCTATATAATGTACTGGATTGCCACGCCTCATTCTGGTACTCTGTATGTTATCAACGGCTACTGCTTCGTTGATTATTGCCTTGTGTAATGCATTTTCTATGTCCGATATTTGCTGTAACGTTTAATGTTATGTTTTTTCTCCTTCCTTTAGGTTCAACAGTTCTTTGAAATATTATTGACATATTTCCATTATTTGCTTGGCTTCTTTTAATGAGTTTCCATCATTTATTATTTCTGTTGGTCAGAATATATCTTCTTTGTTTATTATTTCTGCAGTGCTATATAACCCATTTACTAACATATGGACGTGAGTCTTGGACAATAAACACACTGGAAAGTGGGAAATTAGAGGCAACAGAGATGTGGTTCTACAGAAGAATGCTGAGAATACCATGGACTGCCAGAAAAACTAATGTAGAGGTGTTGAAAGAGTCAAATGCGAAACGTACATTAATCAACAATATAAGAAAAAGGTAATGTTCTTCCTTGGCCACTTCATAGACAGGCAGGTTAAGAGAACATAGTAACAGCAAGCAAAATTGAAGGCAACAGAGACAGAGGGCGACAACGTGAGAAAATATTATACAGTTTGACAACCTGACACTGCAAGAAAACAACAACGGCCTTGATACATAATACTCTGGACAGAGAGCTGTGTAGAGCCATGACCGCCTACGCCAGCTGGCATGGCACCTGATGATGTGCACTAGACTTTCTCGTGGATTTATCCTACATATGTGCAGTAGACTTTCCCCGTATTTATTCCATGAATTATCTTTGGCTTTGTTTAAACGCATTCTTTACTTTTTTATTTGGTGACTTGTATTGTCGGTAGTCTGGTTTTTGTTTGGTTTTAACCTTGTGTTGAAACATTTCTTTTTGTTTTTAATAGCTCCATGTACTTGTTTGCTCCGCCGCATTGTCTTTTGTTTCTATATTTTTCATTTTCCCCCACATATATCGTTAAGATTGTGTATCATAGCTGCTTTGAAGGTCTGCTGTTCTGTCTTTAGGCTATCGTTTCGTTCAGGTAGTATATATTATGTCTTAGACATCTCTTGTCATAGTGGAGTTTGATAACTTCTAGTTTGTTTGTTTAACTTAGGATATGTTCCTTGTCTTCTTTTATGTCTTTCTTCAGTGGTTTGTTCTTGTTTGGCGTAGTTTTTTTACTCAGTATGACCGATCTGTGGGCGGTGTATTTCTGCATGTTTGGTTTGACTATTGCGTATGTGTTATCGTTTATTTGTTTCTGTCTTGTGATAATGTAGTCGATCTTGGATGTTTGTTGTTTTAATTTGTCCCATTTGTACCAATGTGTAGTATGACTCTATCTGTTTTGGTGGAATGTGTTTCTTATGATGAGTCCATGTTACATACATACGTTTATGAGGTGTTCTCTTTTGTTGTTGCGTACTTTACTGACGTCACCGAAGTGTTCAAGGCAAGTTTCATGTTCTCCATTTTTTGTCTATTCTTCCATGAAAGTCGCCCATAATGTATACTATTTCATTAAGTAACAATAGAATCTTCGAAAAATTCCATACATTCCTCTTCTTTGTTTTTGTCATTACCTGGTGCATAGATTCTGTATTATTGTGTTTGTGGTTTCTTTTTCTATTATATGCATTTGTATTATTCTCTCTGAGATGTATTCTACGTAAAAGGAACCCCACTTCGTGTCTTGCTTTCTCGTGTGTGTTCACACTGTTCTACGTTAGTACACCTCGTGTGTGTGTGTTCACACACTCGTCTCTACGTTAGTACAAAGTTATTTAATACTTCTTTGATGTTGCTTCATGTTTTTCTGATGTCTGCTGTGTCTAGGATTTCTAGGTTTCCCCCATGAATGTTACTAATGATATGTTCATCTTCGCTTGCGAAGGAGGAAAACATCATCATAATCGTATCTAGTAAGTATGCTGCTATAGCAGCCAAGGTGAAGTAAAGCAGTCATCACTGTACAGACGATAACTGTACATGGTGAAGTGACGCAGTCATCACTGTACAGACGATAACTGTACATGGTGAAGTGACGCAATCATCACTGTACAGACGATAACTGTACATAGTGAAGTGACGCAGTCATCTCTGTACAGACGATAACTGTACATAGTGAAGTGACGCAGTAATCTCTGTACATACGATAACTGTACATGGTTGTATGTGTGATAACTCTACAGCCAGTATGCAGGCCACCCAACAACAAAAAATATCTGATGCCTTCGATAACTTGTATTTCATTATCCGCTCTACGAAAATAGAGCTCATGTTCAGCTTGCACAAATAATGCAAATTTTAGTCGCCATATTCAAATTGAAGACGGGAAACTTCAAACAGCCAATAGCTTTAACAACCTGAGAAGCATCCTCTAATAAGATGTAAACATGGAGACTGGAGTAAACAATAGAATAACGAAAGCCAGTGCCACATTGTGAAGACTGCACAAAAATGTATGGAGCAATAGGGTAATAACAACTACCACGAAACTCATAGTTTGCCAAGCAACAGTAATACTATCACTTATGTATGCATGTAAAGCGTGGACAGTATACGCCAGGCAATCAAGGAGACTTAACCATATCCATATATGCTGACTCAGTAAAATACTCCCTTATCCAACAATTAAAATATGATACAATAATACTGTCCAGCTTCTGTGACTGGAAGACTATATCTGTCAAAACTTTGGTCACGGAACATATGCTGCCACAAATCAGTAAAGGAGAAGCTTGATATCGCTAACAATCCACCTAACAGGTGTACAACTCCAATCCATCTACCAGGTGCACTACTACATTCCACCTACCAGGTGCACAACTACAAAAATACACATACCAGCTAACATCCAGCTAACAACCCACATGCGAGGTGCACAACTCTATACTAACTCTCGGTAGGAAAAACTTTGTCCAAAAATAAAGCTTGCCTATTTCAGGATGCTCTTTGAATTTTAGTTACATTTCCGTCTTAATTTTCTGCTACAATCAATGACTACACATCAAATCTGATATACGATCAATGACTACACATCAAATCTGATATACAATCAATGGCAATACATCAAATCTGATATAAAATCAATGGCTATGTATTGAATCTCATGTGCGATCCTTTTTTCTCTATATGTTGCTTGTAAGAAGTTCCAAGGATGAATGAACCACATCAAGGGTGTCTGGAGAAATAATATATGAACTATGTGTGGAGAAAGCTAAAATCACATCTGGTAGTTATGCCATTGAAACTCATAATCTAACGGCAATTGTGAATAGAAAATAATCAACTACATGACATAACGTGGCATAATTAGCTTGAAATAATTTTATATTTAAATGTGTGTGCAATATTTGTCAACAACTTCATTGTTGTATAAATACAAACTTCATTGTTGTATAAATACAAACTTCATTGTTGTATAAATACAAACTTCATTGTTGTATAAATACAAACTTCATTGTTGTATAAATACAAAGTTCATTGTTGTATAAATACAAACTTCATTGTTGTATAAATACAAACTTCATTGTTGTATAAATACAAACTTCATTGTTGTATAAATACAAACTTCATTGTTGTATAAATACAAACTTCATTGTTTTATAAATACAAACTTCATTGTTGTATAAATACAAAGTTCATTGTTGTATAAATACAAACTTCATTGTTGTATAAATACAAACTTCATTGTTGTATAAATACAAACTTCATTGTTGTATAAATACAAACTTCATTGTTGTATAAATACAAACTTCATTGTTGTATAAATACAAAGTTCATTGTTGGATAAATACAAACTTCATTGTTGTATAAATACAAACTTCATTGTTGTATAAATACAAACTTCATTGTTGTATAAATACAAATACAAACTTCATTGTTGTATAAATACAAATACAAAGTTCATTGTTGTATAAATACAAACTTCATTGTTGTATAAATACAAACTTCATTGTTGTATAAATACAAACTTCATTGTTGTATAAATACAAACTTCATTGTTGTATAAATACAAACTTCATTGTTGTATAAATACAAAGTTCATTGTTGTATAAATACAAACTTCATTGTTGTATAAATACAAACTTCATTGTTGTATAAATACAAACTTCATTGTTGTATAAATACAAACTTCATTGTTGTATAAATACAAACTTCATTGTTGTATAAATACAAAGTTCATTGTTGGATAAATACAAACTTCATTGTTGTATAAATACAAACTTCATTGTTGTATAAATACAAACTTCATTGTTGTATAAATACAAATACAAACTTCATTGTTGTATAAATACAAATACAAACTTCATTGTTGTATAAATACAAACTTCATTGTTGTATAAACACAAACTGCATTGTTGTATAAATACAAACTGCATTGTTGTATACATTCTAACTGCATTGTTGTGTAAA
The DNA here is from genome assembly GCA_034231615.1 of Meghimatium bilineatum. Taxonomy (NCBI): domain Eukaryota; kingdom Metazoa; phylum Mollusca; class Gastropoda; order Stylommatophora; family Philomycidae; genus Meghimatium; species Meghimatium bilineatum. The sequence goes on along the minus strand of CM067322.1, from coordinate 104,951,748 downwards.
TACTAGAGCCATTGATAACGTCAACTTTTGTCAGCGCATTTTCTGGTCCCAATTTCTGTCCAAATCTTTCAACCCTTACCCTGACCCAATTGTTGAAGTAATGTTTTGGCATTCCCTTATTTATTTCATCCAATACTTTCTGTGTCCAGAGTTAGAAATTACCTATTTTTACACGGCTCTCATATTTTGGTTAGTTCAGAGTAGAAATTTTTATGTTTTTCTTGTCCTCTTTATCTATCTATCTATCTATCTATCTATCTATCTATCTATCTATCTATCTATCTATCTATCTATCTATCTATCTATCTATCTATCTATCTATCTATCTATCTATCTATCTATCTATCTATATATCTATCTATCTATCTATCTATCTATCTATCTATCTATCTATCTATCTATCTATCTATCTATCTATCTATCTATCTATCTATCTATCTATCTATCTATCTATCGATCTATCTATCTATCTATCGATCTATCTATCTATCTATCTATCTATCTATCTATCTATCTATCTATCTATCTATCTATCTATCTATCTATCTATCTATCTATCTATCTATCTATCTATCTATCTATCTATCTATCTATCTATCTATCTATATATGTGCACATACAATTATTTCGTTCCATGTCAATATATATTAATTATGACAACAGACCAAAAACATAGATCAACCCGATAATCAACATAGACAATATAGAACTGGTATGTGTAAACAAATTTGAATATCTGGGACAAAATATAAACAGTTCCGAAGCTTGTTCAGTTGAGAACACAAGAAGACTCACAATTTCAACTTTCAGATCAACACAAATGAAACAACCTGTGGCAAAGTGGATGTAACAGCACTAAAAGTAATCACTAGTGTAACAGAACTAAAAGTAATCACTAGTGTAACAGCACTAAAAGTAATCACTAGTGTAACAGAACTAAAAGTAATCACTAGTGTAACAGAACTAAAAGTAATCACTAGTGTAACAGCACTAAAAGTAATCACTAGTGTAACAGAACTAAAAGTAATCACTAGTGTAACAGAACTAAAAGTAATCACTAGTGTAACAGAACTAAAAGTAATCACTAGTGTAACAGAACTAAAAGTAATCACTAGTGTAACAGAACTAAAAGTAATCACTAGTGTAACAGAACTAAAAGTAATCACTAGTGTAACAGAACTAAAAGTAATCACTAGTGTAACAGAACTAAAAGTAATCACTAGTGTAACGGAACTAAAAGTAATCCTTGTAAGTTCTTGTCACACGACAGTGTGCACAAGAGTAAATGCATTTCAAATGAAGTGCTACAGAAAAATCCTACGATGGGCAGAGAAAAAGCAGAACATTGAATTTGTGAAATTATTAAAATTAATTAAAGGTGACATCTAAAGACCATCATAAATAGCAAGAATGAAGCTACAGTAATTTTGACACTTAAAGCAAAATGATGGTATCAAAGGCTGATTCTAAGGGGGAGAGTACTGGTGGAGAGAAGAAGAGGAAGACGATGGACTAGCGACATCGAAGAATGCATGCACATGTCTCTGTCCACTGCAGACCTGCATGCCCGGAAGAGAGAGGCGTTCAGAGTATCCATGACGAAGACAACGTACTGAAAAGAATACATAGAAGGTGGTACTGCTAGTATCTTACTATCACATTTCACTGGATGCGCATTCATTTCTACTTGTGGTTTTTTTATGTTTGTATGTTATGTCCGTATCTTGAAAAAGGCCAATTGGTCCGAAATGTCGACTTTGTCCTGTGTATTGTCATCTGTAGATTATATTCTGTGTTTTGTTTTGTTATATGTACCATATTTACATCCGTTAGTGATAGTGTGTAGTGTTTTAGTCGTCATTCAGTAGGACTTCATTACCTGTCTTACACGTGAGTATTATGAAAAGAATACGTAACTTGATATATATATATATATATATATATATATATATATATATATATATATATATATATATATATATATATATATATATATATATATGCCCATAATCTGCATACATAATAGATCGATATCGCAATATGTCTGTACGATTGAGTGGTCTATCTTCTATTGCGTATCTATTTATCTGTCTAATATAAACATCTATTTATCTGTCTAATATAAACATCTATTTATCTGTCTAATATAAACATCTATTTATCTGTCTAATATAAACATCTATTTATCTGTCTAATATAAACATCTATTTATCTGTCTAATATAAACATCTATTTATCTGTCTAATATAAACAACTAAAAGTTGAATATATTTAAGAAATATATGACAATAGCGTTATCAATAGCTTTATCCTGTCGCGGTCAATCAAATTGTGGACTAAATATTTTGTCGCGGTCAATCAAAGTGGGGACTAAACATTTTGTCGCGGTCAATCAAAGTGGGGACTAAACATTTTGTCGCGGTCAATCAAAGTGGGGAATAAACCTTTTTATCGCGGTCAATCAAAATGGGGACTAAACATTTTGTCGCGGTCAATCAAAGTGGTGACTTAACATTTTGTCGTGGTCAATCAAAATGGGGACTAAACTTTTTGTCGCGGTAAATCAAAATTGGAACTAAACATTTTGTCGCGGTCAATCAAAGTGGGGACTAAACATTTTGCAGCTGGAATCAGCTCTTGATTACACATCGTTCTCTGAAGTTTGCCCGCCTTCCTTTGAAGTACCCAATATCTGACACGCAGACGTGATTTATTGAAGTGAGCAATTGTCTCATCTAAAAGGTCGTATAATATCGAGAAATAAAGGCAGTCAACTCAGATCTAAGAATCGTCTAGTCAGTTCATGATGTATTCGATTCTTCACAATTACAATTTTGTATTCGAGAAAATGTGCTCTATTACACACACTTGGTGCCTGGCGCATCTCGAAATGTCGATTGTGTTTGAGGCAAAAATAAGAGAAATTTTTTTTATAAGGATATCTTGTTGTCTTCATGCAATGTGAATATTGTCATAAATCACTTGTTAGCCGTCTGACTTTGACGGAAGATTGATTATATTGTCATGAATAGCTTGTTAGCAGATACTCAAGATACTGATCGCATCACGACAAGGTATCCGCACATGGGCAGGTGTATTATGACAACATAATGTATCGTCATATCTTTGCACACCTGGGAAGGTGTATTAATGACAATATAATGTATCGCTATGTCTGTTCACACCTGGGCAGTTGCATTAATGACAACATAATGTATCGTCATATTTTTACACACCTGGGCAGGTGTATTAATGACAACATAATGTATCCTCATGTCTCCTCTAGTGTGCAAAATCAAAGATAAACACAGACAACGTAGGACATATATTGAATATAAGTCAATTGTGCTGTCAATTTAGCTCTTACAGAATATAACAGACTTGTTATTGTTTACTTATGACATTGTATTAATAGTCCGTGGTCCAACAGGAGTTTACTTCAGAAAGGCAATCTATGGTCCAACAGATAATGGACATGAGATAGGTGGTACGTGGTGTACCAAGTTGTTAGCACAAGATATGTGGTCCATGGAACAACAGGTAATTTACACAGCATAGGTTGTTCTTGGTCCACCTGGCAGTTAACGCACGATATGTGGTCCATGGTCCAACAATCAATTGACGCATGACAGTTGATCCATGTGCCAACAGGCATAAGATGGTGATCATTTTCTATATATGACACTCGAGAAACCAGGGAAGCTCGGAGATATCCTAAAGATTTATAGATCGACATAGAGGTCAACTATCTAGATTTAATGTTCCACACATCAAGACATTTTCTACATGTCCACGAGGTAGGGATGAGAACATGTCCACGAGGTAGGGAAGAGAACATGTCCACGAGGTAGGGAAGAGAACATGTCCACGAGGTAGGGAAGAGAACATGTCCACGAGGTAGGGAAGAGAACTTGTCCACGAGGTAGGGAAGAGAACTTGTCCACGAGGTAGGGAAGAGAACATGTCCACGAGGTAGGGAAGAGAACTTGTCCACGAGGTAGGGAAGAGAACTTGTCCACGAGGTAGGGAAGAGAACTTGTCCACGAGGTAGGGAAGAGAACATGTCCACGAGGTAGGGAAGAGAACTTGTCCACGAGGTAGGGAAGAGAACTTGTCCACGAGGTAGGGATGAGAACATGTCCACGAGGTAGGGAAGAGAACTTGTCCACGAGGTAGGGAAGAGAACTTGTCCACGAGGTAGGGAAGAGAACTTGTCCATGAGGTAGGGATGAGAACATGTTCACGAGGCATAGGAAGAGAACGTGATACACGAGGCAGGGAAGAGAACATGATACACGAGGCAGGAAAGAGAACACGATAAGCGACATTTTGTACATGTCCACGAGGTAGGGAAGAGAACATGTCCACGAGGTAGGGAAGAGAACGTGATACACGATGAGGCAGGGAAGAGAACATGATACACGAGGCAGGGAAGAGAACATGATACACGAGGCAGGGAAGAGAACATGATACACGAGGTAGGGAAGAGAACATGTCCACGAGGAATAGGAAGAGAACGTGATACACGATGAGGCAGGGAAGAGAACATGATACACGAGGCAGGGAAGAGAACGTGATACACGAGGCAGGAAAGAGAACATGATACACGACAAGTTTATACAGGTCCACGAGACAGTGAAGAGAACGAAAGAGTACTGTTCTATTTTAAAGACTCATGAAAATGTCCAAGAGAGTACAGCTAGACTCATGAAAATGTCCAAGAGAGTACAGCTAGACTCATGAAAATGTCCAAGAGAGTACAGCTAGACTCATGAAAATGTCCAGGGAGAGTACAGCTAGACTCATGAAAATGTCCAAGAGAGTACAGCTAGACTCATGAAAATGCCAAAGAGGGTACAGCTAGACTCACGAAAATGTCCAAGAGAGTACAGCTAGACTCATGAAAATGCCAAAGAGACTACAGCTTAACTCACAAAAATGCCCAAGAAAAAACAAAAAGCCTTCAATTATTCTCTGCACAACTTGTGCTTGAAATAAACACATTGATAACACAAATATTTGACCTTACCACCAAAACAACGGACGTCAAACTAAACGACAACACTCTTGAACACGTCAACAACAAGAGATTCAAAGAACAGAAATATCACAACGTATTGTCAGTACAATAATTCATTCAATAAACTGCTAATTCATTCAATAAACTATCAAATATATGGTATTCAAAAACACTAAGAAACAACACAAAACACAAAATCTTCAACTCCTGCATAATTCCAACATTAACATATGGATGCGAATGTTGGAAAGCAACATCAAACTTAGAACAAAGACTACGACTACACACATTTGAAAATAAATGTCTTAGAAGGCTACTGAACATACGTTGGTCAGACTTCAAATCAAACACAGTTGTCAGACAAGAATCACAACAAGAATATGTATCCACCTATATTAGAAAGCGTCGCTGGAATTACACCGGACAAGCGCTACGAATGGTTACCAAAAGACTTCCCTGTCAATATTTTGTATGGTAACTAAAGGGCATGAGAAAACAAGGAGGGCCGAAAGAAACTTTACGTAGAACTATTAAAATTAATACTAACGTGGGAGACAGGTAATAGAGTTCTACTGGATGACGACTGACACACTATCACTGTCGTATGCCTACATGAATTAATAAAGCATACACAACAAAACACAGAATATAATCATAGAAATGACAATTCACATGACATACTCGATGTTTCTGACCACAAGGCCGTTGTCAAGATACGCACATAATATAAAAACATAAAAATACCACAAATAGAATTGAATACACCACAACAAGAGTGTCCGAGTGAAATATGGTAGTGAGATACCGTAGGCATCCGACAGTGATAGTGTGACAGTCGTCATCCAGTAGAACTCCATTACCTGTCTCCCACGTGAGTATTAATTTCAATTATGTTCTACTAGCAGTACTACCTTCTGTAGAACTGTTACAAGAGAACGTTTCATCATCGGTATCAGAAACAATGAAGACCTAAGACAAATTGCAATAAAAAGCCAGATAAAGAAATCTATGACATCCGCCCTATATGTGCTGTCTTTGGCCGTAGAGGAATAACTAACTAACTAATTCTTCTATAAGATCGTGTATCATTAAACCTGTAACACTATGAGATCATGTAATATTACTCCTGCAACACTATGAAACCGTGTATCACTACCCCTGTAACTCTATGAGACCGTGTATCACTACCCATGTAACACTATGAAACCGTGTATCACTACCCCTGTAACTCTATGAGACCGTGTATCACTACCCATGTAACACTATGAGACCGTGTATCACTACCCATGTAACACTATGAGACCGTGTATCACTACCCATGTAACACTATGAGACCGTGTATCACTACCCATGTAACACTATGAGGCCGTGTATCACTACCCATGTAACACTATGAGACCGTGTATCACTACCCATGTAACACTATGAGACCGTGTATCACTACCCATGTAACACTATGAGACCGTGTATCACTACCCATGTAACACTATGAGGCCGTGTATCACTACCCATGTAACACTATGAGGCCGTGTATCACTACACCGGTAACACTATAAAGGCGACTAGATCCGGCACTCTTATAGGAAATTATGAAAACGGGTCGAACATTTTCTGTACACTAGTCTTAAACGTAGTGAAGTGTGTGTGTATATGTGCATGTATTCATTCGTGATGTGTATGTGAATACGCCTACATGTGACAGTGATATAAAGTCGAACAACTTCAAATTGTTTACTTTGTTTTTATAAAACATCTTTGAAGTTTTAAAATTTTTTGTTTGCTCTAATCTTTGCATTATCCCCCCCTTGTGAGCATCAATGTCAAGACCAGAGTGTCCTCCGGGCGTTTATCAACGAACTGTTGACAAAATACAATCAGACTATGGGACACATCTCGCCAAGTATTACATGCATGATATTTTGGTTTCATTTTAACTCAAGCCCCTGGTAATTGTGAAAATCGCCATAGGGTCCCAACAACAGTGATGTTTATCCAACTCTATACGGCCTCCCCGCGGTGAACTCAACTCATGCACCAAAGGAACATCTCAAAATTTCCACGGCCATGTAGACAGTGCAGAATAAGCCAGAGATTTAACACATGAATCTTGCGGTTTGCTCTTTTGCAATGGGCGATGATGATACCAATCACTATATGAATGTTCGTATGTGGAAACCTCTCTTTTTTTCTTTCTCTTGAAAGCAAGGCTGTTTTTTAATTCTTCCAATTTTGTAATGGCAAAGAAAATAAGGCGGCCGTATATCGCGGTTCACGTTTCAATTAAGGTGTGTGTTTGTGAACAATCCCACGGCTGTATCCACGCTTAGTGTGAAGTGAACGGACCAGAACGCTCTATTATCACCGACGAGATGGAATCTCTTCAATCTGAAATGTGCCTCATCTAATGCTGCCATTCTTTTCTGCTCCCTAAGTGTGAGCTCTCCGGTTGGTGTTCACAACTTGTGTAACACATTTTATCTGCCCATTCATAAAACACGATTTTCCAGACTGCTGACTCCATACATCAACATGAGAATGGAATGTCCCTCCCAGTGGCGGTTTACACACGTGCACTCATTCTTTGATTGCTGTTGTAGTATCATACAGGGGCCCCGTCAAGATGTTGATAATGTACTTTAGAAATGGTATAGTTACATATAGCAGACATGACAAAACTACAGAAATGTTATAGTTAGATATAGAATACATAAACAGAAAATGGTATAGTTAGTTATATTAGACATAAACAGAAAATGGTATAGTTTGTTATATAAGACATAAACAGAAAAATGGTATAGTTAGATATATTTGACATAAACAGAAATGGTATAGTTAGTTATAGTACACATAAACAGAAAATGGTATAGTTAGATATATTAGCATAAACAGAAATGGTATAGTTAGATATAGCAGGCATAACAGAAAATGGTATAGTTAGATATAGCAGGCATAACAGAAAATGGTATAGCTATATGTAGTAGACATAAACAGAAAATGGTATAGTTAAAAATAGCATACATACTAGAAACTGGTATAGTTAGATATAGTAAAAGGTAAAAGTATGTCACATGGCAGCAACCTGCCGTCGGGGATGAAGATAACTCTTCATATACTAAGCCGCAGAAACTATTACGTAGGGTGGCCAGTTCCCTTCCTTGCTGTCTTTACCTTCCCATACTCATACGTCAGATAATCGTTTACAACTGAGTCGACTGGAGGAGAGATCGTGTCAAGCGAGAAATTACAACCCGGATTTTTTGTGGTTTGTCCGGACGTGGTTTCAAACCTGGCACGCTGTAACCCGGTGATAGCAAGCAAACTCACTATGAACTAGGCTACCCGGCTCCTCTTAGATATAGCAGGCATAAATAGAAAATAGTATAGTTAGATATAGCATACATAAAATAAATTGTATAGTTAGATATAGCAGGCATAACGCATATGGAATAATTAGATATAACGGAACTACAGAAATGGTATAGTTAGATATAACAGATATAAACATAAATGGTATAGTTAGTATAACAGACATTAACAAAAATAGTTAGTTAGTATAACAGACATTAACAAAAATAGTTAGTTAGTATAACAGACATTAATAAAAATAGTTAGTTAGTATAACAGACATTAACAAGAATAGTTAGTTAGTATAACAGACATTAACAAAAATAGTTAGTTAGTATAACAGACATTAACAAAAATAGTTAGTTAGTATAACAGACATTAATAAAAATAGTTAGTTAGTATAACAGACATTAACAAAAATAGTTAGTTAGTCGTCGGATCATCATCACTGAAAACTGGACACGTCCATAGTTGCTCCGATCTCTCATTGAGTGTATCCGCCATTACACTTCTGCTGACAGTACCTGTACTATGTTGGTTGACCATCATTCTTCTGCGCTCTCCAAAATGTTCACTTCCAGCAAAACCTCATTTCAAAACTTTTATCATGGACATTGAAAAGGACACATCCTCCACATTAGTCTCACTCTCACGTGCTATATCTCTTAAAGGAGTTCAAAACGTTAGCGCAATCAATTGCCCCATCGCCCTGTGCCACAATCGTGCATGGCGCCAGTGGATCTGATGTCATTGCCTCGAACACCCACATGTCCCTGAACGAAAATAAATGTAGGTACTTTCAAACTAGCCTTTCTGAAGGCCTCAATACACTGTTCGCGAACGAGACCCACTTGTACCTTCCTAATCATACTCAAAGAGTCACTCAAGATGCAGACCTGTGTTACCTTCTGTGTGCCTACCCACTCAAATTCCCTTGTCACCGCCATAATCTCCATGGACATGTTACTCGTAGTAACAGCAAAAACCCCACTCTCCTACCTGATCGTTTTACCTGCGCACTGAGATGTGAAAGCCCAAGCACTGCGAACATATCTAATCACAGATCCATCAGTATATATAATCACATCACAATCTTTGGCATTCTCACTGACCTAAATCTGCACTTCTTTCTCCACAGCTGTGGGACACCTTTCTCTGCATTCCCTTATAAGTGATATTGCTAACCTCAAACAAATTTCGAAATCTGTGGGTAGATGTATCCTTTCTACACCTGCTGCCACATCCTGCAATCTGCACACACTTTGTATGACATCCTCAGCTCGTCCCATCCATGCACACACTTTGTATGACATCCTCAGCACGTCCCATCCATGCACACACTTTGTATGACATCCTCAGCACGTCCCATCCATGCACACACTTTGTATGACATCCTCAGCACGTCCCATCCATGCACACACTTTGTATGACATCCTCAGCACGTCCCATCCATGCACACACTTTGTATGACATCCTCAGCACGTCCCATCCATGCACACACTTTGTATGACATCCTCAGCACGTCCCATCCATGCACACACTTTGTATGACATCCTCAGCACGTCCCATCCACGACTTCCCTCTCGTAAGTCTGCTACCTTCAACTTTCTCTATTTCGGAATGCAACGCGTGTTTCTTATCTGCATGTATTTGAAGGTACCCCCGTGCACGGCAATACTGTAATAAAATTCTTACAGCTTACGGTATTTGAACCAGGACAGTTCTAGCAGCACCGAATTGCCTTGCAACACAAGTAAACCGTTTTCCGAGCTTGCCCAACCAAATCCTAAAAAAAAATTTTTTTTTAAAGAAAAATAAAATGATAATAAAATAAAAATCTCCATCGAGGCCATCTCTTTGACGTGGAGATGGGGCTTAGTCCAGCCAACAGAGGATGGAAACTAAGATTGGTCAGGCCAACCCAATATCGAGCAGGATCACAATTCTACCCAAGCAAGCACAGGAGCTGAAGTCAGAGATGTCAGGTGGAGAGGCGTACCAGCAACCATGGTATCATGCACACCGAATAGTTGACATGTCTGCACCACAAAATTATAAAAATCGTCATGGTGCTCGTCCTGTGAAGTTCCCCCAGGCAGGAGCAGTGCTGGATTCTGAACCTCGACAGAATCCAGCCCCAGCTACTGGAGGTCTCTCTAGTCTACCCCTTTGGAGCCAGGAGGCAGAAGAGGAAAGCGACTGGCCAACCAGAAAGGATGAAAACCCCTCTGAATATTATGCACTGGAATGCAGAGAGAGTTATAAATTTTAAAAAACCGAACTAGAAAACACCTTGCACCAGAAAGAAATTAGTATTTGCTGCATACAGGAAATGCATCTCAACAAAAAAAATAACATTCAAAATACGAGGGTACCAATGCTTTAGAGTTGACAGGAAATATCGGAGGAAAGGTGGCATACTAACTCTGGTCAATGATAACATCAGCGCCATAGAAACGAAAACACAAAAGGAAGGTGCCGAATACCAGAGGATTCATATAAAAGACAACTCCATTGAACTGGACATACTAAACTTCTACTGCTCAAATGACATCCCACTAAACATAACCAGTATTAACATCCCAAACAAACACTTTCTGGTAGTAGGAGACGTTAATATCCAACTGCCAAAGCTGGGGTAATAACAATTTAGACGGAAGGGGAGAAGAGATAGAAAGTTGGCAAAACGATAACAAACTAATCCTCCTGAACAATCCACATGATCCACCAACTTTCTACTCAAGAAGATGGCATAGCACCTCAACCCCAGACCTGACATTCTGCACCTCAGAACTGGCTGGAATAATGGAATAAAGAACAAAAGGCGAACAACTTGGTGGCAGTGATCACCGTCCAGTTATCATCCAAGTGAAAAAATCAACAATTACAAGACCAACTAAGCCAAGATGGAACTACAAGAAAACAAACTGGCACATATATAAACATAGAACAAACCTACTTACAAAAGACATAAAATTAACAGGCAGAGACATCAACACTATTATCATGGAGTTTAATAAAGGAAAACTTCAGGCAGCTAAGGAGACAATACCAAGATGAGCAAGGAAGAATTATGTACCATAATTGGACAAATACACTTCAAAAACTACAGGAAGAACTGACTGAAGCACGTAATATGGCAGAGTAGCAACCATCACAACAGAACCACATCGCTCTACAAAAAAACCAAAGCAAAGTTAACTAAAGAAAAGATAGAAACACAGAGAAGAAGTTGGAGGGAAAAAATCTCAAAAATTGCATTTTGAAAAGGAAGGGAGAAATTTGTGGAAACTAACCAAGCAAATAAATGATGATAGAAATACCCAGCGACAAAAAATTACGCTGGAAGATTCAGGTAAATTCCACTGTGGCAAACCAGCAGCAGACAAGTTTGCGGAATCTTACAGAAAAGAAGGCACAATTACCATCAATACAAGTAGAAAACGAAGCATTCGCCAAGAAATGAACAATGATAAGAACAACACAAACTGCCCAAAACGTCATGTCCAAATTATTCACAATAGAAGAATTAAAGGCATATATAGGGAAACTAAAGGATAGAAAATCACCAGGACCGGACTGTGTCACCAATGAAATGCTTAGGAACCTAGGACAAGCAGCAATGTACAAATTATTACAGATATACAACTATAGTTGGGAAACAGGCAATGTACCACAGTGGTGAAGAGAATCGTTTATGTGTCCTATTATTTAAAAAGGCAAAGACAAACAGAAACCCGACAGTTACAGACCAATAAGTCTAACGAGTTGTGTCTGGAAGACAATGGAAAGGTTGGTCAACAGAAGACTAAAGTGGTACCTAGAATCTGAGAAGCTATTGCCAGAACAAGCTGGGTTTAGAGAGTGTAACAGCACAGAAGACCAAATAACATTCCTGTCCCAGATCATAGAAGACGCATTTCAAGAAAAGAAAAAAGTTTTCACCCTATGGATAGATCTTCAAAAAGCTTTCAGCAAGATCTGAAAAGATGGACTGATAATAAAGCTGCAAAGAAACGGAATAGGGGGCAACATGAGCAAGTGGATCCGTTCCTTCCTACACAATAGGAAAGCAAGAGTCACCAAGGAAGGATACAACAGCAAATAAGTTCCCCTAAAACATGAAGTTCCTCAAGGCTCAGTATTGTCTCCAACTCTGATTCTTGTCTTCATAAATGATATAATTTGTGAATTGGCACAAGGTGTAAGAGCTGCAATGTACACTGATGACTTGGTGGTGTGGTGTGTAGAAGAACATCTAAAGATTGCCAACAACAAAATTACAAAAGACAGCAGACAACATAGCAGCATGGGCAGATAAATGGATGGTATAGATAAATGCTGAAAAGTCTTCAACAAACCTCTTCACACTCTCAAATAAGGACAAAGCAGGAGAGATAAAACTCGGAAATGTACATATCCAAACGAAGACAAGCCGGTGTACTTTGGGCACTACGCTAGATAAGAGACTGACATGGCGGCCTCACAGTGAGAAAAGAGAAGCAAAGTCAAGAAAGAAACTTGCCTTCCTGAGGAAATTGGCAGGAACAAACTGGGGGGGGGCAATGAGGCAACTTTACAGAAGGTGTATACTGGTGCAATTAGACCAGTACTAGAATGTTTATGGTAGTATTGGTTGCTACGTGTTTACATCTCCAGTTATGACCGTATTAAGGTTGCTTCTTCTTAAAGTTGTCATATACGTTGTCACGTTCAATGTGTGATACATAAAGTCTGATAAAAGGCTGCAACTTCAGCGTTTACATATATCTCGTAACTTAATTATACATTGGTTCAAAGTCCAGAAAGGTACAACATCAACTTACAACATGAATTTGATAAAATGGCATATCCAAAATTCTGAAATAAAATCCGTGTTTCCAGACTATCAAGTCTGAACTATCCACTCCGAACCACTCGACTGGTTCCCAGACACTTTCTGGACGCGGCTGTCCAGCTCGACTTCCAAGCTCTCTCTCTCAAAAACCAAACTAAACATTCATAATTGATTCCCACTAAAACTCTCATTCCTTCTATCCCATAATTCTCACTCTTTCAACCAATCTATCTGTTCATTCAACATCACAATCACACTATTTATTTCGATACTTACTTAAAAGTGTCTGAAGTCTAATCTAGCGATCTCTTCTGGCGAGACATTATCTCACTGGTCAACATTCAGGTGACCGCGACATACAATTCTGCGTGTCCGCCTTTTGTATTGCTTGTAACAATTAAACATTTTCGGCCGAAGGTTCAGAATTCATTATCTGATATGAATCTCCTTTAACTGATACGATATGCTACGTGTATTTCGTATGGTGGCTAGGGGTGGTTATAAAAATAATTGGCCCGTAGTATACGGCCACATATGGATCAACAACATGGACATCAGCTGCCAACTCCCATCTACAAGCCCTGAAAAAGGTACAAAATCAAGCACTTCGCCTTATCACAGGTACCATGAAGACCTCTCCCATAAGTGAAATGGAAAAAAATATAGGCATCTCCCCCTTACCATACAGGCGAGACACTAAGACCATGGTACATGCAGAAAAGTACAAGAGCATGCCAGCACATCCAATGAGGGCCAGATACAGTGACCTAGCCAGTGGAAGACTGAAGAGGAGCAGTTTTATACACCGATCCAAAAAACTAAACAGAAAATATAAGGATGAACTACCAGACATAACCAGACAGATAACACCAACACTTTTTCCAGTTACGTGGGAGCAATACCCAAATCTCACTATCAGAACATCCATAAACAACTACCACACTATGATAGAACTAAATAATCTTCAAAAGAAAACAATAGTATGAAACATGATTGAAGATATGTACCCCAGAGAAGCATGGATACAAGTATATACCGACGGATCAGCAACCAGAGCAGTAAAGAATGGAGGTGCTGGAGTGTACATAAAATATCCAGAAAAAGAAAATGAATCCACATATTCACCAACTGGAATATTCTGCTCCAACTACTCTTCAGAAGTACAAGCTTTAAACATTGCTGAAGAAATAATTTAAAACACAACAAGTCAATGCCAGCAGGTGGTATTTCTTACTGATGCTATGTCTGTCCTACAATCCCTTGACATCGATATACTGCCAGACCTGAAGAAAGCCATGCAAGAAGTGAGCATCCAAAGAAGGGTAGTACTACAGTGGATACCATCCCACTGTGACATACCAGGAAATGAAGAGACAGACAGACTGGCAAAGAATGCAGCAACACAGGAATAAAAAGACTAAGAAACCACCTACCAAGAAAAGAAGACCCTCATCAAGGCCATCAGGAAAGTCGACCACACAAAAGACAATCACAATATCAACAGAGCAGAACAGGTTATATCTTCCGCCTCAGAACAGGACACAACAGATTAAACAGCCACTTAAATAGACTAAGATTGATCCCATCACATCTGTGCCTTTGTGGGCAGGCAGCACAGACAGCTGAACATATACTGCAAGACTACAATACACTAAACCAGTTAAGGGAAGAACACTGACCCACAGAGATGGATATCCACATAAAGATGTATGGGAGCACGGAGGAGCTTTCAAATACAGCAGCATTTATTAAGAAAACAGGACTTGCTGTGTAGACATGTCAAACTGCGAACGAGAAGAAGAAGAAGAAGAAGAAGAAGAAGAAGGATCCTAAAAAATGTGATCTCGTCAAGACATTCAACCTGTGTATTCAAGTCACTGAGAATGGACCAATCGAGACAAGGTGTATTACACCAACAACTAACATCCTGTACAAGTAGTGAAGTATCCTCAGAAAGACAAACATAGAACAGCTATATCTGTAATACTATAATATATGCTGATGTTGGCCTGTCAAGTATGTACCGCACAGCTCTTGTTGATGTGTCTCTTGTGCACCTAAGAATGTTACACATTGCTGCATTCTGGATTATATCCAGTCTTTCGATCTGAGCTTGGCTTAATGCATATTCCACCACAGTCAATACCAAACCCTGGTACAAAATAAATAACAACCTCTACTTACATTTCACAGCAGCCATAGGGGTGCAAAGGGAACGCATTGCTCTAGGCGGACCCAGGGTTAGCAGATAACCAAGATCCCAAATGTACCTCCACGCGGTGCACCCTGGAAACAGAAATACAGCAGCTCAAGCTGATTCTGGCCAAATCATTTGGGGATCGTGTCCATGAATGTGGAGGTAGCAGATGGAAAGAGATTTGTCTGCACAAGAGACAGACAATATCTCCGACACCACCAGCATCACTACATATAGCGACACTGTCGACATACAGTGAAGCTAGTCAGTCCAGTCCGAACATTGGAGGGGCGGCCAATGTAAAATGCACGTAAAGGTAGATGCATGGCGAGACAAATAGATTTCATACCGAGTACAATGAAACAATGAAAGGGCAGAACAGCGCTAGAGGGCAGCGCGAACTGCAAATAGAAAGTTAAAAGTCTCTAGGAAAGGTGAACTACAAGCTCCGTCAGCTCGAGACGAGCATCTAGTTACCTGTGTTCCTTACAGACAGAGACACAGACCCATCCAATGGTGGCTGGTAAAGCAAGAAGTGCTAATTCAACTCTAATGTCGAGCCTTCCTAAACCGGAAATGTGCTCGCGAAGAGAAAGGGTTCTGTACCCGATGGGCTTAGGCAAGAAATGGACAACGATGGTAGTCCTGGCTTAACTCTACTGTCAAGGTTTCCTATATCGGAAGTACACTTGCAGAGAGAAAGGGTTCCGTACCCGATGGGCTCAGGCACAAAAGGGACAACGATTTAGCTCTGGCCCAACTCTACTGTCAGGTTTTCCTACACAGGAAATACACTTGAAGAGAGAAAGGGTTCAGTACCTGATGGGCTCAGGCGCTATTGGGACAAGGACGCTCAGCTCTAGAACGCCTTGCTCTCAAATGCGTGGTGTGAGACTCGAACTCGGACAATGGGTACACGATGTCAGTGAATGACACCTCGGCTAAGATGGCGAAAGAGCCAGGGTCCAACTCCTCTGTTGAGTTCTTCCCCTTAAGGAACCAGGCTCATGGATGAGAAACGGTTCAGTACCCAATGGGCACAGGCACAGCACGTCCAATTACACGAGGCGGGTTCATAGACAGTGGAACACCTCGTGCTAGTCAGACGAGAGCAAAAATCGTCTGGGCGAAGAGTCACCACTATGCGTGCCTGGAGACAGATATAGCGGCTGTCACAGGCTAAGGGTAGCCCACCCGAATTGTCAAGGCATGCCGAAATCGGATGTGCTAGGCCTACAAGGCGCATACCGGTGGCACAATGTAATCACGCTCCCGGCGGAAATCGCACGGATATCCGTGATGGTTACAATGGAGCGAACGCAAAACAAACAAACAAACAGCAGCCATAGCCTTCATTGCTGCTAAGCCTTTGCCTGCTCTCATGATAACGTGGTCAAGATATTTCCTGAAACTCTACGTCTGTCAAAAAACATATCCAGATATTTCTTTGAGCTGGTTCTTTCTAAACTTTTTCCGGACAAGGAAACATGTGACATTGGTGTCCTTGCAATGGGATTGTTCAAGGAAAACCACGTAACGAATGCCTTACAGATTTACAACTGCTCTCGTATCTCTACACAAATTCTTCAGTCTGCCCAACATCTCCAGTAGTTCCATGACGCACTCTTCTCGATATCTGCCCTACCTATACACCATGATATCATCGGTATACGACATCGTTCTGCCAGCACTTGTGATGAAATAATATTATTAGATATAGTAGACATAAACAGTCAGAGAGATTTAGCAATTGTACACAACACAGCTGAAATGACCATTTTAAAAGCTATACACAGCAGAAATGGTGACTTTAAAAGTTCTGCAAAGTAGAAATGACCGTTTGACAAGATGTACACAGTAGAAATTACCATTTTAAAAGATGTGCACATTAGAAATGATCGTTTTAAAAGATGAACTTATTCAAAATGATCGTTTTAAAAGATGTAAAAAGTAGGACATTTCTTAATGATGTACGAGTACACAGCAGAAATCGCGGCTTTAAAAGTTCCACACTTTCGACATGACAGGTTTATATGATGTACACAGTGTGACAGGTTTATATGATGTACACAGTGTGACAGGTTTATATGATGTACACAGTGTGTCAGGTTTATATGATGTACACAGTGTGTCAGTTTTATATGATGTACACAGTGTGTCAGGTTTATATGATGTACACAGTGTGACAGGTTTATATGATGTACACAGTGTGACAGGTTTATATGATGTACACAGTGTGACAGGTTTATATGATGTACACAGTGTGACAGGTTTATATGATGTACACAGTGTGTCAGGTTTATATGATGTACACAGTGTGACAGGTTTATATGATGTACACAGTGTGACAGGTTTTTATGATGTACACAGTGTGACAGGTTTATATGATGTACACAGTGTGACAGGTTTATATGATGTACACAGTGTGTCAGGTTTATATGATGTACACAGTAGAAATGAAAGACATTACATTTGTTAGTAGATGTATAAGTAGACCGTCTGCAGTTGTAGTAAATAGATTTGCTAAATTTAAGTTGGACCCCCATTCGTTACATGTTTTCGTTTTTGTTTGGATTTCAGTTGACTAATATTTATATACTTGCGTTCGCCTTGGATATTTTTGACATGCGATTCCAAGTATATAAACCAACTTAAAGCAAAACAATAATCAAATTACGCAACGAATGTGGTCCAATTTCATTTAGTGGACAGGTCATCTATACCAACGTTCGGTAACTTTTACACAGTATACGCATGCCAAAATAGACACCAGAACTCCAAGTATATAAATAGCGTGACCACCGACTGTACTATATATGACTTGAGCCAGATCGTGATAAATAGTGGTCTTCGAAACTACGACAATAATCAACCACGTAACCAATGAGGTCCTAATTAATTATATACAGAGATATTATAAGTAAGGTCGAAGACCACACCTTTTCCCACAAAATGTCTCAATGTGACACACCTTCAACCTTCTGTCTCAATGTGACACACCTGCAACCTGCTGCTTAATGTGACACACCTACAACCTGCTTTCTCAATATGACACCCCTACAACCCTGATGTCTCAATGTGACACCCCTACGACACTGATGTCTCAATGTGGCACCCATACGACCCTGATGTATCAATCTGACACCCCTACAGCCCTGATTTCTTAATGTGACACCCCTACGCCCATGATGTCTCAATGTGACACCTCTACGACCCTGATGTCTCAATGTGACACCCCTACGACCCTGATATCTCAATGTGACACCCCTACGACCCTGATGTCTCAATGTGACACCCCTATGACCCTGATGTCTCAATGTGACAAGCCTACGACCCTGATGTCTTAATGTGACACCCCTATGACCCTGATTTCTCAATGTGACACCCCTACGACGCTGATGTCTCAATGTGACACCCCTACGATCCTGATGTCTCAATGTGACACCACTACGACCCTGATGTCTCAATGTGACACCCCTACGACCCTAATGTCTCATTATGACACCCCTACGACCCTTAGTCTCAATGTGACACCCCTACGACCCTAATATCTCAATGTGACACCCCTATGACCCTAATGTCTCAATGTGACACCCCTACGACCCTGATATCTCAATGTGACACCCCTACGACCCTGATGTCTAAATGTAACACCCCTACGAACCTGATGTCTCAATGTGACACACATACAACCCTGACTGGGTATGTGGGTTTTATTAATGGCAGTAAAATTATTCTTCTTCTTTTGT
This sequence comes from Meghimatium bilineatum, assembly GCA_034231615.1. Lineage (NCBI taxonomy): Eukaryota > Metazoa > Mollusca > Gastropoda > Stylommatophora > Philomycidae > Meghimatium > Meghimatium bilineatum. The sequence continues at coordinate 104,932,600 of CM067322.1, read as the reverse complement.
TCACTTGAAACATGTCTATATCTGTAATTCTGTCTCCTGAATAAAACTCACTGTCTTTTGTAGTTCATACAGTGTCCCATAGAGTTTTGATTCCAGTGTTGTTTCCTCTGGCCAATATGTCTGCCTCAGCGTTTCATGCACAGAACACTCTTGAAGTATATGTTTGGCACTCTGTGCTGCCTGTCCACATGTACACATGGCTGTGTTGCCAATCTTGAACTTTGTATACATGTGACTGCGGAGTCGGTTGTGTCCTGTTCTGAGACGTAGAAGTATAACTTGTTCTGATCTGTTCATAATGTGATAGTCATCTTGTGTTGGTGTTTGTGGCTTTCTTATTGACTGGATCATCTGTTTTTTCTGATGGTAGGTGATTGGTATATCTGGTTGGTCTTCGGCAGCACCTTCCTTAGCCAGTTGGTCTGCTTTTTCATTTCCTGGTATTCCACAGTGAGAGGGTATCCACTGCATGGTTACCCTATACTGGTAAGACAATTCGCTAAGTAGTTTTTTCAAGTCTGTTAGTTTTCCAGACTGGAGAGCTTGAAGCACTGACCTTGCATCTGTCAGGAATACCGCAGGCTGTAGGTCAGAGTTGGAGTTCAGCAGTTTTTAGCTGCCACACTAATTGCCTAGATTTCTGCATCATAATTATTGCAGAATTTTCCTGTCGGTGTTCTGATTGTATCTCTAGGCTTGTGTGGATATTCTATATATACACATGCACCTCCATTCCTCACGGCATTCTGTGCTGACCCATCTGTGTATACTCTGACCCATATATCTTGTGGATATTCCTCATCCATGAAATGAAGGTGACTGTCCTTCGCTGCACACTGTTCTGTTCGTCCTCGCTTAGTATTCCTTTCACATGGGTCTGAATGTATATTGGCATTCTATGTCTTTCACTCCACGGCGTTTGTTTTGGTACAGAAATTAAGGGGCTGTCAACTTCAGGTAGGTCTGTAAGTTGTCTGCGGAGTCGTTTAGCTTGATGGATAAAGCTGCTTCTTTTCAGTCGTCCCATTGCTAGATTTTGGAATCTTTCCTTCATTGGATGACTTGGCATACACTGAATCTTATCTGCCTGAATTAGTACTTTTGTGTCTCTGCGTTCGCCAAGTGTTTGCATTCTTCCCATTTTCTGCATCTCTGCTATGGGTGTTGATTTCATTGCTCCCAACATTATTCTAAGTGCCTGGTTTTGCACTTTATCTAGATCTTGTAATGTGGTGTTTGATGCAGGACATCACGCAGCTGAACCATATTCCAGGAGTGGTCTTATGCCTTGCTGGTAAACTTTACTGAGTATATTCCCACTGGCTCCCCATGTGGTTCCACTTAGTTTTCTCAGGATAGCTAACTTCCTCCTGGCTTTTGTTGTTACTTTGTTCATGTGCTCCTTCCATGTCAGTTTATCATCAAAAATAACTCCGAGGTATGTGGGTTGTTTGTCTTCTTTCAAGAGCTCTCCATCTATTTTGATATGACCGGCTTTTTGTTTTGGTGAGAGGTTAAAGAGTGTCGTGCTGCACTTATCTGTGTTAATGCTGACGCACCATCTATTAGCCCATAAGGTTAGAGCATCGATAGCTCTTTGCATTTGTTTAGTGGCCACTGTCGCATGTTCTTCCGTGCGCCAGATCACCAGGTCGTCAGCATACATTGCCACTTTGATCCCATGTGGTAGTTCAGCAACTAGGTCAATGATGTAAACCAAGAAAAGTGTGGGTGACAGAACTCCTCCCTGGGGGACTCCATGACGCAGTAGGACTTTCTTGCTTTTGCGACCATCTAAATGTACCCTGGCTCTTCTATTATGCAAGTATGCTTTTACCCATTTATACATTCTTGAGCTCACCCTGCAATTTCGCAATTTCTTTAGGAGCCCTTCTTTCCAGACCTAATCAAATGCTTTTCTGAGGTCTATCCATGCCGCTAGTACCAGTTTCTTATCTTGGAAGGCATCCTCAATCTCTTGGGAGAGGTAGGTTGCCTGATCTTCAGTAGAGTAGCACTGTCTGAAACCTGCTTGCTGTGATACCAGAAGGTTTTCACTTTCAAGGTACCACTGCATCCTAAGATTGATAATGCGTTCCATTGTTTTGCATATACAGCTTGTGAGGCTGATGGGCCTGTAGTTGGAGACTGTGTTGCCATCTTTTCCTGATTTGAGGAGTGGTATCATTATTGCTTCTCTCCACGCCTGTGGTACATTACCCGTGGACCAGCTTGTGTTAAAGATCTGCAGTAGCTTTTCTCTTGCTGCAATTCCCAGGTTTCTAATCATTTCATTGGACACTCCATCAGCTCCAGGGGACTTTTTCATTTTCAATTTGTTTATTGCATGCTCCAGTTCTCTAATTGTGATTGGTGCCTCCATGACTTCAGGTATAGGTTCGCCTTGTCCAATGTTTTGCTGGTTCTCTCAAACCTCCTGTTGTTTGTCTGGGCTGACTTTGATATTATTGTCTTCTGCAAAGGAATCTGCAAAGTAATCAGCTGCATGTTTACCTGTTAAAATGTTTCTATCTTTATAAAGTGTGATCCTGGTATTTCTCCCTGTACCTTCATCATTTAATTGTTTTACAAGTTTCCATAATTTCCTAGTATCTCTTTCTAGGTTCAGCGACTCTGTTTTTTCTTTCCAACTGCTCCGTCTGGCTTGTAACTTGGCTCTTTGAAATTTAGCCTTTTTTTTGTTGATATTTGTTGTGATGTTCTTGGCTAGGTCTGTTCTCAGCCGGCTGTCTAGATGTTTCCATCTCATTTTGCAGCTTTTCCAGTTCATCATTCCAGTAGGGTTTGTAGTTTTTGCGTGCCCCCCCCCCCCTGGGTATGGTTTTACTAGCAGCATGTAGTATACATCTATTAAATTCACTCACTGCTCTATTGATGTCTTTGTTCAAGTTCATGTCCTTAGCTAGAACAATTGTTAAATGCTGGTACATTTTCCAGTCTGCCCTCTTATAGTTCCACCTAGTGAGCGTGCTGCTGTGCTTGGTAAATTCATTGTGGATTTCCAGAAATACTAGTCTGTGGTCACTACCCCCAAGCTGCTTCCCAATGACACGTGTGATATTCCATTCCAGGCCTGGTGAGTGGAACGCCAGATCTGGTGTAGAGGTGGTGTGCCATGCTCTCGAGTAGAAGGTTGGTGAGTCTGCTGGCTGGTTAATAAGGATGAGATTATTTTCATCCTGCCAGCTCTCAAGTTCCTCACCTCTCTTGTCGATATGATCGTAGCCCCAGCTCTGAGAGTGGATGTTGAAGTCACCACACACCATAAGTCTCTCTTTATCTGGAATTGTGTCTAGTGCCAATGGTTTATCATTTGGGCAGTAGTAGTTCAGGAGATGGAATTCTGCACTGTCTGTTTTTAGGTGGAGCATCTGGTATTCTGCCCCTTCCATATATACTTCCAGCTGACATGCGCTAATATTGTTTTTAACAAGTGTCAGAAATCCACCCTTTCGCTTGTCCTTTCGGTCAGATCGGTAGCACTGGTAGCCTCTGATTTTGAAGGCTATGTCGCTGCTGAGGTGTGTTTCTTGGATACAGCATATATTAACTTGTTCTTCACTGAGGACATTTTCAAGTTCCAATTTTTTGCTGTATCCATCTCTTTTACTGTTGACACCCTCAGCATTCCAGTGCATTATTTTTATTGGTCGTTTAAAGTTTGTTTGGCCAGTAGCTCTATTCCCTTGCCTCCTGGCTCCTCGAGGCAATTGAGAAGGACTTTCAGTAACTGAGGTTGGGCCCTTTCGAGGTATAGGGCTCGGCACCGTCCCTGCCTGAACGTCCGCCACAGGGCAGGCACCATAACTTTTTATAGATACAGACATGTTTCCATTGTGTTTTGTGCCTGGCATCCTGATTATCTGTGCGTCTTTTGGCTGGATGCCTCCGTCGTCAGAACTCTGCTTACTTGGGCAGGACTATGGTCCTGCTCGAATGGGACTGCCCGACCAGTCTTAGTTTCCAGCCTCTGATGGCTGAACTAAGCCCCATCACCACTGCACGGTGCTGGCCTTGATGGGGGGGGGGCAGTAAAATACCAGTTGGAATGAACATAATCACAATGAAATACAAATTCATATTGTGAGTAAAACAGAGTTTGTCATATATTCAATCAATTAGACAATCATACATAGAGTTTGTCAAATATTCAATCAATTAGACAATCATCCAAATAGTTTGTCAAATATTCAATCAATTAGACAATCGTATATTCAGTCAATCGCATCCTCGTTTTGACAATGAAAGTGCCTGTCGCTTATCAAACAATTGGTCATTGTTTACGTCCAGTGAAACGTTATATAAAACGCGGCTAGATTGTCAGCAATACGTCCAGTTAGTCGTTAGATAGAATCGCTGCTAGATTGTCAGCAATATGTCCAGTTAGTCGTTAGATATAAACGCGGCTAGATTGTCAGCAATATGTCCAGTTAGTCGTTAGATAGAATCGCGGCTAGATTGTCAGCAATATGTCCAGTTAGTCGTTAGATAGAATCGCGGCTAGATTGTCAACAATATGTCCAGTTAGTCGTTAGATAGAATCGCGGCTAGATTGTCAGCAATATGTACAGTTAGTCGTTAGATAGAAACGCGTCTAGATTGTCAGCAATACGTCCAGTTCGTCGTTAGATAGAAACGCGGTTAGATTGTCTGCAATACGTCCAGTGAAACGTTATATAAAACGCGGCTAGATTGTCAGCAATACGTCCAGTTAGTCGTTAGATAGAATCGCGGCTAGATTGTCAGCAATATGTCCAGTTAGTCGTTAGATATAAACGCGGCTAGATTGTCAGCAATATGTCCAGTTAGTCGTTAGATAGAATCGCGGCTAGATTGTCAGCAATATGTCCAGTTAGTCGTTAGATAGAATCGCGGCTAGATTGTCAACAATATGTCCAGTTAGTCGTTAGATAGAATCGCGGCTAGATTGTCAGCAATATGTACAGTTAGTCGTTAGAAACGCGTCTAGATTGTCAGCAATACGTCCAGTTCGTCGTTAGATAGAAACGCGGTTAGATTGTCTGCAATACGTCCAGTTAATCGTTAGATAGAAACGCCGCTAGATTGTCAGCAATACGTCCAGTTAGTCGTTAGATAGAAACGCGGCTAGATTGTCAGCAATTGAATCAGATTTTAGTAGATTAATCATTTTGATAGTAAGTACATCAGATATTAATATTATCAGACAATCAGTTAATCTTATATTCAAATATTCATATATTCAGATAATCAAATATTCATATAGGTCAAATATTGAATCGCCCATCAGATGGCCAGCCAGTCATTCAGATATTCAATCCGGTAGCGAGTCAGATTAAGTCGGTCAATTAGATAGACAGGCTGTCAGTCAGACAGACAGTCAATCAGAACATTGTTGTCAGGTGTGTCGGTTATATTTTACTAACACCAGAGGGGTGCAAAGGGAACGCATTGCTCTAGGCGGACCCAGGGTTAGCAGATAACCAAGATCCCAAATGTACCTCCACGCGGTGCACCCTGGAAACAGAAATACAGCAGCTCGTGCTGATTCTGGCCAAATCATTTGGGGATCGTGTCCGAGAATGTGGAGGTAGCAGATGGAAAGAGATTTGACTGCACAAGAGACAGACAATATCTCCGACACCACCAGCATCACCACATATAGCGACACTGTCGACATACAGTGAAGCTAGTCAGTCCAGTCCGAACATTGGAGGGGCGGCCAATGTAAAATGCACGTAAAGGTAAATGCATGGCGAGAGAAAAATATGTTTCATACAGAGTACAATGAAACAATGAAAGGGCAGAACAGCGCTAGAGGGCAGCGCGAACTGCAAATAGAAAGTGAAAAGTCCCTAGGAAAGGGAACTACAAGCTCCGTCAGCTCGAGACCGGCTTCTAGTCACCAGAGTTCCTAACAGGCAGAGACTCAGACCCATCCATCGGCGTTTGGTAAAGCAAAAGACCTAACCCAACTCTAACGTCGAGCCTTCCTAAACCGGAAATATGCTCTCGAAGAGAAAGGGTTCTGTACCCGATGGGTGTAGGCAAGAAAGGGACAACGATGGCAGTCCTGGCCCAACTCTACTGTCAAGGTTTCCTATACCGGAAGTAACTTGCAGAGAGAAAGGGTTCCGTACTCGATTCGTTCAGGCACAAAAGGGACAACGATTTAGCCCTGGCCCAACTCTACTGTCAGGTTTTCCTACACCGGAAATACACTTGAAGAGAGAAAGGGTTCAGTACCTGATGGGCTCAGGCGCTATTGGGACAAGGACGCTCAGCTCGAGAACGCCTTGCTCTCAAACGCGTGGTGTGAGACTCGAACTTGGACAAGGGGTACACGATGTCGGTGAATGACACCTCGGCTAAGAGGGCGAAAGAGCCAAGGTCCAACTCCTCTGTTGAGTTCTTCCCCTTAAGGAACCAGGCTCATGGATGAGAAACGGTTCAGTACCTAATGGGCACAGGCACAGCACGTCCAATTACACGAGGCAAGTTCATAGACAGTGGAACACCTCGTTCGAGTGAGACGAGAGCAAGAAAATCGTCTGGGCGAAGAGTCTTCGCTACGCGTGCCTGGAGACAGATATAGAGGCTGTCACAGGCTAAGGGTAGCCCACCCGAATTGTCAAGGCATGCCGAAATCGGATGTGCTAGGCCTACAAGGCGCATAACGGTGGCACAACGTAATCACGCTCCCGGCGGAAATCGCACGGATATCCGTGATGGTTACAATGGAGCGAACGAAAAACAAACAAACACCAGGAAGAAAATACGTTACTTTTCTACTTCTACCATTGTTGTCAGGTTTGTCGGTTATATTTTACTAACACCAGGAAGAAAATACGTTACATTTCTACTTCTACCATTGTTGTCAGGTTTGTCGGTTATATTTTACTAACACCAGGAAGAAAATACGTTACTTTTCTACTTCTACCATTGTTGTCAGGTTTGCCGGTTATATTTTACTAACACCAGGAAGAAAATACGTCACTTTTCTACTTCTACCATTGTTGTCAGGTTTGCCGGTTATATTTTACTAACACCAGGAAGAAAATACGTCACTTTTCTACTTCTACCATTGTTGTCAGGTTTGCCGGTTATATTTTACTAACACCAGGAAGAAAATACGTCACTTTTCTACTTCTACCATTGTTGTCAGGTTTGCCGGTTATATTTTACTAACACCAGGAAGAAAATACGTCACTTTTCTACTTCTACCATTGTTGTCAGGTTTGCCGGTTATATTTTACTAACACCAGGAAGAAAATACGTCACTTTTCTACTTCTACCATTGTTGTCAGGTTTGTCGGTTATATTTTACTAACACCAGGAAGAAAATACGTCACTTTTCTACTTCTACCATTGTTGTCAGGTTTGCCAGTTATATTTTACTAACACCAGGAAGAAAATACGTCACTTTTCTACTTCTACCATTGTAGTCAGGTTTGTCGGTTATGTTTTACTAACACCAGGAAGAAAATACGTCACTTTTCTACTTCTACCATTGTTGTCAGGTTTACCAGGTAATATTTTACTAACACCAGGAAGAGAATACGTCACTTTTCTACTTCTACCATTGTTGTCAGGTTTGCCGGTTATATTTTACTAACACCAGGAAGAAAATACGTTACTTTTCTACTTCTACCATTGTTATTCTCGACTTCCTCCATGGCTTCCTCTATTATGAGGATGTCCTTCTTTCGGTCGCACAATGCGTCCTCCCTAACTCCCTTGATTCTGCTTTATCTTTTAATAGGTCACTTGTTACCTATAGACCGCCAGCTCAACACCCTAGATTGATATGTTTGTCATTTGTGTGTCTTTTGCGGAAAGGTGGCGTCACTTCCAGATGGTATATCAGTCGGTTCCGTGCAAGTTTCCCAACCTCTTCATGTGACATTTTCAGAAGGTCTTTGATGTCTGTTGTCCAGAGTCGTCATATCGGCCTTCTATTTCCTGGAACCATTCCTTCCACCGTAATCATATCTGCTTTCTGTTCTCTTTCCTGTGACCCTTCCATCTATTATTAATTTCTAAAAAAAAAGTTATCTCTTTGGAGAAAATATGTTGGCATGCACATTTTCTAAGTACTTTTTTCTGAAGCTTCCAAGTTCAGCTCTTTAGGAATGTCTGTGTTGGATAGTCTTCCGGTGCATGCTCTTCTTAGCAGCTTTCTCGTGCACCAATAAACGGATGACAATATGGCTGCTGGGTACAGCAACGGTAGTCAATCATCTGTATGAATGCAAAAGATTTGGTTTCATCCTTTCTAATTCCTTGTTCCAATAACAGTACAAGATCATATTTTTATCACTGAGAAGAGTGTAGATACGTCATCGGTTGCGTAGAACATACAAAAAACTTCTCCTTTCCCCGGATCTGTTCTCTATTACTGTTTATCTTTTCTCTATTGCTATTTTTCTAGACTCTATATTTGGGTGAACATGAGACCGTCCGCAGTATAGAAAACTTTCTAACATGACCCCAGTTGTTACGTATTTCTAACATGATCCCAGTTGTTACGTATTTCCAACGTAACCTCAGTTGTTACGTTTTTCTAACATGACCCCAGTTGTTACGTATTTTTAACATGTTCCCAGTTGTTACGTATTTCCAACATGACATCAGTTGTTACGTATTTCTAACATGACCCCAGTTGTTACGTATTTCTAACATGATCCCAGTTGTTACGTATTTCCAACGTAACCTCAGTTGTTACGTATTTCTAATATGATGCCAGTTGTTACATATTTCTAACATGATCACATTTGTTACGTATCTCCAACATGACCCCCATATGTTACGTATATCCAACATGACCCCAGTTGTTACGTATTTCCAACGTAACCCCAGTTTTTACGTATTGTAACATGACTCCAGTTATTACGTATTAGCAACATGACCCCAGTTGTTACGTATTTCCAACATGACCCCCATATGTTACGTATTTCCAACGTAACCCCAGTTGTTACGTATTCCGAACATGACTTCAGTTGTTACATATTTCCAACGTAACCCCAGTTGTTACGTATTTTAAAATGACCCCAGTTGTTACGTATTTCTATTGTGACCCCAGTCGTTACGTAACTGAATTATTGCTGAGATTTTGGTTGGTATATTTATATACTTGGAATCGCATTAACTATTTGTGGCCTGCGATAGCAAACATACATTTAGAAACCAACTGAATGCACAACAATATTTTGATAAAACACCTAACACATGGGAGGTCCTAATTAATTCAGGGAGTGTGTCTTCTATACTGAGATCAGTCACGGAGTGAAACATTAAAATTATGTTACCCCTTTGTTATGTTTTTCAGCTTGATTCCTTGGGGGTGGTGGGGGTGGAGGTTGAACCAACCCTGTCTAGTTTGGAAAACTTACTCTAAGATAACTATCTGTCCCCTGTACTTGACATAAATGACGAACAACTTGAAGCAGATAATCTCCACTTCAGAAACATTGAGGCTTCCTAACACTGGCTTTACATTCTGGTCCAGTCAATGGTACGCATAGAAGATTATTTTAGCAACAGAAGATAGAGGGGTGGGGCGCAAAAACACAGATGATCATGTCCTGTGTGGGTAAAGTGATCACACTGCAAAGTGCTTATAAGTGGTGGGCTCTTAGCGACAGGTTCAATCTCACGGAATATCTAAACGCGGCGGGTTTTATGAAATGTGAGCTGAGTGTATGGGGTAATATAGGCACTTGTTCTGTCTCCAGTAAGTCTTTAATCGAGTGCTAGCTGGGTTTGTATTTGAGAGAGTGTCTTTACAAAGGTACACATTTACCCAATCGTGTAGGAAAACATGTTTGATGGACACAAGCAAGCACATTCTTTGACTTGATTTGCTGCTCTTTTCTTCCTAGCTTCAATATGAGCAAACACGGGGAACATTGCTCCGTCTCACAAAGCCAACAAGATGGCTGCGACAAGAACTGTGTCTGACGGATACGACAGAATATTAATGCGCGACTCGGGTTAAACGAAAACAAATGTGGTGTCAAGTTCTATGGCGACCCTCAAAATCAACAAAACCCGCCTGATTGGCCGTTCACGGCAGGACCCAGGCATGAAAATCCAATGCAGAGGTTCTGTAATGATAAAATGATGTCAAAACCAAACCGTTTCCAAAAGTGTCTGGTAGAAAGTGTAGTCAAGTCGAATGTTTAGAGCTTGTGGGCAGATGGTAGAAAAACACGAAATACGTGTAGAGAATTCTCATTGTTGTCTTCTACTTCCTTTTCACATCCGCCATTTTCAGTGGCTTTCTGAATCTTTCCCTAGTAGCAAATAAAATCTTTATGCAAATGAGCACGGGATGGAAAGCAAGCGTGGTCGAGTGGGCTTAAACAATAGCTCCGTTCCAACGATAATCTCGTTACGCGAGTTTCCCTAGCTCTGCCTTGCACTGTGCTAGCAGAATAAAAGTCTTATAGAAACCGCCGATATTTCAATAAACATCCATCTATTCAGACTTGATTTGCAATTTATTTCACCCGGTGTCAGAGGTCAAAGAGGCTCACCGCATTTTACCCTGATTGTACATTGTTAATATTGTAGAGTCTTGCCGACGTATATCACGACCCTAAGCTGTGTGAAGAAAAACAGAGAAGCGATATGTATATACATATGTATACATATATATATAAATATATAAATATAAATATATATATCCAAATGTATGTATAATAGTGAATTATTCTGAGTGGGAACTCTTTAGCGATGATGAGAAAATACTACATGAATATTTATTGTTGATATTGGGATCGGTGAAATACGTGAATGCGCCAAGCAGTAAGAGAAACATCAAATATTTAATACCTTTAGGAAATAGAAAATACAGAGCCCGACCCAGGGACGATAGAAAATATGGAGCCCAAAACCCTGGGATGATAGAAAATATGGAGCCTGGCCCTGAGGTGATAAACAATACGAAGCCTGATCCTGGGATGATTGAAAATAATGGAAGCACATTGAGTCATTCTAATTTTGAATTTTCACAGCTGAATTACGTTTATTTGCTATTACATGATTGCATAATTTACATATGCTATCTTTGTTATTGTGTGGGGAATACATTGTACACGGAGCTGGACACAAGTGATGTGTGGGGTGACCGGGAAAAAAATAAAATGTGTGAATCTGGTAGGTGCAACTCTGATATAGAAGGGACATTGGCTGCATAAATATCTTTGTCAATAGCAACGCACATGAATTTCCATCTATGTTCCAGCAAAACTAGACAACACAGAATTGTACATATATGTGCCGACATCGGACATATCTGTCCTCTACATGTGGCTATATCTATCTTCTACATGTCGATACATCTATCTTCTATATCAAGAACATTGTAGGGCAATTTGGACCAGAGACAAGAAATGACAGAGGAGAAAGACATACAGTTCTATGAGGAGAACAACATGACAATATGTAATACATTCATTGAACATGAAAATAGAGGATTATATACATGGAAAAGTCCAGGAGACCGATGGAGGAACCAAATAGACTATATTATGATCAACAACAGATTTAGAAATAGTGTCAAGAACACTAAAACATATCCAGGTGCAGATATTAACTCTGACCATAATCCAGTGCTGTGCAAAATACATGTCAAACTTAAAAAGATAGTACATAGAGGAGTTCAAGAACCACAGATAGAAACATCAGCACTAAAACAACCAGACATACAACAAAAATACCTTGTAGATGTAAGGAATAGATATGAACATCTAATGATAGAATGCATGGAACAATACAGAAGGGAAAATAGACAATAAATGGGACAGCCTAAGGAAAAGTATTCAAACAATAAATGCATATTTACCAATAAGAAAAGCCAAAAACAAACACACATGGATGACATGAAATATTAGAGAAAATGTCAGAAAGAAAGAAAGCTAAAAATACCCCCAACATACTCTATTATAGACAATGAAAAACGTAACATGTGAAGAAACAATGAATATAAACAAAATGCAGTGAAATAGAGGAGATGTCCATACAACAAAAGACAAAACTAATACATAAGGAGATAAGGCAGATCACAAATAAGAAAAATATTATAACTGGGGGTTGCTTCATTAAAGATAAAAACGGAAAAAAAATTATTTGATAAAGCAGAGGTACTTACAAGATGGGCAGATTATGTGACAGAACTGTTTGATGACCAATAGAACAAAACACCAACAATGCACAACAATGATGCCCAAACAATACTGAAAGCAGAAGTAGAAAGTGCAATAAAATCAATAAAATATGGAAAGACTGATGGCGCCGACAACATAACAACAGACATAATAAAATCTGTAAATGAATTTAGTGTGGATATTATCACAGAACATTTCAATGACATATATGAAACAGGCACAATACCTAAATACCTAACATTATCAATATAATACATGAAAGAATTAAAAACAAGATAGACACAGAAGAATAATTGTTCGGTGAAGAACTATTCGGTTTTAGGAAAAACAAAGGAATCAGAGAAGCTATACTTAGTATCCGGCTAGTGATAGATAAATATATAGAAGTACAAAAAGTATCTATATTTGCTTCATAGACTACAGCAAGGTCTTTGACAGAGTCCAACATGACAAAATTAATCAAATGTCTTCAAGATATAGGCATAGATAGAAAAGATATCACACTGATTAGAAACATATACTGGGAACAGGCTGCATCAATAAGATGTGAAAACAACTACTCACCGTACATAGAAATAAAAATAGAGGTAAGACAAGGATGCATTTTATCACCAAGCCTATTTAATATCTACACAGAGAATATTTTTAAAAATATAGAAGAAATGCGAGGACTCAAGATCAATGGGAAAATAATAAACAACCTGAGACATGCAGATGAAACTATTGTTTTCGCAGAAAGTGAACATGAACTATAAAGACTAATAGATCAAGTCAATAAATCAAGTAATGAATATGGGATGGATAGAAATATCTAAAAAACAAAAATCATGATATACAGCAAAGACACAGAAGAACAAGAGCTAAACATAAAAATACATGGAGAGAAACTACAACAAGTAAAACAGTATCAATATCTTGGACAATAGTCACAAATGATGGCAGATGTGAAACAGAAGTTAAAAGGAGAATAGGAATGGTTAAAAGTACCTTCAATGACATGAGGAAAATATTAACATCTAAGCAAATTACAAACAAGTTAAAAATGAGAATTATAAAATGCTACATCTATTCTATGTTAATGTATGGCTCAGAAACATGGACACTAAATAAACAATTAGAAGACAGAATTGATGCCTTTGAGATGTGTGTATATAGAAGAATAGGGAGAACATCATGGAAAGAGAAGAAAACAAATAAAGAGGTGCTAAAGCACTTAATATGAAGAAAGAACTACTAAGAGAAATAAGGATCAGGCAAATTCGTCCATCACAAGTGATAACGACCATTTGTTACATCCACTTTTGAAAATTAAATTAGAGTTATATCCTTGATTATGAGTTCATAGATGGCTAATGAGCCCTATTCGAGCTGTAAATCTCCTTGGACAGTTAAAAGACAACACCTTTTTGAAGACCTTACTTGAGGGTAAAGTCTAATGGAAGCGAGCACGAGGTAGACAGATATACAAGTGGGAGAGCAACATCACAACCTGGACAGTTTACAGCCTAGCAGAGTGCACCACCAAAACAAGACACAGAGGATGTTGGAGATCTGTTGCAGCCAACCTTTGTTGCGTAGACGGCACGTGATAGATGATGATATTCCTGTGTGAACCCTCACTTGGATGTGGATATATTTACATGCATGTGCATTTTGTGATGGTATCTTTCACACGTCTGTTTTATATGCATTACTATCTATTGTTTTGTATATACATTTATATGTATATGTATATAGATATATATATATATATATGCCTCAGAAAAATCACAAATACTAACTGTAAATACTTCAAATCAAACGACGACATACTAAGAGAGAAGACAGAACAAGAATATGTGACGAACATCATCAGAAAACGCAGCTGGACATACATCCGTCACATACTTAGAATGAAGAAAGATAGAATTCCACGACAAACCTTCATGTGGACACCAGACGGGGAAAGAAAATAGGGAAGACCAAAAACAACGCTCAGAAGAACATTTAAGAATGAACTAAAATCAATAGGCATAAATGGACAAGACCTGCAATCCCTAGCAACTGACCGACAGGCATGGAGAACTATGACATCCGCCCTATGTGCCAAACTTGGCAAATGAGGAACTGACTGACCGATATATATATATATATATATATATATATATATATATATATATATATATATATATATATATATATATATATATAATGTATATGCTTATGTCTATATTTGGTTGCATATCTATTCTGTGCGCTGTCACATGCTGATCCTTCTTGTATCCTTCCTTCTCCTAAAGCCACCCAACCCCACCACCACGCCCTTACAACATCGTCATTACTCATCAATCACCATCATAATCAGGTGCCATGACGGATGGCGTAGACGATCATGGCTCTTCACAGCTCTCTGTCCACAGTATGTATCAAGATCGTTGTTATTTTCTGCCGTGCCAGGCTGTCAAACTGTCTAATATTTTCTTACGTTGTCGTTCTCTGTCTCCGTTGCCTTCAATCTTGCCTGTTGTGACTGTCTTACAAACCTGCCTGTCTCATCATGAGGCCAAAATATAAAGATTGTCTTTATTATTGATTGAGGTCCGTGTCGCAATTTACTCTTTCAACAAATCTACATTAGTTTTTCTGGCATTCCATGGTATTCTCAGCATTCTTCTAGAACCACATCTCTGTTGCCTCTAGTTTGCCACTTTCCAGTTTGTGTATGTATACTCGTCAATAATGCGCAAATATGTCCACATATTGATATCACGCATTTTCTATTTTACTGGACATGCGTTTCCACAACTGTTACCAGGTTATGTTTCTGAGTAGGGGAAACATGGCTTGGTCAATTCAGTTATCAATTGTTTGTATTTTTCTTTAGTTTATACGTTATTATTTTCTTGAGAAAGGTCCCATTTGGACCGATACGTGGGGAATTTCCCTGTTTAGTTTTATTGCATGTTTTATATACTTTTAAAATCTATTTTTATTCATAGTTACGGTAATTTTTCTTGTAACCTGTTTAATTTATTTTGCTTAAGGGGGAAGTTACACCGGGGAAATTGCAAAAATACCGATTTTTTAATTATCCAAAGATATTGGTATCAAATTAGAGAGTATGCATGTCTGTATCTATAAAAAGTTGTGGTGCCTGCCCTGTGGCGGACGTTCACGCCCTATACCTCGAAAGGGCCCGACCTCAGTTACTGAAAGTCCTTCTCAATTGCCTCGAGGAGCCAGGAGGCAAGGGAATAGAGCTACTGGCCAAACAAACTTTAAACGACCAATAAAAATAATGCACTGGAATGCTGAGGGTGTCAACAGTAAAAGAGATGGATACAGCAAAAAATTGGAACTTGAAAATGTCCTCAGTGAAGAACAAGTTAATATATGCTGTATCCAAGAAACACACCTCAGCAGTGACATAGCCTTCAAAATCAGAGGCTACCAGTGCTACCGATCTGACCGAAAGGACAGGCGAAAGGGTGGAATTCTGACACTTGTTAAAAACAATATCAGCGCATGTCAGCTGGAAGTATATATGGAAGGGGCAGAATACCAGATGCTCCACCTAAAAACAGACAGTGCAGAATTCCATCTCCTGAACTACTACTGCCCAAATGATAAACCATTGGCACTAGACACAATTCCAGATAAAGAGAGACTTATGGTGTGTGGTGACTTCAACAGCCACTCTCAGAGCTGGGGCTACGATCATATCGACAAGAGAGGTGAGGAACTTGAGAGCTGGCAGGATGAAAATAATCTCATCCTTATTAACCAGCCAGCTGACTCACCAACCTTCTACTCGAGAGCATGGCACACCACCTCTACACCAGATCTGGCATACCAATCACCAGGTCTGGAATGGAACATCACACGTGTCGTTGGAAAGCAGCTTGGGGGTAGTGACCAGAGACCAGTATTTCTGGAAATCCACAATGAATTTACCAAGGACAGCAGCACGTTCACTAGGTGGAACTATAAGAGGGCAGACTGGAAAATGTACCAGCATTTAACCAGTGTTCTAGCTAAGGACATGAACTTGGACAAAGACATCAATAGAGCAGTGAGTGAATTTAATAGATGTATACTACATGCTGCTAGTAAAACCATACCCAGGGGGGCACGCAAAAACTACAAACCATACTGGAATGATGAACTGGAAAAGCTGCAAAATGAGATGGAATCATCTAGACAGCAGGTTGAGAACAGACCTAGCCAAGAACATCACAACAAATATCAGCAAACAAAGGCTAAATTTCAAAGAGCCAAGTTACAAGCCAGACGGAGTAGCTGGAAAGAAAAAAACAGAGTCGCTGAACCTAGAAAGAGATACTAGGAAATGATGAAAACTTGTAAAACAACTAAATGATGAAGGTACAGGGAGAAATACCAGGATCACACTTTATAAAGATAAAAACATTTTAACAGGTAAACATGCAGCTGATTACTTTGCAGATTCCTTTGCAGAAGACAATAACATCAAAGTCAGCCCAGACAAACAACAGGAGGTTCGAGAGAACCAGCAAAACATTGGACAAGGCGAACCTATACCTGAAGTCATGGAGGCACCAATCACAATGAGAGAACTGGAGCATGCAATATCCAAATTGAAAATGAAAAAGTCCCCTGGAGCTGATGGAGTGTCCAATGAAATGATTAGAAACCTGGGAATTGCAGCAAGAGAAAAGCTACTGCAGATCTTTAACACAAGCTGGTCCACGGGTAATGCACCACAGGCGTGGAGAGAAGCAATAATGATACCACTCCTCAAATCAGGAAAAGATGGTAACACAGTCTCCAACTACAGGCCCATCAGCCTCACAAGCTGTATATGCAAAACAATGGAACGCATTATCAATCTTAGGATGCAGTGGTACCTTGAAAGTGAAAACCTTCTGGTATCACAGCAAGCAGGTTTCAGACAGTGCTACTCTACTGAAGATCAGGCAACCTACCTCTCCCAAGAGATTGAGGATGCCTTCCAAGATAAGAAACTGGTACTAGCAGCATGGATAGACCTCAGAAAAGCATTTGATAAGGTCTGGAAAGAAGGGCTCCTAAAGAAATTGCGAAATTGCAGGGTTAGCTCAAGAATGTACAAATGGGTAAAAGCATACCTGCATAATAGAAGAGCCAGGGTACAATTAGATGGTCGCAAAAGCAAGAAAGTTCTACTGCGTCATGGAGTCCCCAGGGAGGAGTCCTGTCGCCCACACTTTTCTTGGTTTACATCAATGACCTAGTTGCTGAACTACCGCACGCGATGAAAGTGGCGATGTATGCTGACGACCTGGTGATCTGGTGCACGGAAGAACATGCAACAGTGGCCACTAAACAAATACAAAGAGCTATCGATTCCCTAACCTTATGGGCTAATAGATGGTGCGTCAGCATTAACACAGATAAGTGCAGCACTACACTTTTACCCTCTCACCAAAACAAAAAGCCGGTCATATCAAAATAGATGGAGAGCTCTTGAAAGAAGACAAACAACCCACATACCTCGGAGTTACTTTTGATGATAAACTGACATGGAAGCAGCACATAAACAAAGCAACAACAAAAGCCAGGAGGAAGTTAGCTATCCTGAGAAAACTAAGTGGAACCACATGGGGAGCCAGTGGGAATATACTCAGTAAAGTTTACCAGCAAGGCATAAGACCACACCTGGAATATGGTTCAGCTGCGTGATGTCCTGCATCAAACACCACATTACAAGATCTAGATAAAGTGCAAAACCAGGCACTTAGAATAATGTTGGGAGCAATGAAATCAACACCCATAGCAGAGATGCAGAAAATGGGAAGAATGCAAACACTTGGCGAACGCAGAGACACAAAAGTACTAATTCAGGCAGAAAAGTTTAAGTGTATGCCAAGTCATCCAATGAAGGAAAGATTCAAAAATCTAGCAATAATCGACTGAAAAGAAGCAGTTTTATCCATCAAGCTAAACGACTCCGCAGACAACTTACAGACCTACCTGAAGTTGACAGCCCCTTAAGGTCTGTACCAGAACAAACCCCTTGGAGTGAAAGACATGGAATGCCAATATACATTCAGACCCATGTGAAAGGAATACTAAGCGTGGACGAACAGAACAGTGTGCAGCGAAGGACAGTCACCCTCAGTTTCCTGGATGAGGAATATCCACAACATATATGGGTCAGAGTATACACAGATGGGTCAGCACAGAATGCCGTGAGGAATGGAGGTGCAGGTGTATATATAGAATATCCACACAAGCCTAGAGATACAATCAGAACACCGACAGGAAAATTCTGCAATAATTATGATGCAGACATCCAGGCAATTATTGTGGCAGCTAAAAATCTGTTGAACTCCAACTCTGACCTACAGCCTGTGGTATTCCTGACAGATGCAAGGTCAGTGCTTCAAGCTCTCCAGTCTGAAAAACTAACAGACTTGAAAAAACTACTTAGCGAATTGTCTTACCAATATAGGGTAACCATGCAGTGGATACCCTCTCACTGGGGAATACCAGGAAATGAAAAAGCAGATCAACTGGCTAAGGAAGGTGCTGCCGAAGACCAACCAGATATACCAATCACCTACCATCAGAAAAAACAGATGATCAAGTCAATAAGAAAGCCACAAACACCAACACAAGATGACTATCATATTATGAACAGACCAGAACAAGTTATAATTCTACGTCTCAGAACAGGACACAACCGCTCCGCAGTCACATGTATACAAAGTTCAAGATTGGCAACACGGCCATGTGTACTTGTGGACAGGCAGCACAGAGTGCCAAACATATACTTCAAGAGTGTTCTGAGCATGAAACGCTGAGGCAGACATATTGGCCAGAGGAAACAACACTGGAATCAAAACTCTATGGGACACTGTATGAACTACAAAAGACAGTGAGTTTTATTAAGGAGACAGAATTACAGATATAGACATGTTTCAAGTGAACGAAAGAAGAAGAAGAAGAAGAAAAAAAAAACACATATTTCATTTCAGATTTTAGATTTTAGAATTATTAGGCATAAGAGCAAACATATCCCGTTACTGAAGGGTTACCAAGATATAAACTGTATATCATTTAATTTGTTAAATAAATCAATATTCCGAAACTTCAAAGATTACATAAATTGGGAATGTGAAAACAATGCAGCCACGACTGGTCTATGACATAGTACGTGAGTATTGGACAAATAGTAGGCCTGTGTGATGTGAACTAGTTATATCTAACTTGATTGGCGCGATTTATTCTTGAAAAGCTCCAATAACTATCATATGTGTATACTCAAGTGTTTAAAAATGGAAGGAAATACACATAAACCAATGTGTATGGGAACGTACAAATAAACCAATTTGTATGGGAATGAACACAGAATAGTATTACTAATGCAAAAATTAAGCTCTAAACAACACGACCACGGAAACAATTCCTGCAAGCGTAAACATGTCAATATAAATATATATTATGGTCATAATCTTGACGAAAACGTGAATCAGCATTGAGTGCCGTCTCCGCAACGAAGTGTGGCTTCAACAAACCTTCAAAAGCCCCTGTCTCTGGTCTTGATGATGCACTCTGCTAAACCGTAACCTGTCACTCTCGTGATGTTACTACCCCAATTGTATCTCTGCATCCCTCTTACTGATACAACGCAACCTTTATTGTTATTAACTTGATGCAATTGTCCCAGATAGTCTTCAGAAAGGAGTTTGAAAATGGGGGGGGGGAATTCGAAGTGTTCCCAAAGTGATTATATAATCACAAACCTAGTGGAGGAAGACAACATGGAAACAACATGGAAACAACACATACACACTGCAACAACAGAAACCAGGAGGAAGTTAGCTATCCTGAGAAAACTAAGTGGAACCACTTGGGTAGCCAGTGGGAATATACTCAGTAAAGTTTACCAGCATGACATAAGACCACACCTGGAATATGGTTCAGCTGCGTGGTGTCCCGCATCAAACACCACATTACAAGATCTAGATAAAGTGAAAAACTAGGCACTTAGAATAATGTTGGGAGCAATGAAATAGCAGCACCCATAGCAGAGATGCAGAAAATAGGAAGAATGCAAACACTTGGCGAACGCAGAGATACAAAATTATTAATTTAAGAAGAAAAGTTTAAGTGTATGCCAAGTCATCCAATGAAGGAAAGATTCAAAAATCTAGCAATTGGGCGACTAAAGAAGCAACTTTATCCACCAAGCTAAACGACGCCGTAGACAACTTACAGTGCTACCTGAAGTTGACAGCCCCTTAAGGTCTGTACCAGAACAAACCCCTTGGAGTGAAAGACATGGAATGCCAATATACATTCAGACCCACGAAAGGAATAATAAGCGATGACGAATAGAACAGTGTGCAGCGAAGGACAGTCACCCTCAGTTTCCTGTATGAGGAATATCCACAGGCTATATGGATCAGATTATACGCAGATGGGTCAGCACAGAATGCTGTGATGAATGGAGGTGCAGGTGTATATATATATATAGAATATCCACACAAGCCTAGAGATACAATCAGAACACCGACAGGGAAATTCTGCAATAATTATAATGCAGAAATCCAGGCAATTAGTCTGGCAAATAAAGTACTGCTGAACTCAACTGTGGCTTACCGACGGTGATATTCCTGACAGATGCAAGGTCAGTGCTTCAAACTCTCCATTATGGAAAACTAACAGACTTGCATAAACTACTTAATTAATTGTCTTACCAGTATAGGGTAACCATGCAGTGGATACCCTCTCACTGTGGAATACCAGGAAATGAAAAAGCAGACCAACTGGCTAAGGAAAGTGCTGCCGAAGACCAACCAGATGTACCAATCACCTACCATCAGAAAAAACAGATGATCAAGTCAATAGGAAAGCCACAAACACCAACACAAGATGACTATCACACAATGAACCGATCAGAACAAGTTATAGTTCTACGCATCAGAACAGGACACAACCGACTCTGCAGTCACATGTATACAAAGTTCAAGATTGGCAACACAGCCATGTGTACATGTGGACAGGCAGCACAGAGTGTCAAACATATACTTCAAGAGTGTTCTGAGCATGAAACGCTGAGGCAGACATATTGGCCAGAGGAAACAACACTGGAATCAAATCTCTATGGGACACTGTATGAACTACAAAAGACAGTGAGTTTTATTCAGGAGACAAAATGACAGATATAGACATGTTTCAAGTGTCAGTTTTATTCAGGAGACAGAATGACAGATATAGACATATTTCAAGTGAACGAAAGAAGAAGAAGAGGTAGTAGTAGCTGTGTTATTATTTGAATGGTGTGTCAGTGTAGCAAGAAGGAAAGTTTCCAGTAAATAGAAATAAAAGGATAGATTGAAGGAAATAGTTAGTGTGTAATTTCTGTCAACGGACATACACACATACAATTGCACATAGTTATGAATAGAAATAAACCTGTGAGGATTCATCATCATCATCATCAGGTGCCATGCCGGGTGGCGTAGGCGGTCATGGCTCTCCACAGCTCTCTGTCCACAGTATTATGTATCAAAGTCGTTGTTGTTTCTTTGCCGTGCCAGGTTGTCAAACTGTCTAATATTTTCTCACGTTGTCGCCCTCTGTCTCTGGTGCCTTCAATCATGCCTGTTGTGATTATGTTCTCTAAACCTGCCTGTCTCATGAAGTGGCCAAAAAAAGAAGATTGCCTTTTTCTTATATTGTTGATTAAGGTCCGTTTCGCATTTAACTCTTTTAATACCTCTACATTAGTTTTTCTGGCAGTCCATGGTATTCTCAGCATTCTTCTGTAAAACCACATCTCTGTTGCCTCCAATCTCCCACTTTCCAGTTTGTTTATTGTCCAAGACTCGCACCCATATGTTAGTATATGGGTTATATAGCACTGCAGAACTCTCTTTCTCACCTCTAATGACAAGGTCATATTACACAGTATATTTTTCATTTTTTCTGAATGTTGTTTTTGCCTGTCCTATTCTGCATCTTATTTCTGTTGAACTTCTTCCATCTGCTGTTATAATTGTACCTAGATATTTGAATTGGTGGACCTGTTTTAATACTATATCATTCACTATGATCTTGCAAGGTGTGTTATTTTCTTTCTTTGAAATAACCATTACTTCTGTTTTCTTGATATTTAGGAAGAGGCCTTTCTCTTTGCTTTCTGTGACTACTACTTTAATTAATTTTTGAAGGTCTTCCTCACTTTTTGCAATCAGAACAGTGTCATCCGCATATCTCAAATTATTTATGTTATGTCCTCCCACTGATATTCCTGGGATATCTACTATTGCACGCAATATGTTTTCACTGTATAGAGAGAACAGGTCTGGTGAAAGCACACATCCCTGTCTGACTCCTTGTTTTATTTGTTGAAAAGGGCCAAATTGATTTCCTACTCTTATTGCTGCTGTTTGTTGCCAGTACATGTTCTTGACTATTCTTAAATCCTTGCTGTCAATGTTCAGATTCTCTAGCATGTGTATAATTTTGCTATGTTTAACTTTGTCAAAAGCTTTAGTGTAGTCTATAAAACAGAGGTACAGATCTGTTTTTACCTCTATAGACCTCTCTATTAGTGTTCTCAATATATAAATCGCATTGTTGGTGCCTTTGCCTTCTACAAATCCACATTGTTTTGGACTTATTTCTGGTTTTATTTTGTTTCTCACTCTCTTCATGATGATTCTGAGCAGTATTTTGGTTATTTGGCTCATGAGGCTTATTGTACGGTGTTCTTCACATTCGGTGGTCCCTGGTTTCTTAGGTAATGCTATGAATATTGATCTCATTAAGTCATCGGGTATGTTTCCGCTGTTATATATGTCATTCAGTAATTTTGTGATTATTTCAACTCCAAATTCATCCAAAGCTGCTAATTCTTCTAATGTGATGTTGTCTGGACCTGGGGCTTTGCCATATTTCATGTGTCTTAGTGCCTCCCTTACTTCTGCTGTGAGTATTGATGGACCCTCGCCGTTATCTTGAATGTTTATTTCTGGTCTATTGTCCTCATAAAGTTCTTTGATATATTCTGACCATCTCTGTACTATGTGATCTATTCCCATTAATACCTGCCCTGTCTTAGATTTTAGACACCCTGTAACTGTTTGCGTTCTCTTTCCTGTTATCATCTCAATTTTCTTATATAGTAATGTTGTATCTTTGTTGTAATGCAATTCTATTTCTGTGCATTTCTTGTTCAGCCAGCTTTCTTTTGCTATTTTGCATTTCTCTCGTATCTCCTTATGTATTTTCTGATATTCCACTATCTTGTGTTTATTTTTCCTTCTGGTGCTCATCAATTCTAATATTTCTTCTATCATCCATTTTTGTTTTGATGTATGTTTTACTTTTGGTATTATCTCTTTAGATGTTTGGTTTATCGACTGTTTTAGCATGTTCCATTGATATTCAATACTCTGAATCTTTGCAATGGCATTGTATCTATTTTGTACAATTATGTTGTATCTTTCTTTAATGTCAGCATCTGATTTCAATAAAGCTAAATCTAATTTCATATTCCTTGGTGCTCTCTTGATCTTCTTTAATCTTATACACAATTTCAATTGTGGATTCATAAGTTAAATTAATACCAAGATATATGGAACATAGAGATTTTATAATATAGCTACGTAATGTTACAGAACCTCTTGTGGAATTTAGTAGATCAATAGAGTTCAAGCTCAGGGTTGCCAATACAATTCATTTAAAAACCATGACTAAAGAGAGAAGTTAACAGATACCACGAATTGCTGACAACCGACACACAAACACACACACACACACACATAGGGTTGTGTATGTTTATGAACTGAATTATTATGGAGAGTCTTGTACTTGAAACTAGGGTCAAGAGATGTGAAACCTAGAAACTAGGATCAAGATATGTGAAACCTAGAAACTAGGATCAAGAGATGTGAAACCTAGAAACTATGATCAAATGTGAAACCTAGAAACTAGGATCAAGAGATGTGATACCTAGAAACTAGGATCAAGAGATGTGAAACCTAGAAACTAGGGTCAAGAGATGTGAAACCTAGAAACTAGGATTAAGAGATGTGAAACCTAGAAACTAGGATCAAGAGATGTGAAACCTAGAAACTAGGATCAAGAGATGTGAAACCTAGAAACTAGGATCAAGAGATGTGAAACCTAGAAACTAGGATCAAGAGATGTGAAACCTAGAAACTAGGATCAAGAGATGTGAAACCTAAAAACTAGGATCAAGAGATGTGAAACCTAGAAACTAGGATCAAGAGATGTGAAACCTAGAAACTAGGATCAAGAGATGTGAAACCTAGAAACTAGGATCAAGAGATGTGAAACCTAGAAACTAGGATCAAGAGATGTGAAACCTAGAAACTAGGATCAAGAGATGTGAAACCTAGAAACTAGGATCAAGAGATGTGATACCTAGAAACTAGGATCAAGAGATGTGAAACTTAGAAACTAGGATCAAGAGATATGAAACCTAGAAACTAGGATCAAGAGATGTGAAACCTAGAAACTAGGATCTAGAAATGTGAAACCTAGAAACTAGGATCAAGAGATGTGAAACCTAGAAACATTTGTCTCATAAATGCGTGTTGATGTAGAAACGCTTATTAAAATTAGTTCCAGTGACAGTATTTATACTCAGAGTTACCACTACAGTTTCTTAAAAACCCTAGATGAGGGGACATAGGTGAATGCTTACATATTGAGGGTGAAGATAATAGATAGGAACATTCTCTGACAATAAAAATTCATAGGGAAGTCAATCAATAGATATCTAAAGTTAGTGTCAAGAACAAAGAGTCAACTATATCAATTAGAACATAGTAGTTGGGTGGATTTCGTAGAGTTAGGTTAGGTTTAGTGATCAACGAGAAGGTGAGCAGGTATGACGTGACACAGACACTCATGCTGCCACATACGTCCGTAAGTTTACAAGAATCTACATGAAATTCATTCAATGGGGAAACTAGTCAGAGTTGCAGTACGTGAATTACTTCCGAGAAATTGACTTATGATCTTTGGTTTGACAACACTGCATTAGATCAAGGAGGTAGTTTGAGCTTAACAATCTCAAGCAGAACCTGAACCTGAAGTGAAGGCCTTAGCTGATTTTACTTATACGTCTACAACACGTCTAGATGAACATGACCAGACGCAGGGCCCGAACCTGAAGTGCCATTCGTAGAATTGACAGTATAACAACAATTATTTATAACAAACCAAGAACTGTGAAATCTTTACAACGGATAGAAGTTATTAGTTATAGTTACCAACAATCATATAATAGACAGGAATCCTGTAAGTAATAGAATCTACCGAACTTTTATAACAGAGTCCAGTGAATTCTAGAAATATTCTTAAACATTTTTACGACAAACTACTAGAGAATCTATAGCCACTTACTGGACAAGGAACCAAGACACTTTATTTAATATCTGAGAGTTGTTGTAACACAATAAATCACAACAGAATAGCTGAGCGGTCAGGAACGCAACAATGTTGTTTAACTATGTTTATATGTTGAGTAATGAGTAGTTGTTCAACTACTTATATATGTTGAATTGTTCAACTATGTTTATATGTTGAATTGTTCAACTATGTTTATATGTTGAATTGTTCAACTATGTTTATATGTTGAGTAATGAGTTGTTGTTCAACTATGTTTATATGTTGAATTGTTCAACTATGTTTATATGTTGAGTAATGAGTTGTTGTTCAACTATGTTTATATGTTGAATTGTTCAACTATGTTTATATGTTGAATTGTTCAACTATGTTTATATGTTGAGTAATGAGTTGATGTTCGACTATGTTTATATGTTGAGTAATGAGTTGTTGTTCAACTATGTTTATATGTTGAGTAATGAGTTGATGTTCGACTATGTTTATATGTTGAGTAATAAGTTGATGTTCGACTATGTTTATATGTTGAGTAATAAGTTGATGTTCAACTATGTTTATATGTTGAGTAATGAGTTGTATATCACTATACAAAACTACAGAACCATTGCACATTTCAGTCATGCCAGCAACATTTTAGGGGGTATCATCGTAAAAACTACAGAACCATTGCACATTTCAGTCATGCCAGCAACATTTTAGGGGGTATCATCGTGAAAAGACTACAACATAATCTGGAAGAAGAGTTATGGTAAATGAAGCACAGGCAGGTTTCAGACAGGGCAGTGGCACAAGAGACCATAATTTCAATATGTGGAACATCAGAGAGTTTGGAAAACTGCAGAGAGTTTAATGTCGACATCTACACATGTTTTATTGACTACACCAAAGCATTCTATTGTGTACAACATCAACAACTTTTTCACGTTATGACAGACATGGGTTTCCCGCTACATCTAATCCGCCTCATAAAAACATTATATCAAGACCAGCAAGCAGCCGTGAGAGTAAATAGTGAAACATCTGATTGGTTCAGCGTGGAAAAAGGAGTCAGGCAAGGATGTGTCCTATCACCATATCTCGACAAGTTTTATGCAGAAAGCATAATGAGGGATGTAAAAAATGATTGACAGAGAAATATCTTCGACCCACTCAACATTGGAGGTCACGAGATACCAGAACTAAGAAATATACTGATTATACAACATTATAATGGCACACAGTCAGGCAGGTCTCCAACACCTCATAAACTCCATTAAAGAATATAGTGGGAAAGAACATATTTCTAAATGAAAACATGATCAAGATTATGTCAAGCGACAAAACCACTAGCAAGTTCTCAATCAGTATCAACAACAGCGAATAAGAAAGCGTCACCAGTTTTTAATACCTTGGTTTTCTTATCAATAGTAATGGGGGATTGCTTTGAAAAAGTCAGAAGGATTTTGGCTATCGCGGTAAAGAAGCTGATAAGAATTAAAAACATATTTCTGAGCTGCTGAAAAAAAACTAACATTCTTAGGAACTTTCATATTACATGTGTGCGAATTCTGGACAATCAATAACAAAGTGAAAACAAAATAAGCAGCATTTGAAACAAAATGTTACAGAAACATCCTCAGAATACCATGTACCAAAACAATCACCAATGTAGCCATCCTGAAAGAAATGAATTTACAAGGGAAAAAATAGCTAAACATCATGGTTATTTCCAGAAAACTACAATATTTTGACCATATTAAACGCCATGACGGTCTGGAGAAAACCATAATGAAGAGGATGATGCCAGGGAGACGAACAAGATGCAGATCAAGAAGAAGAAGGACAGAAAACATCAAAGACCACCTGAGCATGACAGTAACAGAAGCAGGAAGACTAGCTCAAGATAGGCACAAGTTTCGAAAGCTTGTGAAACGTGGACTGTGTATGTTATACATGCAAGAAAATTAAATCATTTCCATCTTACCTTCCTACGTAAATTACTAAACATATCTTCAGTGCAAGTCATTTTCACATTCACTAGTTATGAACATCAGATGGCAAGACAAGATTCCAGATACCACTGTCCTTGATAGAGCTGGTATCCCAAGCATTGACACGATACTGATGCAGACACAGATTCGTTGGGCAGGTCATTTGGTGCGTATGCCAGACCATCGTCTGCCAAAGATACTTCTCTATGGTGAGCTAGAGAAGGGTATACGATCTCAAGGTGGCCACAGGAAGCGCTACAAGGACTCGTTAAAGGACTCACTGACAGCCTTTGAAATAGACCACGATACATGGGAAGAACTTGCGCAAAATAGATCTACATGGCGTTCTAAAATAAAAAAGAGCGCATCATCTTGTGAAAAGAAGAGAAATGCAGCAGCTCAACAGCGGAGAGCAGTTAGAAAGTCACGGATAGACCAAGATCCGTCTACAGTCGTTATTCCATGTCCAAACTGTGCAAGGACATTTACAGCTCGAATAGGGCTCATTAGCCATCTACGAACTCATAATCAAGGACATAACTAAAATTGAATTTTCAAAAGTTGATGTAACAAATGGTGATCATCACTTGTGATGGACGAACAACAACTAAACATCCATTGGTGGGACACAGTACCAGACTACCAGGTCTTGGAAAAATCAACCTCAATAAGCATCCACACACTACTTATGAAGACGCACGCACGCTGGGCAGGTCATCTTGTGTGTATGGGGGACTCGCATCTGCCAAACCAAATATAATATGGAGCACTGAAAACAGGAATTCGAAAAGCTGGTGGACAGAAAAAGCGCTTCAAAGACACACTCAAGTCCTCACTGAATTCTGTAGAAGAACATTTACTGCGCGCATTGGACTTGTTAGTCATTTTAAAACGCACTATTAACTTCATTATTTTTATTACTTATTATTATTGTTGAGTTTTTGGTCATCGTCGATTACGACGACGAACATCATAGTAGAGTCAATGAAATGTGAGATCGCTAACATCTCACACCCCTAAATAATTAAAAAATGTTGTGGTTTAACTTTACTTTCCATGATGATCACTGTAAATCTGTTTATATTTTCCCCAAATTTTAACTACTATACGGAGTAGTGCTTTACTGCAGTCCACTGATAACTGAAGTACATTTTACAGATTATATTCAACAATAAACAAAATTAAATATTTGCATTTGGAACATTCCAGAAGATAGATATGGAAAGATTGATGGATGGAGATGGACAGATAGATGGATAGATAGATGGATAGATATGAATGGATAGATGGATCAGTGGATGGATGGATAGATGTATGGTTGGATGGATGGGTGGATAGATGGTCAGACAGAATGAATAGATATAAGGGTGCGTCGATAGATGGGACAATAGATAGATAGATAGTTGGATAGATAGATGGATAAATAGATGGATGATAGATTGGTGGATAGAAAGATGGGTAGATAAATGGATGAATGGATGGATGAATGGGTGAATAGATGTATGGATGAATGGATGGATTACTAGAAAGATAAATAGATGGGACGATAGATGGATGGATGGATGAATGAATGGGTGAATGGGTGGATGAATGGATGGCTTAATGGATGAATGAATGGGTGAATGGATGGATGAATGGATGAATGTATGAATTGGTGAATGGATGGATGAATAGATGGATGAATTGGTAAATGGATGGATGAATGGATGAATGGGTGAATGGATGGATGAATGGGTGAATGTATGGATGAATGGGTGAATGTATGGAAGCATGGGTGAATGGGTGGATGGATGGATGTGTGAATGGGTGAATGGGTGGATGAATGGGTGAATGGAAGGATGAATGGGTGAATGAATGGATGAATGGGTGAATGGATGGATGAATGGGTGAATGGATGGATGATTGGGATAATGGATGTATGGGTGAATGGATGGATGAATGGATGGATGTATGGGTGAATGGATGGATGAATGAATGGGTGAATGGACGGGTGAATGGATGGATAAATGGGTGAATGGATGGATGAATGATTGAATGAATGGATGAATGGATGAATGAATGGATGAATGGATGGATGAATGGATGAATGGATGAATGGGTGAAGGGATGGATGAATGGAGGAATGAATAGATGATTGGATTAATGGATGAATGAATGGATAAATGAATCAATGGATGGATGAATGGATGAATGGATGGATGAATGGGTTAATGGATGAATGGATGGATGAATGGATGAATGAATGGAGGAATGAATGAATGGAGGAATGTGTGAATGGATGGATGGATGAAAGGATGGATGAATGGGTGAATGGATGGATGGATGGGTGAATAGACGGATGGATGAATGAATGGATGGATTAATGAATGGATGGATTACTAGATAGATAAATAGATGCGACGATAGATGGATTAATATAACTGATTAGATTAATAAATAGGAATATATATATATATATATATATATATATATATATATATATATATATATATATATATATATATATATATATATATATATATATATATATATATATATATATATATATATATATATATATATATATATATATATATATATATATATATATATATATATTGTCTATTGTCTTTCCCCTGGTGAAAGATGGTTGATCGTATTCACATTTGCCATTAAGCGTAGGGGTGGGACCTTAAGCTGTTGTTTCAAGACCAAATGTTTTGCCGTAGTTGCATTTAGTCCATGTTTGTTCAGGGCTATATTGATGTGTTCTTTCCACCGTTTCCTTTGGCTACCTTTGGCCTTACGCCCGGATATTCTTTGGCTATATTCTCTTATTGGTATTTGGTTTGGGTTCATTCTCATAAAGTGACTGAACCATTTTACTTGCTGTCATTCAATGTGTTCAATACATGATATTTTCGTCTTCTTCTTCAGCGTTCATTCTGAAACTCCTGCTGTATCTCTTCTGTAACAGGACTATGATCCTACTAGATTTCCTGCAGAATGTAGTCCAGAGAATGAAAATGCGAAGACATCCGTCTTCGGCGTTCAATACATGATATTATGCAAACTCTTTATCTAATGTCTTCATTTCTTATTTTATCTAGTTTGGTAACCATTGCAGCTTTTCTCAGACACTTCATTTCACATGTAACAATTTTTCTCTGCTGCGAAGCTGTTAAAAACCATGTTTGATATTGGTAGCAAAGTGTTGGCATAAAATTGTAAATATTATTTGTTTTTTAATTTCCATCTTGATCTTTGGGTAAAGAAGTAATGGTGAAAATTGATAAGTCACCGTGTTTGCTTTCTGGCACCTTGTTTATATTTCTCTGTTTAGTCTTCCATCTTCGGAATAAATATGCAGCCTAGATATTTACATTCTTTGCCTTGTTTCACTTTAGTGTTATCTATTATTATATCTATTGATGATGCAGACTTGCTAATTTTCATAAATTCGGATTTTTGTGCACATTAATTTTCATGATGGACATCTGACATGCTAATAGCAATGCATTGATGTTTGACATCTGACATGCTAATAGCAATGCATTGATGTTGGACATCTGACATGCTAATAGCAATGCATTGATGTTGGACATCTGACATGCTAATAGTAATACATTGATGTTGGACATCTGACATGCTAATAGCAATGCATTGATGTTGGACATCTGACATGCTAATAGCAATGCATTGATGTGATTTTGCAAAGCCTTCTCAATATATTTATATATACTAGAAACATTGTCCAGCTATACTAGAAGGAGCTGTGAAGGGCATGACCGCATTGTTTTGTTGAGGTTTAGGATTCAATCCGGTTGGGGCGGGATGGTTTTTCTTTCGAAAGTACAATTAATAACCTTCCTATACATGTCACTGCGTCTGCTATGGAAAAGCAGCCTTTATTTCCACAGCCCATAGAAAATCTCTCTGCATGCCGTTACAGGAAGACATACAGTAACGATTTTTTAAACAAATGGCCAGCGTTGCAACGGCGAGAACAAAATACAAACTAAAAATAGAATAGATTAACATAGTTTTCTTATAATGTAGCGATTACTTTGGCATGTTTCAGTTTCTACATATTAATCCTAAAGAAATTACACAAAAATAGCATTGTCACTTGGATCGAATACTCGCAGCCACAGTCCCTTCCATAATAGGCCAAGCTCGTAACACGTAAGTTGTTCCAGATATAAAATGTCAGTGTAAAATTATAGTTTTATAAAATAGGGTGTACTTTTATATGCGTCATGTCACGTATTCTTTTCAGAATGTAGTACAAATACATTTACTGAAGAATTCAACGTTTGATTCTTTCTGAATTCAACATACAACAGAAACGCAGATATAAACATTATGTGCAATTTGCTCACAGACAGAAATATCAATCAATCAATAAACCCATAACCCTTCAGGGTCGTAGGGGTACCACATTGGATGCTTCAGCACACAGAGTCCTCCAGCGAATTCTATCGTCAGCGATGCGGATGAGTGTGGAAATATCTAGCCCTGTCCATTCCTTGATGTTGTCTGTCCATGTCTTTATCTGACCTCCTCTGCTTCTTCCACCCTCGACAGTTCCCTGCAGTATTGTTTTTGACAAGGAATCGTGCCTGCATACATGTCCGAACCATGCTAGTTTTCGTCGTTTCACTATTGAAAGCAATGGCTCCTGGACACCTGCACACATCTCTACTTTATTTCTTACGTACACATTGGTCTTATGTTCCCTATAGGAAATTCGTAGAATTCTTCTGTAGCATTTATACTCGAAAGCCTGTAATCTTCTCTCCATGTCCGCAGTGAGTGTCCAACTCTCACAACCATACAACACAACAGAAAGCACCAGCGACCTATACAGTTTGATTTTCACTCCAACACTGATGTTGCTTTTCCAAATCACAGTTAGCCATGACAATGACGCTAAAGCTATCTCCAGCCTTATTTTTAGTTCTGCTTTGCATTTACCATCGCTGCATATACTGGATCCGAGGTATTTAAAGGTATTCACCTCTTCAAGCTTGTGTCCATTCATCATGATATTAGTCTGGTTTTCTGTGTCTCTGCTGTTTAGAAATATACACATCATTAGTAAATGTCAAGGAAACAGAATATTTAACATCTGAAAACACAGGAAATCGAATCGACATACACACAGTGATGCCTTCTATGCCTATAGATTGGTTGATACATTTGTTTGAACATTTTTACACCGGTCATAGGTAAATTCAACTAGTCGTATCATTGACCAGCTTTTGCCGGACAACTGGACAGTAATTAGAAATTCTTCTAGTGTCAGAACCTTCTTGTTGGAATGCTTTATAAATATGACAATTTTCACATGTATGTATCACGAAATAGAGCAACGTATAGAACATAAAACATAGAGTTACAGGACATATCCTTATATATATATGTAAACATTTAAGATATTCATCTGAAGCACACTCATATATTAGATAGCAGATGCAACTGCGGGTAGATGGCAGGACACACAGATGTAGACACACATAGACAAACAGATGTAGACACACATAGACAAACAGATGTAGGCACACATAGACAAACAGATGTAGACACACATAGACAAACAGATGTAGACACACATAGACAAACAGATGTAGACACACATAGACAAACAGATGTAGGCACACATAGACAAACAGATGTAGACACACATAGACAGACAAATGTAGACACATATAGACAGACAGATGTAGACACACATAGACAAACAGATGTAGACACACATTGACAGACATATGTAGACACACATAGACAAACAGATGTAGACACACATTGACAGACAGATGTAGACACACATAGACAAACAGATGTAGGCACACATAGACAGACAGATGTAGACACACATTGACAGACATATGTAGACACACATAGACAAACAGATGTAGACACACATAGACAAACAGATGTAGACACACATAGACAGACAGATGTAGACACACATAGACAGACAAATGTAGACACATATAGACAGACAGATGTAGGCACACATAGACAAACAGATGTAGACACACATTGACAGACATATGTAGACACATATAGACAAACAGATGTACACACACATAGACAAACAGATGTTTATACACAGACAAACAGATGTAGACACGCATAGACAAACAAATGTACAAAAACATAGACAAACAGATGTAGACATACATAGATAAACAGATGTAGACACACATAGTCAGACATATGTAGACATACATAGACAGCCATATTCATACACATTTTGTTGCATAGACAGACAGATGTAGACACGCATAGACAAACAGATGTAGGCACGCATAGACAAACAGATGTAGGCACGCATAGACAGACAGATGTAGACACACATAGATAAACAGATGTAGACACACATAGACAGACATATGTAGACACTCATAGACAAACAAATGTAGACATACATAGTCAGCCATATTCATACACATATTGTTGCATAGACAGACAGATGTAGACACGCATAGACAAACAGATGTAGGCACGCATAGAAAAACATATGTAGGCACGCATAGACAGACATATGTAGACACACATAGACAAACAGATGTAGACACGCATAGACAAACAGATGTAGACACGAATAGACAGACAGATGTAGACGCACATAGACAGACCTATTCATACACATATTGTCGCATAGACAGACAGATGTAGACACACATAGACAGACATATTCATACACATATTGTCGCATAGATAAACAGATGTAGACACACATAGACATACATATTCATACACATATTGTCGCATAGGCAAACAGATGTAGACACACATAGACAGACATATTCATACACATATTGTCGCATAGACAGACAGATGTAGACACACATAGACAGATATATTCATACACATATTGTCGCATAGATAAACAGATGTAGACACACATAGACATACATATTCATACACATATTGTCGCATAGGCAAACAGATGTAGACACACATAGACAGACATATTCATACACATATTGTCGCATAGATAGACAGATGTAGACACACATAGACAGACATATTCATACACATATTGTCGCATAGACAGACATATTTAGACACACATAGACAGACATATTCATACACATATTGTCGCATAGACAGACAGATGTAAACACACATAGACAGACATATTCATACACATATTGTCGCATAGACAGACAGATGTAGACACACATAGACAGACATATTCATACACATATTGTCGTATAGACAGACAGATGTAGACACACATAGACAGACATATTCATACACATATTGTTGTATAGACAGACAGATGTAGACACACATAGACAGACATATTCATACACATATTGTCACATAGACAAACAGATGTAGACACACATAGACAGACATATTCATACACATATTGTCACATAGACAAACAGATGTAGACACACATAGACAGACATATTCATACACATATTGTCACATAGACAGACAGATGTAGACACACATAGACAGACATATTCATACACATATTGTCGTATAGACAGACAGATGTAGACACACATAGACAGACATATTCATACACATATTGTTGTATAGACAGACAGATGTAGACACACATAGACAGACATATTCATACACATATTGTCACATAGACAAACAGATGTAGACACACATAGACAGACATATTCATACACATATTGTCACATAGACAAACAGATGTAGACACACATAGACAGACATATTCATACACATATTGTCACATAGACAAACAGATGTAGACACACATAGACAGACATATTCATACACATATTGTCACATAGACAGACAGATGTAGACACACATAGACAGACATATTCATACACATATTGTCACATAGACAAACAGATGTAGACACACATAGACAGACATATTCATACACATATTGTCGCATAGACAGACAGATGTAGACACACATAGACAGACAGATGCACACATGCAAATATAGGCAGAGAAATAGATATATGTGTACTATTTGATGTTCTTCTCTGATGAGATGGTATAACATGTGCCTTCACATACTAAAATACTGGTTGCTCACCACTATTGCAAGCATCAGAAAATCTTCTTAATATTTTGCAGTCAATCTTCGATGTGGAAACCTCAGTGATCTAACATACAAGAACATTGTCCGGGTTCCAGGTATGTAGCATGCAAGTAATATTTACCGCAGACAAGCAATTACAAGCACTTAATTTAGTTTTATAACGTCATTCGGTCAATGATAAACACAATGTTTTCTAGAAGCTTCTAAAAAATTTTAATTTACTCAAAGCTGGTTTTTGACAAATTACAATGATCAAGTTAATCGATGAAGACAAGCGGCGCCCACTGTGTTTGTCTTCCAGCTCAGATATCCCAGGGTGCTTGGTCCGGTTTGTGTAACTTTTCTTTCTGTCGTTTGTCAACAGATTGCAATTGTGTCTATCTGATTTGCACAGATAATACCACAGGCAAATACCATTATAATGTTAGGTGAGTGTTAATGTTCCGGATAGGCAGCGTACCATTATTTTTTATCCAACAGTATTACGAAGAGGTTCTTTATTGTCTAGAATATTCAATATACCACCATCTCGTCTACAAGTGTGCCACCATCTCGTCTACAAGTGTGCCACCATCTCGTCTACAAAGACAAGTACACCTTCATCTCGTCTACAATGACAAGTATACCTCCATCACGTCTATACTGAACAGTATACCTTCATCTTATCTACAATGACAAGTATACCTTCCTCTTATCTACAATGACAAGTATACCTTCCTCTTGTCTACAATGACAAGTATACCTTCATCTCGTCTACAGTGACAAGTATACCTTCATCTCGTCTACAATAACAAGTATACCTTCATCTTGTCTTCAATGACAAGTATACCATCATCTCGTCTACAATGACAAGTATACCTCCATCTCGTCTACAAAGACAAGTATACCTTCATCTTGTCTACAATGACAAATATACCACCATCTCGTCTACAAAGACAAGTATACCACCATCTCTTCTACAATGACAAGTATACATCCATCTTGTCTACAGTGACAAGTATACCTTCCTCTTGTCTACAAAGACAAGTATTCCACCGTCTTGTCTAGATTGAACAATACACCACAATATTGTCTAGATTGAACAGTATACCACCAAAGTCTGGGATGATGGTTATACCTTAACTATCTGCTGTAAAATTATTGCTGTTCCATTCAATCTATAGTAGAATGATGATTATACCTCCAATATTTACAATAGAATGATTATACCTCCAATATCTGCTATAGAATGATGATTATACCTCCAATATCTGCTTTAGAAAGATGATTATACCTCCAATATCTACTATAGAATGATGATTATACCTCCAATATCTGCTATAGAATGATGATTATACCTCCAATATCTACTATAGAATGATGATTATACCTCCAATATCTGCTATAGAATGATGATTATACCTCCAATATCTACTATAGAATGATGATTATACCTCCAATATCTGCTATAGAATGATGATTATACCTCCAATATCTACTATAGAATGATGATTTTACCTCCAATGTCTGCTACAGAAAGATGATTATACCTCCAATATCTACTATAGAATGATGATTATACCTCCAATATTTGCTATATAATGATGATTATATCTCCTATATTTGCTATAGAATGATGATTATACCTCCTATATTTGCTATAGAATGATGATTATATCTCCTATATTTGCTATAGAATGATGGTTATACCTCCTATATTTGCTATAGAATTATGAATATACCTCCTATATTTGCTATAGAATGATGATAATACCTCCTATATATGTTATAGAATGATGATTATAAATCCAATATTTGCTATTTAACGATGGCTATACCTCTAATGTCACTTATATAGTGATGGCTATATCGCCAATATCTACTATATAATGCTGGTTATACCTTCAATTACTACTATATAATAATGATTATATCTCCAAAATGTGATAAACGATGGTGTTTAAATCTGAATATTTTCTGCTACATTATGATGGTTATACCTCCAATATCGGCTACATTGTACCTACTAGTACCTCCTAGTACTGCGTTAGTGCAGTGGTTAGCGCACTGGCTTCGCATATGAGTGGTTATGGGTTCATTCCCCAGTTGAGGCGGAAATGTTTTCAGATCGCAACGGCTCCCAGGTCGACCCAGCCGTAAATGGGTACCGGATTAATCCGGGAAGTAAAGACTGCGAGGGAGAGGAGCTAGCTACCGCCCTCATTTGTAGAGCCTGTGAAATGTGAGATCGCTAACATCTCACACCCCTACGGCATTAATAAATGCTATGGGTTACTTTACTTTACTTTTACATTGTTGAAGTTATACCTATAATCTCGGCTACATTGTTGAGGTTATACCTCCAATATCGGCTACGTTGTTGAGCTTATACCTTCAATCTCGGCTACATTGTTGAGGTTACACCTCCAATATCGGCTACATTGTTGAGGTTACACCTCCAATATCGGCTACATTGTTGAGGTTACACCTCCAATATCGGCTACATTGTTGAGGTTATACCTCCAATCTCGGCTACATTATGATACCTCCAATACCTGATGCTGGCAGAATGATCACGATACCGTTTCCTTATATCATACAACATATATCAATATAACAATAGCAAAGAGAATCGCTGCTTTCGAAATGAGATGCTAAGAACAATTAACTTTCTTTCCAGAACATTCTTAATCGTGGATACTCTGAACACCTCTATGTCACGGGCAAGCAGGTCTGCATTGTCTTTAAACCACACAAATAATCCAAATAGTGTGTGTGTGTGTGTGTGTGTGTGTGTGTGTGTGTGTGTGTGTGAAGGTAACACTAGGACAAACACAGAGTAAGGGGCGATTAATCGTGACTACTCTGAACATCTCAATGTTCCGGTCAATCAGGTCTGCATTGACCAGAATCATGAGCATACATTCTTCAATGTCGCTGAACCATCATCTTCTTGGTCTTCCTATTCTTCTCTTACCAGGCACTCTGATCCAGAATCAGGCTTTCAATATATCGTTGTAAATGTCAGAAATACTGTCGTTTCCTTCTTATGATAGTATTTAGAAGCCATCCCTCATTTAGTTTCAACAATTTCGAAAAATTCAATGTTCTGCTTTTTCTCTGTCCATGATATTTGTAGGATTTGTCTGTAGTACTTCATTTCAAATTCTTCTTTTGTATATTGTCTTCTATAAAGTCCAAGTCTCGCATCCATATTTTGCCACTGAGAAAGCACATGATCTTATAAGGATTACTTTAGTGCCGTTATTACTACTTTACCAGAGCTTTCTCATTTGTGCTATTTTTAATGTTGCAATTGCGAGTCTTCTTCTAACATCGACTGAACAATCTCCGGAACTGTTTATATTTTTCCCCAGATATTCACATTTCTGTACACATTCTAGTTCTATGTTGATATACTTGCTGTCATAAAATATGAACAACGTAATATAAGAACTGGAGGTCGTAGGGAATGGACCACCATATAGACTATGTTTTGATAGCTTCAAAACTCTGATATATATATATATATATATATATATCGGCCTAAAGTCCGCTGAAGACAGGAGCGTGCCTCGTCCTAAGAGCTACATTTGACTTAACCCGCGTGAGAGGAAAGTAGAAATAAGAGCTACATTTGACAACCAGCGTGAGAGGAAAGTAGAAATAAGAGCTATATTTGAGAGGAAAGTAGAAATAAGAGCTACATTTGAGAAGAAAGTAGAAATAAGAGCTACATTTGACAACCAGCGTGAGAGGAAAGTAGAGATAAGAGCTACATTTGACAACCAGCGTGAGAGGAAAGTAGAGATAAGAGCTACATTTGACTTAACTCGTGTGAGAGAAAAACAGAAATAAGAGCTACACGTGAGAGGAAAGCAGAAATAAGTGCTACATTTGACAACCAGCGTGAGAGGAAAGCAGACCAAACCTAGCAATGCTGAAATTTTCTTATTTGTTCATTACTCTTATTTCTTTAAATCTAAACTTAATCTTGTAGAAATATACTGGTATCTCACATTTATTTAAACAAACTTAGTAATGGAGACATTTTCTTCAGTCACCGTTCAGATTTAGAATGAAACTAAACTTAGTAATGGAGACATTTTCTTCAGTCACCGCTGAGATGTATAATTAATTCAAACTTAGTAAAGCAACATTCAGACATTTCTAACTGTGACTTGTAATTTCACTGACGTGCGTAGCTAGGCACATGGAACGCCCTATTCCAGTCACTGAGGATATTGCAAATGTTACCGCACCAAGGCCCGCCAAATAAAGAGCTGCTTGAATCTTTCATTTCGAGCCGTGTCCTGTGATCTGGAATAATGATCTTTCACTTCCCATATCAGGAAGCCAAGAAGAAGGAGAATAGAACCGGCTTATGGCGAAGAAACAAGACTTCTTTGAATAGATCTGCAAACTATACGAGTTCCATACATGTTAGAGAATGAAGGCCGTTGGCTTCTTACATTTAGATAGTCAAATACTCTCAAGGCGAAAAGTCATTAATTAATCTCTTTTTTATGTTGAACACTTTATTCGTCACTAGTTTATATTTAAAAAGTGTCCTGGTATCTCTAGTTTATATTTAACACGTGACTCAGTATCTCTAGTTTATATTTAACACAAGACTTCACTCTGGTTTATATTGAACACATGACTTCACTCTGGTTTATATTGAACACATGACTCCACTCTAGTTTATATTGAACACATGACTTCACTCTATTTTATATTGAACACATGACTTCACTCTGGTTTATATTGAACACATGACTCCACTCTATTTTATATTGAACACATGACTTCACTCTGGTTTATATTGAACACATGACTTCACACTGGTTTATATTGAACACTTTACTTATCTCAAGTTTATATTTAATTCGTGACTCATCATTTATAGTTTATAACGAATATGTGACTACTCTTTCCATTATATTGAGCACTTTACTCATTTCAATTTATATCGAATATATCATTCATATCTACTTTATATTGAGCACTTTATTCATCTCTAATTTATATTAAAGATGTGACTCAGTATATCTAGTTTATATTGAACGTGTTACTCATCTTTAAGTTATATTGAAGACTTAATCATCTCTCGTTCACATTGAAGACTTTACTCATCTCTAGTTTATTTTCAACACTTTACTCATCTCTAGAGTATATTGAACACTATCCTCATCTCTACTTTATATTGATCGTGTTACTCGGTATCTCTAATTTATATTGAACACGTTACTCACTCTAGAGTGTATTGAACACGTTATTCAACTTTAGGTTATATTGACCGTGTGACTCATAATTTCTAATTAATATTGAAGACATTACTCATCTCTAATTTATATTGAACACTTTACTAATCTCCAGTTCATATTGAACACTTTGTTCATCTCCAGTTTATTTTTAACACTATTAATCTCTAGTTTATTTTGAACACTTTACTCATTTCTATTTTATATTGAACAATTTACTCATCTCTAGTTTATTTTTAACACTTTGCACATCTCTAATTTATATTGAACACTTTACTCATCTGTAGTTTGTACTGAACGTGTTACTCAGTATGTCTAGTTTATATCGCACGTGTGACTCAGTATCTCTAGTTTATATTGAACACTTTACTTATCTCTAGTTTATATTGAACACTTTACTTATCTCTAGTTTATATTGAACACTTTACTTATCTCTAGTTTATATTGAACACTTTACTTATCTCTAGTTTAAATTAAACACTTTACTCACCTATAATTTATATTGAGCATTGTACTAATTAATCTCTAGTGTATATTGAACACTTTACTCATCTCTAGTTAATATTGATCGTGTTACTCGATATCTCTAATTTATATTGAACACGTTACTCACTTTAAAGTGTATTGAACACTTTACTCAACTCCAGTTCTTATTGAACACTTTGTTAATCTCCAGTTTATTTTTAACACTTT
Source organism: Meghimatium bilineatum (assembly GCA_034231615.1). NCBI lineage: Eukaryota > Metazoa > Mollusca > Gastropoda > Stylommatophora > Philomycidae > Meghimatium > Meghimatium bilineatum. Next base: position 104,891,103 of record CM067322.1, on the reverse strand, counting down.
ACTCATCTCTAGTTTATTTTGAACACTTTACGCATTTCTATTTTATATTGAACAATTTACTCATCTCTTATTTATTTTTAACACTTTATTCATCTCTAGCTTATTTCGAGTAATTTACTAATCGCTAGTTTATATTGAACACTTTAATCTAGTTTTTTTAACACTTTACTCTTTCCTAGTTTATTGTTATCACTTTCCTCATCTCTAGTTTATATTCAAAACTTTACTAATCTCTAATTTATATTGAAAACTTTACTCATCTCTAATTTATATTGAACACTTTACTCATCTCTAATTTATATTGAACACTTTACACATCTGTATTTTATTTTGATCCAGTGAACTTTACTAGTCATCTCTACTTTATATTAAGGAATTTACTCATCTCTAATTTATATTGAACACTTTACACATCTGTATTTTATTTTGATCCAGTGAACTTTACTAGTCATCTCTACTTTATATTAAGGAATTTACTCATCTCTAATTTATATTGAACACTTTACTCATCTGTAGTTTGTACTGAACGTGTTACTCAGTATGTCTAGTTTATATCGCACGTGTGACTCAGTATCTCTAGTTTATATTGAACACTTTACTTATCTCTAGTTTATATTGAACACTTTACTTATCTCTAGTTTATATTGAACACTTTACTTATCTCTAGTTTATATTGAACACTTTACTTATCTCTAGTTTAAATTAAACACTTTACTCACCTATAATTTATATTGAGCATTGTACTAATTAATCTCTAGTGTATATTGAACACTTTACTCATCTCTAGTTAATATTGATCGTGTTACTCGATATCTCTAATTTATATTGAACACGTTACTCACTTTAAAGTGTATTGAACACTTTACTCAACTCCAGTTCTTATTGAACACTTTGTTAATCTCCAGTTTATTTTTAACACTTTACTCATCTCTAGTTTATTTTGAACACTTTACGCATTTCTATTTTATATTGAACAATTTACTCATCTCTTATTTATTTTTAACACTTTATTCATCTCTAGCTTATTTCGAGTAATTTACTAATCGCTAGTTTATATTGAACACTTTAATCTAGTTTTTTTAACACTTTACTCTTTCCTAGTTTATTGTTATCACTTTCCTCATCTCTAGTTTATATTCAAAACTTTACTAATCTCTAATTTATATTGAAAACTTTACTCATCTCTAATTTATATTGAACACTTTACTCATCTCTAATTTATATTGAACACTTTACACATCTGTATTTTATTTTGATCCAGTGAACTTTACTAGTCATCTCTACTTTATATTAAGGAATTTACTCATCTCTAATTTATATTGAACACTTTACACATCTGTATTTTATTTTGATCCAGTGAACTTTACTAGTCATCTCTACTTTATATTAAGGAATTTACTCATCTCTAATTTATATTGAACACTTTACTTATTTGTAGCTTATACTGAACGTGTTACTCAGTATCTCTAGTTTATATTGAACATTTGACTCAGAATCTGTAGTTTATATTGGACTTGTAAATCAGTACCTCTAGATTAAATTGAACACTTTACTCATCTCTAATTTATGTTGGACGTATCACCAGGTCAATTTAGTTTATATTGAACAATGCACTAATCTCTAGTGTATATTGAACACTTTACTCATCTCTAGTTAATTTTTAAAAATGTACTCATCTCTAGTTTCTTTTTAACACTTTACTAATCTCTAGTTTATATTGAACACTCTACTTATTTCTAGTTTATATTGAACACTTTACTCATCTCCAGTTTTTATTGAACACTTTGTTATTTTCCAGTTTATTTTTAACACTTTACTAATCTCTAGTTTATTTTGAACACTTTACTTATTTCTAGTTTATATTGAACACTTTACTCATCTCCAGTTTTTATTGAACACTTTGTTATTTTCCAGTTTATTTTTAACACTTTACTAATCTCTAGTTTATTTTGAACACTTTACTTATTTCTAGTTTATATTGAACACTTTACTCATCTCTAGTTTATATTGAACACTTTACTAATCTCTAGTTTATATTGAACACTTTACTAATCTCTAGTTTATATTGAACACTTTACACATCTCTAGTTTATATTGAACTATTGATCTCTACTGGTCATCTCTACTTTATATTGAGGAATTTACTCATTTCTAATTTATATTGAACACTTTACTCATCTCTAGTTTAATTTAAAAAATTTATTTATCTCTAGTTTATATTGAACAATTAACTCTAGTTTTTTTTTACACTTTACTAATCTTTAGTTTATTTTGAACACTTTACTCTTTTCTAGTTTATGTGACAGAGGGTATTTGACGCTCTGCACGTAGTGTCACAATAAGTGTGACAGTAACGACATCTGTGACAGTAACGAGCTCTGCACTTTGTATGGCAGAGAATAATAGATGAGGATGGTCACAATATCTGTGATAGTAGACTAACATCTGCTTTCTGCGTCTCGTAGGGAAGTTGCTGGAATACTGGTGCCGTGCCCAGCTTAGTACCTGTGGTTGACTTGAACTACCACAGCCAATTAATTATCTCAGGTTATACGTATAACTCGTTAACAACAAGCAACCAAGTCTCAGAGTATATTTTGTGGCTTCTCTCCTCGAGAAATCGCCAACACAGTTTATTTACAGTGACAAGAAACAATCACCAGCAATTATATGCATTGAAATCATGGAATCTCAGGTTTCAAAACGTCTCTCTAACTTTAAGATAACTTGTGAACTAGTTGAGTTCCAACTCTTCTTGGGATCCTCACATCCTGATCTAGTAATTATACACCTTACACGTGAAATCACAGAAACATCAACTATCTCTCTAAGTCTACGCTAACTAGCGAACACTGTATTCTAGCTAGCTTAACTTGCATCTGACTTGCGACTAGATATACGAAACCTGTGGTTTGCTTCCTCAGTTTCTTGGCTGCTACTAAGTCCTAAGAACTGACTCCTAGAACAGACTGATTATCTATTTCTCCTGGGGACTGTAACTGAAGTCCATTCAACTCCAGTCTCAAGTAGTAGTCTCAAACCTTGTGTCTTCACCACCGGGGGTGGAGTCCTGCACTATACGAGTCATGGGACTGGAGCACAGAGCACAGAGTCCACTCATATCCTCCGTCTAATCCTCTGAAGTCCTAGTCCAGAGTGAGAGTCAGAGTCCTTCTACAGTTCGCAACATCTGTTTACAACAGCAAGCAAGGCGATATCTATCGTACTGCATCACATGAATATACTATTCCAACATCAGCTATTCTATATTTCCACTCCAGCTAAGTGTCTCAACTTCTAAAATGTCGACGTGTATCTTAAACTATAAGAACTCGGAGTTCTCAGTTGCTAAGGGCTGACATAAGCCTAGGACCGGTGTCCTAGTCGAGAGACAGCGAGTCCCGTCCCTTCCGAGAGATCTTGGTCGAGCACCTCGTATCATGCAAATACATCCTCTTTTATCTCCCGAAGATAGTCCCGCCTATCTTCTCTCTAAGATAGATATATCTTCTACCATCTTTTGAGACATTCTCTCTCATTGGTCTGTTTTTAAGTATCTTCCTAAAATCCTTCATAGAAAACAAGTAAAACTTCTGTCGCTAAATTAGGAACGCCTCTCTGTAGTCACTAACTGTCACATATATTTAACTACTCAAACTATATACGACCGTTAGCACATTAGACATCAAAGCTCGACCACAGTTTCATATAATCTATTCAAATGTCTTAGAGTTTTCAATTTTCGTTCAGCGACACATTCTAATGAACACACAATCTAATTGCTTCATGGGGGAAACACCTGGTTCTATGCTCAATTAACAGTCTCCCAATTTATGGTCAGTTTACCCCTCAGGCCTATTTCTTACGCGAGACCCGCTAGATCATTTTCCACGTCACGTAGTTCTCCCGGTACCTGGGTCAATAGTGTGATATACTTCTAGCCACCTATCTTAGCCGGACGGGGAATTCTTCAGGTGGGCTGCCATGTATTGAATAAAGAGAATATCGTTTCCCAGGAGGCAAACCAGTCTGTGGTCGCCTTTATAACGAGTTATTTTCATAACGGTTTCTTCTTATCAACCGTTTGGCTCAAAGGGCAACGGGCTCACACTGTAGGAACCATTCGGTCTCAAGGGAACAGAGGTGCTCACGCTGTACGAGCCGTTGGCTCAAGGGACAGTGGGTGCTCATCTGTTACACACACTCATCTCTAGTTTATAATGAACACTTTACTCATCTCTAGTTTATACTGAACAATTTACTCATCTCTAGTTTATACTGAACACTTTACTCATCTCTAGTTTATACTGAACACTTTACTCATCTCTAGTTTATACTGAACACTTTACTCATCTCTAGTTTATACTGAACACTTTACTCATCTCTAGTTTATACTGAACACTTTACTCATCTCTAGTTTATACCGAACACTTTACTCATCTCTAGTTTATACTGAACACTTTACTCATCTCTAGTTTATACTGAACACTTTACTCATCTCTAGTTTATACTGAACACTTTACTCATCTCTAGTTTATATTGAACACTTTACTCATCTCTAGTTTATACTGAACACTTTACTCATCTCTAGTTTATACTGAACACTTTACTCATCTCTAGTTTATACTGAACACTTTACTCATCTCTAGTTTATACTGAACACTTTACTCATCTCTAGTTTATACTGAACACTTTACTCATCTCTAGTTTATACTGAACACTTTACTCATCTCTAGTTTATACTGAACACTTTACTCATCTCTATTTCAGACGGAACTGGTCTCTCTTCAAATCTAATTTATATTTAATACTTTAATTACCACTTTCAATATATTGAACATTTGACTCACTATCTCTAATTTATGTTGAACATGTGAATCATTATATCTAGCATATTTAACTAATCATCTCTAGTATATTTTGAACACGACATTTATCATCTCTTTTTTTTCATCTCTGGTTTATATTGTACACTTGACAAATACTGTCTAGTTTATATTACACTTGACAAATACTGTCTAGTTTATATTGTACACTTGACAAATACTGTCTAGTTTATATTGTACACTTGACAAATACTGTCTAGTTTATATTGTACACTTGACAAATACTGTCTAGTTTATATTGTACACTTGACAAATACTGTCTAGTTTATATTGTACACTTGACAAATACTGTCTAGTTTATATTGATCACTTTACACTCACCCATAATTGATATTGATTACGTGACTCATTAATGAGGTTACAGAATGAATAATGTCAAAATTAGATTTATGGGTCAGTCATCAGATTACAGCATCAATAGCTCACATGGTCAGTTATCAGGTTACATCATCAATAACTTCACATGGTCAGACATAACGTTACATCATATTAGTTTTACATGGTCAGTCATCAGATTACAGCATCAATAGCTCACATAGTGAGTCATCAGGTTGCAGCATCAATAATTTCATATGGTCACACAAAACGTTACAGCAACAATAGTTTCACATGGTCCCTCATCTGGTTACAGAATTAATAAACTCACATGGTCAGCCATAACGTTACAGCATCAACAATTTCAAAATTAGATCCATGGTCAGTCATCAGGTTACAACATCAATAGCTTCACATGGTCAGTCATCAAGTTACAGCATCAATAGCTTCACATGGTCAGTCATCAAGTTACAGCATCAATAGCTTCACATGGTCAGTCATCAAGTTACAACATCAATAGCTTCACATGGTCAGTCATCAGGTTACAACATCAATAGCTTCACATGGTCAGTCATCAAGTTACAGCATCAATAGCTTCACATGATCAGTCATCAAGTTACAGCATCGATATATTTAGATTAAAACCATGATCAGTCATCAAGTTACAGCATCGATATATTTAGATTAAAACCATGGTCAGTCATCAAGTTACAGCATCGATATATTTAGATTAAAACCATGGTCAGTCATCGGGTGAAAGCATCAACATTTTGACATTACAACAAAACAAATGTGCAGGCGAGAAATCAAATAGTTATGCATAAAGTTTAACCAGAAATACGACTTTCATAAAGTAACGCGACGAAAAATGTGTTTGTTTGTACGCGTATGCTGATATGATCCTTTGTCAAACACGATACTACAGGAAGCAAGTGAAGGTGAAAGAAACAGATTAGGAAACAGAAAATCAAGCTAACAACATAAAATACTAGACATAGTAAGGACTTTACACACTTATCCACATCGCAGAAGATAGAAATCACCGAAGCTCCCGGTGTGCATCCAATCATGGATTATGGGTTTTTTAGATAGGCTATGTGTGCTGATGAATACAATCATGGGTTTTATGTGTAGTTGTAGATGATAAATTCATGAGAAATGGGTGGAGCACATTACTGCTGGTAGAATGTTGCGGAGATCATCGATAGTCTAGTTTCCCCTCACGGCCCAGGATAACACCGTGTGACCCAGAGTGAACTTATATATTTCTGCCAATAGCAACAATGTGTTTCAAAGTGCAATCATACATTAACATCATGATGAGATCTGTGTGTGGATATGTACATACTAACTGTGGCTGATTCTGCACGATACAATCATGAATATAACCTTGTCTCTTAGAGCAAGGCATATTTATATTGTCATTGTATGTGCGGTGGGATTTTCCCATAATAAATGAATGCGCACCAGTTGCCCAGTATAACGTCAACTTACTGAAAGTACGGAATCTGTGAGCAGAAGCGGAACAAATCAGCTTTCAACTGACGGAACACTAAATGGGTAACATTCAGCTACCATAGGTCTTTCAAAAATCTAAAAACCTTATATGAGAACACGTGCGTTTACACCTCGTTTGCTACAAGAGAATGTTTTGTTCGGTCGTAGCTCGACGTCTTTACTCGAGGTTTCCAGCTCTCTTGTTTGGTCGCTTTCCGTGGACATTGAGTTTACGCCTGGATGAACGAGGATATGCACACGTGATTAGGTCTGCTGTAAAGTATTTGTAATCCAGTTTGATGTGTCCCTTCTTGGCACATTCTTCGCTGATTAAAATTCGACACCCTATCAGATAAACTTATTCACACCATCCTTGCTGCAAGCACTCCAATACAGATCCTTCAACAACCACTACACACCCTCCACTCAAATGATATCTCTAGCAGAAGTAAGGACAACCGTAACGGCAAGCTGTTAATGTGTTAGATAGAATCTCCACTGGGACACAATAGACCACACCGACAGATCATGCCTGACCTCTGCTACAACACTTGGATTTGCATGTAATCTTGCATGATGTGGACATAATTATTCTTATAAATCTAAAGATCTCTCCACTCACCTTCTAAGGCGCTCTCTCTCTCTCTATCTCTCTCTCTCTCTCTCTCTTAAACTACTTTGCTAAAACAATTATTAAGATTGTAAACTATGCCAGGAATAGCTGGTGGTGGGTATAATGTGAATAACCTGAGATATGCTGAAGACATGGTTCTGGTAGCAAAGACTGAAAAAGAACTACAACAATTGATTACAACTGTAGTAGAAGAAAGCGCAAACAAAGATCTCAGTTTGAACACCAAGAAAACAGAGGTAATGGTTACATCTAAAACATCTAACCCTTCTAAATGTAACATTAAGGTCAACGAGACAGTTCTTAATTAAACAAGTAGACAAATTTAAATATTTGGGCACAATTATTACTTCAGATGGTACATGACTGAGATAAAAAGTCGAACAGCACAGTCAAAAAAAAGCATTTCAGAAGTTGAGAAACATCTTGTGTAATAATTCATTATCAATAGAAGTAAGAATGAACATACTAAAATGTAACCTAGAGCCATACTGGCATATGGTAATGAAGCATGGACAATTGACAGTATTACAAGAAAACATCTGGAGGCCACAGAGATGTAGTTTTATAGAAGAATGTTGAAAATCTCATGGACAGCTAAAATGAGTAACGTTATAAATCTACAACTCGTCAACTCAAATAAAGAACTTATTAACTGTATTAGAAGACAACAATCACAGTTTCTTGGTCATGTCATGAGAAGAGGTGGGTTGGAGAACATCGTAACAACTGGAAAGATCGAGGGTAAGAGAGAACGAGAAAGACAACGTAAGAAGTTGTTGGATGACTTGAAATCCTGGCATGATGCAGAATCATCAGAAACTATATTTAAATTTATAACAAACAGAAGACTGTGAAGAGACATGATCGCCTACGTCGGAAGGCATGGTACCAATGAATGAATGAACGAGTATATCAATACAAGAGAGATTAGAAACTACATAAAACCAATTATGTGGTAAGGAAGTAAATATTTAACATTTAGTAAGCCCCGAATACTTATATAGAAGTAGCAGAGATGTATATTTCTAGAAGAATGTTACGAGTACCATGTACAGATAAACAACGTAATGAAGATATATCAAAATAAGTTCAATTAAAAGTAAGCTACTTACCCGCATCAGAAAGTCTACTTACCCGCATCAGATAGTCTATTTACTGACATGAGAAATTCTACCTACCCGCATTAAAAAGTCTACTTACCCGCATCAGAAAGTCTACTTACCCGCATCAGAAAGTTTATTTACTGATATGAGAAAGTCTACCTATCAGCATCAGAAAGTCTACTTACCCACATGAGAAAGTCTACCTACACGCATTAAAAAGTCTACTTACCCGAATCAGAAAGTCTACCTACCCGCATCAGAAAATCTATTTACTGACATGGGAAATTCTACCTACCCGCACCAGAAAGTCTGTTTACTGACAACAGAAAGTCTACCTACCCGCATCAGAAAGTCTATTTACTGACATGAGAAAGTCTATCTACCCAAATGAGAAAGTTTCCTTACCCGCATCAGAAAGTCTACTTACCCACATCAGAAAGTCTATTTAATGACATGAGAAAGTCCACCTACCCGCATCAGAAAGTCTACTTACCCACATGAGAAAATCTATCTACCCGCATCATAAAGTCTACTTACCCGCATCATAATTTCTACTTACCCGCATCATAAAGTCTACTACCCGTATCATAAAGTCTACTTACCCACATAAGAAAGTCTACTTACATGTATCAGAAAGTCTTCATACTCACATCATAAAGTCTTCATACTCACATCAGAAGGTCTACTTACCCGCATCAGAAAGTCTACTTACTCACATGAGAAAATCTATCTACCCGCATTTAAAAGTCTACTTACCCGCATTAAAAAGTCTACTTACTCGTATAAGAAAGTCTACTTACCCGCATCATAAAGTCTACTTACCCGCATCATAAATTCTACTTACCCGCATCATAAAGTCTACTACCCGCATCATAAAGTCTACTTACCCGCATAAGAAAGTCTACTTACCCGTATCAGAAAGTCTTCATACTCACATCAGAAAGTCTTCATACTCACATCAGAAAGTCTACTTACCAGCATCAGATAATCTAATTTTCAGCATCAGAAAGTCTGCTTTCCAGCATCAGAAAGTCTACTTACCAGCATCAGAAAGTGTATTTTACAGCATCAAAAAGTCTATTTTACAGCATCAGAAAGTCTACTAGCCCCCAACAGAAAGTCTACTTACCAGCATCAGAAAGTCTTCATCTCACAACAGAAAGTCTACTTACCAGCATCAGAAAGTCTACTTTTCGGCATCAGAAAGTCTACTTTTCAGCATCAGAAAGTCTAATTTCCAGCATCAGAAAGACTACTTTTCAGCATCAGAAAGTCTACTTTCAGCATCAGAAAGTCTACTGTACATCATCAGAAAGTCTACTTATCAGCATCAGAAAGTCTACTTTACAGCATCAGAAAGTCTACTTACTCGCATCAGTATATCATATAACACAATCACTCAAGTCGTACTTACAAGAATCACTCAAGTCGTACTTACACGAATCACTCAAGTCGTATTTACAAGAATCATTCAAGTCGTACCTAGAAGAATCACAAGTCGAATATCTGGATACTATGCTGACACCACCTATAAATTTGTTGATCCAATCTTAAGCCTGTCTTATTTGTCAGTCTTAGCTATCTAAAGCGAGATTGGCTGTACAATAGTCAAGTACAAGTCATTAGGTATTTATCCTAGAATATATTAATCCACAAAGTCATTACTATTTGATATCATAGGTCCAACAGTTAAATGAGGCGGGTGTAAATCAATTCGGTGTGATTCATCAACAATGGTTGTTCACTTTTCATTGGTCAATGTTATCCGTTGGCTCTCGTTGATTGGCTTATACCTGCTATCTTATGTGTTTTTGATCATAATCACCACTTGGTCACGACGCGAGTACATCTTCCAGTGGATATTAATTGTAGCTCTTCTGGAAATTTTCGTTGTACCACGTCAGCGCCTGACTTCTCAATAATCACACATTGACCTTCAGTAACGCTCCAGGGATGATTTTTTCGGTAAACAAACTCAGGATCTGTGTACCCTATCACACACATTACAGTCTGTAAACTAGACCTCACTCGCTGTAACTCTGGACCTCGTCCAGTACGACTCCAAATACATAATCTGCATTTTCTTTTGACTCAGTACTATATAGAATCTATAAACTGCTATGCTTCTAGACTTCTCAACTACATTACTGACAAGGGTAAGGCTCTGCAAAGCAAAATCCTGCAGCAATGCACATTATTGACCTAGGAGATCTATATCAATTCTTCTAAACCTATCTAATCACAAAGACTACGGTATGACACCACACGGCTTGACACCACACGGCTTGACACCACACGGCTGGACATCACACGGTATGAAACCACATGGTTTGACACCACACGCCATGACACTACACGGTATGACACCACATGACACGGCTTGACGTCACACGGCTTTTGACACCGCACGGCTTGACGTCACACGGCTTTTGACACCACACGGCTTGACGTCACATGGTATGACACCACACCGCTTGACGTCACATGGTATGACACCACACTGCTTGACGTCACATGGTATGACACCACACCGCTTGACGTCACATGGTATGACACCACACGACTTGACGTCACACGGTACGACACGGCAAGAAGAAGTATCAAGTAGTGTCTATATAATATTTAATTTGTTTAAATTGACAACATAGGAGACATCTCAGCCAGTGCTACAGTATTCATTCTTGAGTCCCGTAGTCGTAATCCTTCGATAACAGTTACCATGTTGTTCCGACAGGCTGACGTTGTGCTTGAACTAAAGACTTTAATGATGAAGGCGATCATCGACACAATCAAGATGAAATTTGTCAACAATACAACTGTGACAACGTTTGTATGCAGTGAAAATGGCGGATCGCAAGCTCATGCTGTCAACAATACTCTGAATATACCACTTGCTGGTGAGCGGTATGCTATATGGATAGAGATTGCGGTTGTCTTGTGCAGTTTTTTCTTCGACAGAAAAGGCGAAAATTTATGTGTGCACGAGCCCGTCTAATGAAGGTCGGTATAATTTACGATTTTTACAATTCATTACAAGAGAAATTCCCGCCTAGCACCACATACCAACAACTTTTCACTGTTGAACGGGAATTCCTGCAAAGGTGCACGACAACTCTGGATATTCAGTACATTCGGAAATAACTGTTAGATATAATAACAACGAAAGAGCTTCAGTACTTACAGTTCGTGGACGGCCACATCGTGGATGCTCGGAGCAACCAAGAAACCTGTCGCAAGGGAGATAGTTGTGCATTGATCGTCTGTTTAGACTCGGAACACCATCAAGTCAGAAAACGCAGTCATCGCGGAGGGAAGAACAGACGGATGAAAAGGAAGAAATTAAGACTACAGGTAGCACACGTTAGGTCGGACTATGAAGTAACAGAATACAACCACCACCCATTACACCAACGTCTAGATGAGTCAAAGGGAAAACGAATCAAGCATGGCAGATTATGGATGCCAGAGGCTGAAGACACACTGCGAAGAGTATGCGAATTTAAATAAATAGGAAATGGCAGTGAATGGTTAGAGGTAGTCACTGAGAAGAAATCACTGACTAAAGTAATAATACAACTAGATAAAGCGTGTCGAAAATTTGACCGGTGTCAGGACCCAGGTTACAGTGCATGAACTCGCCCAGCTACACTCGAAACAACAAGACATAATTATATACATAGATGGCTCAGTTAACAGAAACACAAATAAAAGCGGTTGCAGTTTTTGTTGTTGTTATTTTGTTGTGCCTGCAGAAGCAGCATGAAGTTGGTTGAGAAAACTTCGGTATATTGAACTGTCATAGTGAAATAGATAGATGACATCAAACATGCCAAACATTTAACGTAAAGCTAAATATAGACAAGACCGAAGTAATGAAGATATGAAGAACAGAAAGAAACAGCTATATATATATATATATATATATATATTGAAAAGAACAGACTTAACTAGGTGACACAAAATGTCTTAATTGTTGTATAAGTATTTGCATTCTTTTACCATAAGGGTTAGTGTATTTGCAGGACTTCAAAAAGACTGCTCATTTGATAAACACGATCTGAATAGGATTACGAATACAGGTAGATGTTTTTCTGTCATTGAAATTACAATAAGCCAATACGATTACGAATAAAGATAGGAGATGTATTTATGTTATTGAAATAAAAACAAGACATCATTAAAATGACAAGAATACGGTAACGAACACAAATAGGTGATGATTTTCTGTAATATCCATTAAGTGAAATTAATTGATTTATGTCTCGAACTAATTTCTAACGTTCAATTTTTTAATTTTTTTGTTGTTATGTCGATTGTGAATCTTTCTCAACCGAAAATAATTTTCTTTCTCTCAAGCGTGTAGACAGCATTGTAGAGTTGAGCAACAGTATACTTTTCTGCAAGTTTGGAGATTTATTTACATGTCTGATTCATGATCAATGTCGGGTTGTTTAGTCCAATAATGTCATTTCAATCAAATTCTAACTGATCTCGGTCAATGTTTCGTAAATTATATTCCCCGGACCAGGAGTCGTGGTGTTTTCTCTGGAAGATTGCAATGATTCGAAGAAATATTATGAACCGTTACATTTAGAATCAAAAGAAAGATGGAACATTTTGTGAATATATATAGATAGAATCACGGATAAATGTGAATCTATAATAACTAAAAATGAATACATGTGAATATAGACAGATAGAAATATGGACGAATGCGAATATGGAAAGATAGAAACGGTGATAAATGTGAATATAGAAGGAAAGAAACAAGGAAAAATGTAAGTATAGAAGGAAAGAAACAAGGAAAAATGTAAGTATAGAAGGACAGAAACATGAATAAATGTTGAGCAAGTTTGTTTTATTTTAGAGAAAGCACACACAAATAGAGTAATGTCGATTACACATGTGTGCCGGTGAAAGATTACAACATGTGTGCCGGTGAAAGATTACAACATTTGTGCCGGTGAAAGATTACAACATGTGTGCCGGTGAAAGATTACAACATGTGTGCCGGTGAAAGATTACAACATGTGTGCCGGTGAAAGATTACAACATGTGTGCCGGATAAAGATTACAACATGTGTGCCGGTGAAAGATTACAACATGTGTGCCGGTGAAAGATTACACATGTGTGCCGGTGAAAGATTACAACATGTGTGCCGGTGAAAGATTACAACATGTGTGCCGGTGAAAGATTACAACATGTGTGCCGGTGAAAGATTACAACATGTGTGCCGGTGAAAGATTACAACATGAGTGCCGGTGAAAGATTACACATGTGTGCCGGTGAGAGATTACACATGTGTGCCGGTGAAACATTACACATGTGTGCCGGTGAAAGATTACACATGTGTGCCGGTGAAAGATTACACATGTGTGCCGGTGAAAGATTACACATGTGTGCCGGTGAAAGATTACACATGTGTGACGGTTAAAAATTACAATATGTGTGCAGGGGGAAAGATTACAACATGTGTGTCGGTAAAAGATTACACAAGTGTGCCGGTTAAAAATTACAACATGTGTGCCGGGGAAAGATTACAACATGTGTGTCGGTAAAAGATTACACATGTGTGCCGGTTAAAAATTACAATATGTGTGCCGGTGAAAGATTACAACATGTATGTCGGTGAAAGATTACACATGAGTGCCGGTGAAAGATTACAACATGTGTGCCGGTGAAAGATTACAACATGTGGGCCGGTGAAAGATTACAACATGTGTGCTGGTGAAAGATTACAACATGTGTGCCGGTGAAAGATTACAACATTTGTGCCGGTGAAAGATTACAACATGTGTGCCGGTGAAAGATTACAACATGTGTGCCGGTGAAAGATTACAACATGTGTGCCGTTGAAAGATTACAACATGTGTGCCGGTGAAAGATTACAACATGTGTGCCGGTGAAAGATTACAACATGTGTGCCGGTGAAAGATTACACATGTGTGCCGGTGAAAGATTACAACATTTGTGCCGGTGAAAGATTACAACATGTGTGCCGGTGAAAGATTACAACATGTGTGCCGGTGAAAGATTACAACATGTGTGCCGGTGAAAGATTACAACATGTGTGCCGGATAAAGATTACAACATGTGTGCCGGTGAAAGATTACAACATGTGTGCCGGTGAAAGATTACACATGTGTGCCGGTGAAAGATTACAACATGTGTGCCGGTGAAAGATTACAACATGTGTGCCGGTGAAAGATTACAACATGTGTGCCGGTGAAAGATTACAACATGTGTGCCGGTGAAAGATTACAACATGAGTGCCGGTGAAAGATTACACATGTGTGCCGGTGAGAGATTACACATGTGTGCCGGTGAAACATTACACATGTGTGCCGGTGAAAGATTACACATGTGTGCCGGTGAAAGATTACACATGTGTGCCGGTGAAAGATTACACATGTGTGCCGGTGAAAGATTACACATGTGTGACGGTTAAAAATTACAATATGTGTGCAGGGGGAAAGATTACAACATGTGTGTCGGTAAAAGATTACACAAGTGTGCCGGTTAAAAATTACAACATGTGTGCCGGGGAAAGATTACAACATGTGTGTCGGTAAAAGATTACACATGTGTGCCGGTTAAAAATTACAATATGTGTGCCGGTGAAAGATTACAACATGTATGTCGGTGAAAGATTACACATGAGTGCCGGTGAAAGATTACAACATGTGTGCCGGTGAAAGATTACAACATGTGGGCCGGTGAAAGATTACAACATGTGTGCTGGTGAAAGATTACAACATGTGTGCCGGTGAAAGATTACAACATTTGTGCCGGTGAAAGATTACAACATGTGTGCCGGTGAAAGATTACAACATGTGTGCCGGTGAAAGATTACAACATGTGTGCCGTTGAAAGATTACAACATGTGTGCCGGTGAAAGATTACAACATGTGTGCCGGTGAAAGATTACAACATGTGTGCCGGTGAAAGATTACACATGTGTGCCGGTGAAAGATTACAACATGTGTGCCGGTGAAAGATTACACATGTGTGCCGGTGAAAGATTACAACATGTGTGCCGGTGAAAGATTACAACATGTATGCCGGTGAAAGATTACAACATGTGTGCCGGTGAAAGATTACACATGTGTGCCGGTGAGAGATTACACATGTGTGCCGGTGAAACATTACACATGTGTGCCGGTGAAAGATTACACATGTGTGCCGGTGAAAGATTACACATGTGTGCCGGTGAAAGATTACACATGTGTGCCGGTGAAAGATTACACATGTGTGCCGGTTAAAAATTACAATATGTGTGCAGGGGGAAAGATTACAACATGTGTGTCGGTAAAAGATTACACATGTGTGCCGGTTAAAATTTACAATATGTGTGCCGGTGAAAGATTACAACATGTATGTCGGTGAAAGATTACACATGTGTGCCGGTGAAAGATTACAACATGTGTGCTGGTGAAAGATTACAACATGTGTGCTGGTGAAAGATTACAACATGTGTGCCGGTGAAAGATTACAACATTTGTGCCGGTGAAAGATTACAACATGTGTGCCGGTGAAAGATTACAACATGTGTGCCGGTGAAAGATTACAACATGTGTGCCGGTGAAAGATTACAACATGTGTGCCGGTGAAAGATTACAACATGTGTGCCGGTGAAAGATTACAACATGTGTGCCGGTGAAAGATTACACATGTGTGCCGGTGAAAGATTACAACATGTGTGCCGGTGAAAGATTACAACATGTGTGCCGGTGAAAGTTTACAACATGTGTGCCGGTGAAAGATTACAACATGTGTGCCGGTGAAAGATTACAACATGTGTGCCGGTGAAAGATTACACATGTGTGCCGGTGAGAGATTACAACATTTGTGCCGGTGAAAGATTACAACATGTGTGCCGGTGAAAGATTACAACATGTGTGCCGGTGAAAGATTACAACATGTGTGCCGGTGAAAGATTACAACATGTGTGCCGGTGAAAGATTACAACATGTGTGCCGGTGAAAGATTACAACATGTGTGCCGGTGAAAGATTACACATGTGTGCCGGTGAAAGATTACAACATGTGTGCCGGTGAAAGATTACAACATGTGTGCCGGTGAAAGTTTACAACATGTGTGCCGGTGAAAGATTACAACATGTGTGCCGGTGAAAGATTACAACATGTGTGCCGGTGAAAGATTACACATGTGTGCCGGTGAGAGATTACACATGTGTGCCGGTGAAACATTACACATGTGTGCCGGTGAAAGATTACACATGTGTGCCGGTGAAAGATTACACATGTGTGCCGGTGAAAGATTACACATGTGTGCCGGTTAAAAATTACAATATGTGTGCAGGGGGAAAGATTACAACATGTGTGCCGGTGAAAGATTACACATGTGTGCCGGTGAAAGATTACAACATGTGTGCTGGTGAAAGATTACAACATGTGTGCCGGTGAAAGATTACAACATGTGTGCCGGTGAAAGATTACAACATGTGTGCCGGTGTTAGATTACAACATGTGTGCCGGTGAAAGATTACACTTGTGTGCCGATGAGATATTACACATGTGTGCCGGTGAAACATTACACATTTGTGCCGGTGAAAGATTACACATGTGTGCCGGTGAAAGATTACACATGTGTGCCGGTGAAAGATTACACATGTGTGCCGGTTAAAAATTACAATATGTGTGCAGGGGGAAAGATTACAACATATGTGTCGGTAAAAGATTACACATGTGTGCCGGTTAAAAATAACAATATGTGTGCCGGTGAAAGATTACAACATGTATGTCGGTGAAAGATTACACATGTGTGCCGGTGAAAGATTACAACATGTGTGCCGGTGAAAGATTACAACATGTGGGCCGGTGAAAGATTACAACATGTGTGCTGGTGAAAGATTACAACATGTGTGCTGGTGAAAGATTACAACATTTGTGCCGGTGAAAGATTACAACATGTGTGCCGGTGAAAGATTACAACATGTGTGCCGGTGAAAGATTACAGCATGTGTGCCGGTGAAAGATTACAACATGTGTGCCGGTGAAAGATTACAACATGTGTGCCGGTGAAAGATTACAACATGTGTGCCGGTGAAAGATTACACATGTGTGCCGGTGAAAGATTACAACATGTGTGCCGGTGAAAGATTACAACATGTGTGCCGGTGAAAGATTACAACATGTGTGCCGGTGAAAGATTACAACATGTGTGCCGGTGAAAGATTACAACATGTGTGCCGGTGAAAGATTACAAAATGTGTGCCGGTGAAAGATTACACATGTGTGCCGGTGAAACATTACACATGTGTGCCGGTGAAAGATTACACATGTGTGCCGGTGAAAGATTACACATGTGTGCCGGTGAAAGATTACACATGTGTGCCGGTGAAAGATTACACATGTGTGTCGGTTAAAAATTACAATATGTGTGCAGGGGGAAAGATTACAACATGAGTGTTGGTAAAAGATTACACATGTGTGCCGGTTAAAAATTACAATATGTGTGCCTGGGAAAGATTACAACATGTGTGTCGGTAAAAGATTACACATGTGTGCCGGTTAAAAATTACAATATGTGTGCCGGTGAAAGATTACAACATGTGGGCTGGTGAAAGATTACAACATGTGTGCTGGTGAAAGATTACAACATGTGTGCCGGTGAAAGATTACAACATTTGTGCCGGTGAAAGATTACAACATGTGTGCCGGTGAAAGATTACAACATGTGTGCCGGTGAAAGATTACAACATGTGTGCCGGTGAAAGATTACAACATGTGTGCCGGTGAAAGATTACAACATGTGTGCCGGTGAAAGATTACAACATGTGTGCCGGTGAAAGATTACACATGTGTGCCGGTGAAAGATTACAACATGTGTGCCGGTGAAAGATTACAACATGTGTGCTGGTGAAAGATTACAACATGTGTGCCGGTGAAAGATTACAACATGTGTGCCGGTGAAAGATTACAACATGTGTGCCGGTGAAAGATTACACATGTGTGCCGGTGAGAGATTACACATGTGTGCCGGTGAAACATTACACATGTGTGCCGGTGAAAGATTACACATGTGTGCCGGTGAAAGATTACACATGTGTGCCGGTGAAAGATTACACATGTGTGCAGGTGAAAGATTACACATGTGTGCCGGTTAAAAAATACAATATGTGTGCAGGGGGAAAGATTACAACATGTGTGTCGGTAAAAGATTACACATGTGTGCCGGTTAAAAATTACAATATGTGTGCCGGTGAAAGATTACAACATGTGGGCCGGTGAAAGATTACAACATGTGTGCTGGTGAAAGATTACAACATGTATGCCGGTGAAAGATTACAACATTTGTGCCGGTGAAAGATTACAACATGTGTGCCGGTGAAATATTACAACATGTGTGCCGGTGAAAGATTACAACATGTGTGCCGGTGAAAGATTACAACATGTGTGCCGGTGAAAGATTACAATATGTGTGCCGGTGAATGATTACAAAATGTGTGCCGGTGAAAGATTACACATGTGTGCCGGTGAAAGATTACAACATGTGTGCCGGTGAAAGATTACAACATGTGTGCCGGTGAAAGATTACAACATGTGTGCCGGTGAAAGATTACAACATGTGTGCCGGTGAAAGATTACAACATGTGTGCCGGTGAAAGATTACACATGTGTGCCGGTGAGAGATTACACATGTGTGCCGGTGAAACATTACACATGTGTTCCGGTGAAAGATTACACAAGTGTGCCGGTGAAAGATTACACATGTGTGCCGGTGAAAGATTACACATGTGTGCCGGTGAAAGATTACACATGTGTGCCGGTTAAAAATTACAATATGTGTGCAGGGGGAAAGATTACAACATGTGTGTCGGTAAAAGATTACACATGTGTGCCGGTTAAAAATTACAATATGTGTGCCGGTGAAAGATTACAACATGTATGTCGGTGAAAGATTACACATGTGTGCCGGTGAAAGATTACAACATATGTGCCGATGAAACATTACAACATGTGGGCCGGAGAAATATTACAACATGTGGTCCGGTGAAAGATTACAACATGTGTGCCGGTGAAAGATTACAACATGTGTGCCGGTGAAAGATTACAACATATGTGTCGGTGAAAGATTACACATGTGTGCCGGTTAAAATTACAATATGTGTGCCGGGGAAAGATTACAACCTGTGTGCCGGTGAAAGATTACAACATGTGTGTCGGTGAAAGATTACACATATGTGCCGGTGAAAGATTACACATGTGTGCCAGTGAAAGATTACAACATGTGTGTCGGTGAAAGATTACACATGTGTGCCGGTTAAAAATTACAATATGTGTGCCGGGGAAAGATTACAACCTGTGTGCCGGTGAAAGATTACAACATGTGTGTCGGTGAAAGATTACACATGTGTGCCGGTTAAAAATTACAATATGTGTGCCGGTGAAATATTACAACATGAGTGTTGGTAAAAGATTACACATGTGTGCCGGTTAAAAATTACAATATGTGTGCCTGGGAAAGATTACAACATGTGTGTCGGTAAAAGATTACACATGTGTGCCGGTTAAAAATTACAATATGTGTGCCGGTGAAAGATTACAACATGTGGGCTGGTGAAAGATTACAACATGTGTGCTGGTGAAAGATTACAACATGTGTGCCGGTGAAAGATTACAACATTTGTGCCGGTGAAAGATTACAACATGTGTGCCGGTGAAAGATTACAACATGTGTGCCGGTGAAAGATTACAACATGTGTGCCGGTGAAAGATTACAACATGTGTGCCGGTGAAAGATTACAACATGTGTGCCGGTGAAAGATTACAACATGTGTGCCGGTGAAAGATTACACATGTGTGCCGGTGAAAGATTACAACATGTGTGCCGGTGAAAGATTACAACATGTGTGCTGGTGAAAGATTACAACATGTGTGCCGGTGAAAGATTACAACATGTGTGCCGGTGAAAGATTACAACATGTGTGCCGGTGAAAGATTACACATGTGTGCCGGTGAGAGATTACACATGTGTGCCGGTGAAACATTACACATGTGTGCCGGTGAAAGATTACACATGTGTGCCGGTGAAAGATTACACATGTGTGCCGGTGAAAGATTACACATGTGTGCAGGTGAAAGATTACACATGTGTGCCGGTTAAAAAATACAATATGTGTGCAGGGGGGAAGATTACAACATGTGTGTCGGTAAAAGATTACACATGTGTGCCGGTTAAAAATTACAATATGTGTGCCGGTGAAAGATTACATCATGTATGTCGGTGAAAGATTACACATGTGTGCCGGTGAAAGATTACAACATGTGTGCCGGTGAAAGATTACAACATGTGGGCCGGTGAAAGATTACAACATGTGTGCTGGTGAAAGATTACAACATGTATGCCGGTGAAAGATTACAACATTTGTGCCGGTGAAAGATTACAACATGTGTGCCGGTGAAAGATTACAACATGTGTGCCGGTGAAAGATTACAACATGTGTGCCGGTGAAAGATTACAACATGTGTGCCGGTGAAAGATTACAATATGTGTGCCGGTGAATGATTACAAAATGTGTGCCGGTGAAAGATTACACATGTGTGCCGGTGAAAGATTACAACATGTGTGCCGGTGAAAGATTACAACATGTGTGCCGGTGAAAGATTACAACATGTGTGCCGGTGAAAGATTACAACATGTGTGCCGGTGAAAGATTACAACATGTGTGCCGGTGAAAGATTACACATGTGTGCCGGTGAGAGATTACACATGTGTGCCGGTGAAACATTACACATGTGTTCCGGTGAAAGATTACACAAGTGTGCCGGTGAAAGATTACACATGTGTGCCGGTGAAAGATTACACATGTGTGCCGGTGAAAGATTACACATGTGTGCCGGTTAAAAATTACAATATGTGTGCAGGGGGAAAGATTACAACATGTGTGTCGGTAAAAGATTACACATGTGTGCCGGTTAAAAATTACAATATGTGTGCCGGTGAAAGATTACAACATGTATGTCGGTGAAAGATTACACATGTGTGCCGGTGAAAGATTACAACATGTGTGCCGGTGAAAGATTACAACATGTGTGCCGGTGAAAGATTACAACATGTGTGCCGGTGAAAGATTACAACATGTGTGCCGGTGAAAGATTACAACATATGTGTCGGTGAAAGATTACACATGTGTGCCGGTTAAAATTACAATATGTGTGCCGGGGAAAGATTACAACCTGTGTGCCGGTGAAAGATTACAACATGTGTGTCGGTGAAAGATTACACATATGTGCCGGTGAAAGATTACACATGTGTGCCAGTGAAAGATTACAACATGTGTGTCGGTGAAAGATTACACATGTGTGCCGGTTAAAAATTACAATATGTGTGCCGGGGAAAGATTACAACCTGTGTGCCGGTGAAAGATTACAACATGTGTGTCGGTGAAAGATTACACATGTGTGCCGGTTAAAAATTACAATATGTGTGCCGGTGAAATATTACAACATGTATGTCGGTGAAAGATTACACATGTGTGCCGGTGAAAGATTACATCATGTATGTCGGTGAAAGATTACACATGTGTGCCGGTGAAAGATTACAACATGTGTGCCGGTGAAAGATTACAACATGTGGGCCGGTGAAAGATTACAACATGTGTGCTGGTGAAAGATTACAACATGTGTGCCGGTGAAAGATTACAACATTTGTGCCGGTGAAAGATTACAACATATGTGCCGGTGAAAGATTACAACATGTGTGCCGGTGAAAGATTACAACATGTGTGCCGGTGAAAGATTACAACATGTGTGCCGGTGAAAGATTACAACATGTGTGCCGGTGAAAGATTACAACATGTGTGCCGGTGAAAGATTACAACATGTAGGCCGGTGAAAGATTACAACATGTGTGCCGGTGAAAGATTACAACATGTGTGCCGGTGAAAGATTACAACATGTGTGCCGGTGAAAGATTACAACATGTGTGCCGGTGAAAGATTACAACATGTGTGCCGGTGAAAGATTACAACATGTGTGCCGGTGAAAGATTACAACATGTGTGCCGGTGAATGATTACACATGTGTGCCGGTGAAAGATTACAACATGTGTGCCGGTGAAAGATTACAACATGTGTGCTGGTGAAAGATTACAACATGTGTGCCGGTGAAAGATTACAACATGTGTGCCGGTGAAAGATTACAACATGTGTGCCGGTGAAAGATTACACATGTGTGCCGTTGAGAGATTACACATGTGTGCCGGTTAAAAAATACAATATGTGTGCAGGGGGAAAGATTACAACATGTGTGTCGGTAAAAGATTACACATGTGTGCCGGTTAAAAATTACAATATGTGTGCCGGTGAAAGATTACATCATGTATGTCGGTGAAAGATTACACATGTGTGCCGGTGAAAAATTACAACATGTGTGTCGGTGAAAGATTACATAATTGTGCCAGTGAAAGTTTACACATGTGTGCCGGTTAAAAATTACAATATGTGTGCCGGGGAAAGATTACAACCTGTGTGCCGGTGAAAGATTACAACATGTGTGCCGGTGAAAGATTGCACATGTGTGCCGGTGAAGGATTACACATATGTGCCGGTGAAAGATTACAACATGTGTGCCGGTGAAATATTACAACATGTTTGCCGGTGAAAAATTACAACATGTGTGCCGGTGAAAATTAGAACGGGTAAGCTTTGTGCAGATAAACGAAAATAGGTAGATGTATTACCAAAATAAAACATAAAACAACATAACAACGAGATGCATAAAACAACCTAACAACGAGATACATAAAACAATAAAACAACGAGATGCATAAAACAACCTAACAACGAGATACATAAAACAACCTAACAACGAGATACATAAAATAACATAACAACGAGATACATAAAACAACCTAACAACGAGATACATAAAACAACCTAAGAACGAGATACAAGTAGTATAATAGGTTAATTTGGATATATTTTTTCCTGCTGCAAAGAATATATAAGAATTAATTTGGCGCAAAGACATATAAGGATTATTTCCAAGGAAAGGAAATCTTGCTGAGCTTTTCTGAGGTTTCTCTGGTTTTTTGTAAATATAAATTTGAAATATTAAAAAAAATTTTAATGTTAGTTTTATGGTTAATTTTGTTTATTTTCTAGAGTTGTTTGTTATCCCGTGTTTATTTTTGGGAGTAGTTGTTACATGCCTAAGTTTAACAGAATTAGCACCCATGGTGGTGTCTCGAGTTATCTTTACTTGGGGTATTTTTAAAAATAAATTTAGCATTTTTAATTTTGATTTGGTTTCTATGGTTAATTTTGTTTAATTTGTAGAGTTTACTTGTTGTTGGTTAGCCCTTGTTGTTTATTTTTTGGCACTGTTGTTACCTACCTGTGTTTAACAGAATTAACTGTCATTGTGTTGCTCCAGTTATCTTCCATATGGTGTTAGAACGTGTCTAGACTTGGTTCGTGACTTGGCTGACATTACTGGTGAAATGAAACGTACCTGAACCTGTTCAGATTTTGATCACTAGGTGAAACACCAGTTTATCATTTTTCTATAAACGAAGAAGAAGAATAAACTTAAATACCAGCAATTTGTCACTAACTTCATACATCATTTGCCTATATCTGCTATATATATATATATACACACACCGCGTCGGTACTTGTGTGTGTAAAAACACATAAAACAGATTGCCTACTCACTAGTAATTAGAAATAATACGATAGAGACAGCGAGCTTTTAAGAACCATTCGTTGTGTTTCATTCGGGATGTTTCCTTTTGTGAGTTTCTAATGTTTACTGTTAAAATAGGTCGTCGGCCTTTAGTTGTTCTTATTATTGGGACGTCATGCTATAAGCAAATGGGATAGTGTGTGATGAGGGGCCTTCGCCGCCTACAAGAAAGGTTCTCAAAAACACTCTTCTATTTTAATAATACATGTGTTGTCTATTTACTCTGTTTATTTTGGCTGTGTCGTCTTGCTATAACCACCTTGGTATAGTTGTGTGTCTAATTCTTTATTTACTGTTATAATGAAGCTTTTTAAATTTAAATGTGCATAGATGATATATCGTCTTCACCCAAAAGAATGGCTCTCAACCTTTACCTTTTCTATTTTGATATGTTTATTTGTTGTGATAGTGCATTGAATAAGCAAAGTGTCATAATGTGGCATGGCGTCCCGTCTCCGCCCAAAAGTATAGCATCCAAAAACTCACTGACCCTATCTATAACCTGTGTTATATCTATGCACTAGTGGTAAATCTGTATGTTTCAGGGTTTATAAGTAATTACGAGGTTAGTAGGACGCCGAATAGAAGTCTCACAAGTAGTTGCTGATTATTACGTAGACAATAACCTAGGGTTTGTTGCAGCGTAGGTGTTGGTAGAATACACATGTCGGTTACCATGTCGGGTGTTACATGTGATAAACTTCATATGTAGTATAGATAAAAAAGGAAACACATACGGGTCACATATATACAGACAATCATAGGTAAAACATGAAGCTTTTGAGTTGTGTTAAGAATGTTTTTATTCAGGTGTTCCGTTGTTTTAAATAAACATGTCACATACGTAGCATAAAAATATATATTAAAAGTAAGATGGTTAAATAGATTTTAAAAAGTGTGATACATAGTATTCAAGTAGGCAATTCCTTACATGGTTTACATAAAATACTTGAAATTAACATGAAAAGTATGTTCATTATTGTTTTATTAATACCATCGTTTAAATAGATATTTACATGGAACACATAGTATTCAATTAGGTTATTCATTACATGATTTACATAAAAGTAGGTGTGTCTTGACATTGTCGTCGTTTGTACATGACCATATCACATATAAATATACGAAGTTAATATGAAAAATGTGCTAATGGTAGCTTTATTAATAACACACATTAATATACACATGAAATAACACTCGTTTGTAGTTATACACCTCGGAAACACATAATGTTTACACATATACATTAAAAACATAGATAAGAAAATGAAAATTGTGCGTAGTCTAATTCATTTTTCGTCTTTCGACGTGGACCAATAACATGAAAATATTTTTATGAATAACAGTGGTGGTTTAAATAGATGGAAAGGATTACAGAGGTCAATCATGCCTTTATCTGTCTTTTATTATAAACATGAAATAAGGATCAATAACAGTCGTAGAACTAGGTAATATTTTAGACATCTAGGGGCAAAGTAGATATATTATCAGCCTGTACCTGTCTCTTTATGTAGAAATAGGACAAGGCGGCTCTATCTTGTTCGTATGTGTAAATGGCTGACTTGTGGACTTTGAAACCTACATTTTTACCGCTGTGCGCCTGTTGTGTTGTTAAGACAGCTAAAAATATGTTTCTGTCAAATGTGTTATGTTGATGACTCAGTCCTTTAGTCGATATCTTATTATGGTCACCAAAGCAAAAATAATTTTTACTACAAAGGGATATAATGCCTTTTCCGGAATATTCGAGTTTGAATAATCCGGGGCGTCTCTTATCAAATACTCTAACATCGACGCAGTGTGGACAATCTTTCGGGGGACTGAGAAACAGTTCTGCGTGCGTCTGACAGCATTCTCGAGGAAACCACTGATCATAAACTCTGAGAAATTCAACTTTCATGTGTGGTTTAATGACATTGTGGAGATTGGGCGCTGATAAGGCTAAATATAATGAATCCGTGTCTGTTTCCGTTAATTCAAAGTCAAACCTATCGACAAATCTGTCTAGCAAATCGTAGTAAAATTACAACATCCGCATCTTGGCATACTGGTAGACAAAAAATCCTATCTGTAATGGAAGGTCCCAATTAATTCTCTTTTTACCCATCTCTACTTCAAAAATGTCGGCAGATATCTCCGTAATGTTTTTAAATCGTGGGGAGTTTATTAATTTTGATGTCACCTCTAACATAGGATACATCTGCGTGTCGGGCCTTATTAGTCAAAGTTTTCCCATAGGCAGAATTCCCTAATAACTTCATAGTGTCACTAGTAATTGAATCACCGGGGGAAAGATCACCATGACGTCTATGGTGTAGCTAGTAGAATTTTTTTACCGATATAACTACCAATCAATGTCCGTCTAGGTGTCATCAATAGTTTGTGCTCTTCTGCATATTTCTGCATCAGAGGACCAATGTCTGCTCTAGTAACATCTATATTTTTGAATATAGGCGTCATTTCAGAAAAGTGAGCCTGTAGGGTGTCGGGTACGTGGATATCGCACTCGACTAGTCCAAATAAGGTCTCGTCAGTGACATAGACCAGAATCTGCTGAACCGATAACGGGTATTTTCTTTTGGTGAAAGTTGGTGTTTTGGTGAGGGAAGGTATCGCGCAGGAAAGTTGTAAGCACTGGATCAGTTCGTTTTAGTTTCTGCCATGTGAATTCCCACATTACCACTAAATGTACCTGGCAATCTTTCGTTAGATATTCTGTAATCTCAGTGGTTTCCTCATACAATTTGGTCAGGAATTTCTGACTGACTGGGTTCATATCACGCCCTTTTGTGATTGGGCAGTCTAGATGTCCGTGGAATAAACAACCATGAAACTGATAAGCTGTTCGAGTTTCACTGTCCAAACCATCGACTCTAATATGTCTACGACCCAAAACCATTTCTTTCCCGTTGAACTGGGTTTTCAGGTGCACATTATTTGTATGTGCAACCCAAGTCAACCACGCCCGACACTGAATAGTGTATTTATTCAGTTTGTGATGCCTGAACCCGTCCTCTTTATATCTTCGCACTGGAAAATCCGTGGGCATTTTCTGCATCAGCGCCCATAAATATAGAGCGTTGGCGTCGTAACCCTTGATCGTCTGCACAACCTTACCATTCCTAATACGCGTATGGCCTGCTTCGTGGTGTCTATGAAAAATTATCGAAGGGCCTCCAACAATATTGTCTCTAATCAGCTTATGTAAATCCTTCTCGCGTTTGGAGCATAAGCAAAAGTTGATATTCGGCGGAAGGGTGCTGAATAGATATTTTAAGGTGACCCCTGGGACTGATATGGCATCTTTAAACATGTCTACTTTGAGGTTCGCATAGAACGAGACCTGCTTCTCTAGGGCCTCTAACATAGGTCTGACATCTCTTATGTTGTACCAGATCAGGAAATCGCGTAAAGTTTTCATTTTATGCTCTCTCCAAATCGTTTGACAGTAAGCATACTCCTGAATGGAAATATTACAATTTCTCAATTTCGAGTGAAAGGCCGCGTGTGGTGGCAAACAAATGTCCTGTAACTTAACTGGATCTGTTATGTATTCATAACAGAAAAATCCCTTTGTCTCCTTGACATTATATGCTGCCAGATATTTGCTGTATGAGAAACCTGGCGCAAGAAAATTCATGATATCCAAAAATTTTAAGTTTGGGGTAGATATGCACATAAAAGCGGAGCCTCTTTTCACTATAAAATTTAACCCTTGGGTGTCACTCTCTTCTTCCCGGGTACCAACGAAATACTTAATAAAGTAACGTTTAATAATATTTAGATCATAGGAAAACGAGTTGAATCCTATTACTGGTAGCTCCTGCAAATACGCATCTAACCTAGTCACAAGACTTGTCAAATCCCCTAGTTGTCTATATACATTGGTAAAGCGTTTCCGTAGCAACGTATAAGCGACCTCTGAGATTCGAGTTAGGTGGTCGAGCATCCTATTCATCAACTCCTGGGTGTCACCTGTGGTGATGAAACAAACTGGTTCCTCCATTCCGGGGACATTGGAGGCGACAGAACACGAAAGCGGGACGTGTTTGGCTGAAAATTTGGTTACATTTCCCCCAACAGGTAAATTGGTCTGATCGAAGTAACATTCGTAATCATATGTTGCCCGATACGGGTATACAAACTGTGTGTCTACCTCTATCCCATGCGCGGCAATAGCTTTCAAAATGGTTTCCTGAGGTCGATAAAACCCACCCTTCAACCTTTCTATGGTCATGTCACCGTTACACGTTTTTTCGTGTCGCTCTAGTTGACAAAAAAGCTTCCAAAGTTTACCACATTTGGAACACGAGAAGGCCTGGCATACTGCATTGATATCAGTGATATACATAAAATGATCATTAAAATATCAAAGTCGCATTGTGTCATTGTACGTTGTAGTACCTCTGAGCTTTGGGGTAAGGGTCTGGGTTTTGTCAAACTCAAAGATATCTATGTTTACTCCGAAACATTGCTCCAACGCGGGCATCTGAATTAAAGTCACACCAGCAAACTTTTTTGTAAAGACTAGGGACTGGTCTTCGCACCACTGTTTAAGGAGTCGATAAACAGGTTTAGTTAGGGCTGTGATGAGGGCGTCTCTGTATAAGGCTAAGCAACGAAAGAAACACATGTTATCTGTATAATCTTGGTTACTACCCACTTTTCTTTGTAAAGTGTGGATGTATTTGTTTTCTTTAATGTGGTCTGGAGTATCAGTTAAACAACATCCTATGGGGTAGTCTTTAATATGATAAAAGTAGAAGGAGGTAGCTGGAATTGTTTCAACAACGTACTTTGTGTTTGGGCGATTATGGTGGATGTGGCTAAGGGGATCACTATCATGTAACTTGGTTATAAACAGCTCAAAGTCTGATATGTTATTAATAAGTACTGGTTTCTCTAAGACACCGGCGTTATTGATAGAAGCATAAAAAAATCTAAACTGATTTGTTTCTCTATGTCGTAACATAGCATGGTGACTGTAATTCACTTTAAATCTCTTGTTTTGCATTATAAAAAGGGGGGTCAATAAGGACATCCAATCTATAGGCTGGTTATTCTCTGGGTTATGATAAAATGTATACGACGAAAGATGCCTGTTCACGTTGTTATGTGTTCGAATAGCGGGACAATTATCTCTATATAACGGCTCTAATTTAACTGGTAATGTGTTTATAGTGTCATTTTCTGTGCTCACTCTGTGTCGTTTGTTAGAACTAGAGGTGATGTCCATGTTTGGTCGTTTGTCTGTGTTTACTGCTATTGATGCTGTTGTCTTAGGGGCCTCTTTGGGTCTTGAGGTTGTAATGTGGACTGAATCTCCGGATATCGGTGAAGTGACCGTGTGTGGTGTATCTGGTGTCATAGCACTCGACTCCTGGACTGATGAATTCTTAGCAGTTGGGGAATTTGAGCTCGTCGGATGTGTGTCTGTTACGGCTATATCACGCGCGGTATCATAATCAGTGCCATGTTCGGCCTTGATGTGCTGTTTTAAATTACCAAATCTTGTAAATACGCGAGAGCAGAGAGGGCATTCGTTCTTGTGTCCCCTATGGGCGCTATCCATGTGTCTTGTGACATCGCCAACTCGTGTAAAGTGACGACCACACGTGTGGCACGCGTGTCTCGGTATTTTTGGTTGTTTCTTATTGAGAAATGAGGCCATCTGCAAAGATATAAATAAAAGATAGTAATCAACATAATAGGCGAGCTAGTTCACACTCATACCTACTTCCCATACAACGTCTGTTCAATTAAATATACATGTAGTTCAAAAATAATACACCCGACTCTAACTACTGAGATTCACAGTATATCGAAGAGCGCTATAACCATTTCCTTAGTGTAACTACTGAGAGACCTATTATTGATACTAAATTAATTATGTATCTGATAAACCTAAGCCTCCTTATGGAATACGATCCTTAGTGTTGAATATACACACGTCTAAGTCGAATAGTATTCTAACTTTAGTGCAACTAACATTAAAGGGTTTTAGAAGTAAATAAAATAGGTGATTCTTAGCTTAGAGTTGATAATAAATTTACGTAGAAAATACTTCAATACTTTTTGCTTGGCTTGGTTCAGGGGGCTCGTTAATACTGAAACGTAAACTCCTATTTCTGAGAGAGTCTCGTGAAATACAGAGAAGTTGCAAGTGCGTGTCAGTTTCTATGAATGACTCTTTTAGAAAATGTTATCTGTATATATAGACCGGGTTGATGTAGTTATACAATAGGAAAAAAAGTATATCAATAAAATAGTTCTTAGTCGCGGAAGGTTCACCTAGTAGTAAACTCTTAACAAGTTCAGGCATGTATCATAACATCAGTAAGGTCAACCGGGTCACGAACCAAGCATAGACACGCTCTAACTCCACAGAAGAAGATAACTCGAGACAACACAAGGGAAGCTAAGTCTGTTGAACTTAGGCAGGTAACAACAACCCTAAAATGAACAACAAGACACATGAAATAATAAGAAAATACCAACAAAGAATCAAATATAAATAAATATAGCTGTTATTTTTAATAGCTGCCCACGGATTTTCCAGTGCGAAGATATAAAGAGGACGGGTTCAAGCATCACAAACTGAATAAATACACTTTTCAGTGTCGGGCGTGGTTGACTTGGGTTGCACATACAAATAATGTGCACCTGAGAACCCAGTTCAACGGGAAAGAAATGGTTTTGGGTCGTAGACATATTAGAGTCGATGGTTCGGACAGTGAAACTCGAACAGCTTATCAGTTTCATGGTTGTCTATTCCACGGACATCTAGACTGCCCAATCATCAAAGGGCGTGATATGAACCCAGTCAGTCAGAAATCCCTGACCAAATTGTATGAGGAAACCATTGAGATTACAGAATACATAACGAAAGATTGCCAGGTACATTTAGTGGTAATGTGGGAATGCACATGGCAGAAACTAAAACGAACTGATCCAGTGCTTACAACTTTTCTGCGCGATACATTCCCTCACCAAAAACCATCTTACAACAAAAGAAAATACCCGTTATCAGTTCAGCAGATTCTGGTCTCTGTCACTGACGAGACCTTATTTGGACTAGTCGAGTGCGATATCCACGTACCCGACACCCTAAAGGCTCACTTTGCTGAAATGACGCCTATATTCAAAAATATATATGTTACTAGAGCAGACATTGGTCCTCTGATGCAGAAATATGCAGAAAAGCACAAACTATTGATGACACCTAGACGGACATTGATTGGTAGTTATATCGGTAAAAAAATTCGACTAGCTACACCATTGATAAAATGGTACCTGAATCATGGATTGGAGGTAACCGAAATTTATCAAGTGATTGAGTATCAACCTGTGGCTTGTTTCAAACAATTTGGTGATACTGTCACAGCAGCTAGACGTCATGGTGATCTTTCCCCCGGTGATTCAATTACTAGTGACACTATGAAGTTATTAGGGAATTCTGCCTATGGGAAAACTTTGACTAATAAGGCCCGACACGCAGATGTATCCTATGTTAGAGGTGACATCAAAATTAATAAACTCCCCACGATTTAAAAACATTACGGAGATATCTGCCGACATTTTTGAAGTAGAGATGGGTAAAAAGAGAATTAATTGGGACCTTCCATTACAGATAGGATTTTTTGTCTACCAGTATGCCAAGATGCGGATGTTGTAATTTTACTACGATTTGCTAGACAGATTTGTCGATAGGTTTGACTTTGAATTAACGGAAACAGACACGGATTCATTATATTTAGCCTTATCAGCGCCCAATCTCCACAATGTCATTAAACCACACATGAAAGTTGAATTTCTCAGAGTTTATGATCAGTGGTTTCCTCGAGAATGCTGTCAGACGCACGCAGAACTGTTTCTCAGTCCCCCGAAAGATTGTCCACACTGCGTCGATGTTAGAGTATTTGATAAGAGACGCCCCGGATTATTCCAACTCGAATATTCCGGAAAAGGCATTATATCCCTTTGTAGTAAAACTTATTTTTGCTTTGGTGACCATAATAAGATATCGACTAAAGGACTGAGTCATCAACATAACACATTTGACAGAAACATATTTTTAGCTGTCTTAACCACACAACAGGCGCACAGCGGTAAAAATGTAGGTTTCAATGTCCACAAGTCAGCCATTTACACATACGAACAAGATAGAGCCGCCTTGTCCTATTTCTACATAAAGAGACAGGTACAGGCTGATAATATATCTACTTTGCCCCTAGATGTCTAAAATATTACCTAGTTCTACGACTGTTATTGATCCTTATTTCATGTTTATAATAAAAGACAGATAAAGGCATGATTGACCTCTGTAATCCTTTCCATCTATTTAAACCACCACTGTTATTCATAAAAATATTTTCATGTTATTGGTCCACGTCGAAAGACGAAAAATGAATTAGACTATGTACAATTTTCATTTTCTTATCTATGTTTTAATGTATATGTGTAAACATTATGTGTTTCCGAGGTGTATAACTACAAACGAGTGTTATTTCATGTGTATATTAATGTGTGTTATTAATAAAGCTACCATTAGCACATTTTTCATATTAACTTCGTATATTTATATGTGATATGGTCATGTACAAACGACGACAATGTCAAGACACACCTACTTTTATGTAAATCATGTAATGAATAACCTAATTGAATACTATGTGTTCCATGTAAATATCTATTTAAACGATGGTATTAATAAAACAATAATTAACATACTTTTCATGTTAATTTCAAGTATTTTATGTAAACCATGTAAGGAATTGCCTACTTGAATACTATGTATCACACTTTTTAAAATCTATTTAACCATCTTACTTTTAATATATATTTATATGCTACGTATGTGACATGTTTATTTAAAACAACGGAACACCTGAATAAAAACATTTTTAACACAACTCAAAAGCTTCATGTTTTACCTATGATTGTCTTTATATATGTGACCCGTATGTGTTTCCTTTTTTATCTATACTACATATGAAGTTTATCACATGTAACACCCGACATGGTAACCGACATGTGTATTCTACCAACACCTACGCTGCAACAAACCCTAGGTTATTGTCTACGTAATAATCAGCAACTACTTGTGAGACTTCTATTCGGCGTCCTACTAACCTCGTAATTACTTATAAACCCTGAAACATACAGATTGACCACTAGTGCATAGATATAACACAGGTTATAGATAGGGTCAGTGAGTTTTTGGATGCTATACTTTTGGGCGGAGACGGGACGCCATGCCACATTATGACACTTTGCTTATTCAATGCACTATCACAACAAATAAACATATCAAAATAGAAAAGGTAAAGGTTGAGAGCCATTCTTTTGGGTGAAGACGATATATCATCTATGCACATTTAAATTTAAAAAGCTTCATTATAACAGTAAATAAAGAATTAGACACACAACTATACCAAGGTGGTTATAGCAAGACGACACAGCCAAAATAAACAGAGTAAATAGACAACACATGTATTATTAAAATAGAAGAGGGTTTTTGAGAACCTTTCTTGTAGGCGGCGAAGGCCCCTCATCACACACTATCCCATTTGCTTATAGCATGACGTCCCAATAATAAGAACAACTAAAGGCCGACGACCTATTTTAACAGTAAACATTAGAAACTCACTAAAGGAAACATCCCGAATGAAACACAACGAATGGTTCTTAAAAGCTCTCTGTCTCTATCGTATTATTTCTAATTACTAGTGAGTAGGCAATCTGTTTTATGTGTTTTTACACACACAAGTACCGACGCGGTGTGTGTGTATATATATAGCAGATATAGGCAAATGATGTATGAAGTTAGTGACAAATTGCTGGTATTTAAGTTTATTCTTCTTCTTCGTTTATAGAAAAATGATAAACTGGTGTTTCACCTAGTGATCAAAATCTGAACAGGTTCATGTACATTTCATATCATCAGTAATGTCAGCCAAGTCACGAACCAAGTCTAGACACGTTCTATCACCATATGGAAGATAACTGGAGTAACACAATGACAGTTAATTCTGTTAAACACAGGTAGGTAACAACATCGCCAAAAAATAAACAACAAGGGCTAACCAACAACAAGTAAACTCTACAAATTAAACAAAATTAACAATAAAAACAAAATCAAAAATTAAAAATGCGAAATTGTTTTTTAAAAATACCCCAAGTAAAGATAACTCGAGACACCACCATGGGTGCTAATTCTGTTAAACTTAGGCATGTAACAACAACTCCCAAAATAAACACGGGATAACAAACAACTCTAGAAAATAAACAAAATTAACCATAAAACTAACATTAAAATTTTTTTTAATATTTCAAATTTATATTTACAAAAAACTTGAGAAACCTCAGAAAAGCTCAGCAAGCCTTCCTTTCCTTGGAAATAATCCTTATATGTCTGTGCGCCAAATTAATCCTTATATATTCTTTGCGGCAGGAAAAAATATATCCAAATTAACCTATTATACTACTGATACAACCTAAAAAACGAGATACAACGAGATTGTTAGTGTTTTATGTTTTATTTTAGTAACATGTCTACCTATTTTTGTTTATCTTGACATTTGCCCTGTGTTACTCCAGCCATCTACTTCCTGTTACCCTACACTGGAACAGTTATCCCTTAGGCTTCGTGCAGCACCAGAAAACCGTGGCAGACAACAACAAAAACGCACAAGTCTATGAATATTGCCACGTAGACGAATATCAAAGAGTTGTAAGTCAAAGTCTAAATTACCGACTGGACAATATTTTTTTTTAAATGTGTGTTGTTGTTTACTAAACTCAATGCCCTGGGCTTCTTTGGCGAGAATAAAACAAAAACAAATAAAAGTAAAATAGAAGCGAATAATTTTCTCATATTGTAGCGATGACTTTGATCTGTGTCGATTTCCGGATAAGTTTAAAAATAAAACCCAACACATGCAAATATTTCAACTTATAATGTAGCGACGACTGTGCTAATGTTGTATACATGTCGCAAAATAAAAACCGACTGACTCTGGTTAGGAACACCACACACAAAATGTCAGTCAAGTTACAAAAATATTTGTCAGTGCACAAAATATTATTTGTTCATTAAGCAGTGTTGAAAGCAGTGTCAAGGTAGTAACGTCTGAAGGTTAAGGTAATGAGAGTGTATTGCATCAATACTCCATCGGTATGGATTTTTGAAATTAATTATCAACTTTTTTAAAGATCTCTTATGCAGACTATCATGGCAGATAATATTACAATACTTAACCTTAGAATGTGTAGTAACTATTTTTATTGAAACAGTTTGAACGTCAATTCATATCAAGAATATATTCATTTCTAGGACTAGCCGTGACTGCCAGATGTTGATATTATGTGTTCTAACTGTGTGCCTCGGTCAGAGGGTCAGGATAAACCCATCCCATCATTGGTCACATATTGTCGGACACATGGATATGAATTAAAAATTGTGCTAACGCTATTATCTTCTCTGTGGAATGCTTTATAATTGTGAGAATTTAAATTTGTGTGCGCTACGATATTGTGGAACGTATAGCACATGACAAAATAGAGAGTCAATGAACTTATCCATGTATATATATATATATATATATATATATCAAGAGAGAGAGAGAGAGAGAGAGAGAGAGAGAGAGATTTGCAAAACATTACTATTATATTTTCAATTTCATACATTATTTACTTGCTAATTAATAATTATATACATTATTTTATAACACAGTTGATTCCTTCCTGAAACATATTAAAATATGCAATTCTTTGTGAGTATGTCGCAGACACAATCCTAAAAGAGACTTAAGAAATATAAGGGTTACAAACTGCTTATCTAGACCGTTACGTTTCAACATAACTTCAAAAATTTTAGTTTGTGTGTAAATAAATTATATTGCTCAATCCTGTGTGCACAAATTGTTAACAGAAATAAAAGAGGTCAAGCGAACAAGCTTAAAACGGCACACAAGAAAGCGATCTCCAGAGAACTCTTCTAACCCTACGTTGCAAAGCAAACAAGGAACGAATAGATAGATATATCAGACAGACAGGAAGGCAGGCAGGCAGACAGACAGACAGACCAGACAGACGGAACCGACAGACCAGACAGACGGACAGGCCCGACAAGCTCGACAGGCCCGACAGGCCAGACAGACAAGACAGACAGACCAGACAGACAATTAGACAGACAAACAGACAAATGGACAGACGGACGGAAAGACATACAGACAGACAGACAGACATATAGATAGATAGATAGGTAGGTAGGTAAGTAGGTAGGTAGGCAGGTATGTAGGTAGGTAGGTAGGTAGATAGATAGATAGATAGATAGATAGATAGATAGATAGATAGATAGATAGATAGATAGATAGATAGATAGATAGATAGATAGATAGAAGACAGTACTGGATTACGACAAGTGACATTGACGACAGTACTGCATATGTCACGTGACATAGACGACAGTATTGCATATGACAAGTGACATATACGACAGTACTGCATTAAGACAAGTGACATTGACGACAGTACTGCATATGACAAGAAACTTAGATGACAGTACTGCATATGACAAGTTACATAGACGACAGTACTGCATATGTCAAGTGACATAGACGACAGGACTGCATATGACAAGTGACATAGCCGACAGGACTGCATATGACAAGTGACATAGACGACAGTACTGCATATGACAAGTGACACAGACGACAGTACTGCATATGACAAGTGACATATACGACAGTACTACATATGACAAGTGACATAGACGACAGTACTGCATGTGACAAATGACATAGACGACAATACTGCATGTGATAAGTGACATAGACGATAGCACTGCATGTGACAAGTGACATAGGCGACAGTACTGCATGTGACAAGTGAGATAGACAACAGTACTGCATGTGGCAAGTGACCTAGACGAAAGGACTGCATGTGATAAGTGACATAGACAACAATACTGCATGTAATAAGTGACATAGACGACAGTACTGCATATGACAAGTGACATAGACGACAGTACTGCATATGACAAGTGACATAGTCGACAGTACTGCATATGATATATGACATATAAGATAGTACCGCATATGACAAATGACATAGACGACAGTACTGCATATGACAAGTGACATAGACGACAGTACTGCATGTGACAAGTGACATAGACGACAGTACTGCATAAGCCAATTGACAGAGACGACAGTATTGCATATGACAAGTGACATAGACGAGAGTACTGCATATGACAAGTGACATAGATGACAATACAGACTGTGAAAAGTGATATAGACGACAAGACTGCATGTGATAAGTGACATAGTCGACAGTACTGCATATGACATGTGGCATAGACGACAGAACTGCATTATGACAAGTGACATAGATGACAGTACTGCATATGACAAGTGACATAGACGACAGTACTGCATATAACAAGTGACACAGACGACAGTACTGCGTAGGACCAGTGACATAGACGACAATACTGCATATAATAAGTGACATAGACGACAGTACTGTATATGACATATCACATAGACGATAGTACCGCATATGACAAGTGACATAGACGACAGTACTGCATGTTATAAGTGACATAGACGACAGTACTGCATGTGAAAACTGAAATAGACGACAGTACTGCATATAACAATTAACATAGACGACAGTACTGCATATGACAAGTGACATAGGCGACAGTACAGTATGTGACAAGTGACATAGATGACAGTACTGCATGTGAAATAGCCAACAGTACTGCATGTGACAAGTGACATAGACAACATTACTGCATGTGGCAAGTGACATAGACGACAGTACTGCATATGACAAGTGACATAGACGAGAGTACTGCATATGACAAGTGACATGACGACAGTACTGCATGTGAGAAGTGACATAGCCGACAGTACTGCATATGACAAGCGACATAGACGACATGACTGCATGTTATAAGTGACACAGACAACAATACTATATGTAATAAGTGACATAGACGAAAGTACTATATATAAAAAGTGATATAGATGACAGTACTGCATATGACATGTGGCATAGACGACAGTAATGCATTATGACAAGTGACATAGATGACAGTACTGTATATGACAAGTGACATAGACGACAGTACTGCATATAACAAGTGACATAGACGACCGTACTGCATAGTACAAGTGACATAGACGACAGTACTGCATATAACAAGTGACATAGACGACAGTACTGTATATGACATATGACATAGACGATAGTAATGCATATGACAAATGACATAGATGACAGTACTTCATATGACAAGTGACAGACGACAGAACTGCATATGACAATTGACATAGGCGACAGTACTGCATTAAGACAAGTGACATTGACGACAGTACTGCATATTACAAGGGACATAGACGACAGTGCTGCATCTGACAAGTGACATAGACGACAGTACTGCATAAGCCAATTGACAGAGACGACAGTACTGCATATGACAAGTGACATAGACGACAGTACTGCATATGACAAGTGACATAGACGACACTACTGCATATGAAATGTGACATAGACGACAGTACTGCATATGACAAGTGACATAGACAAGAGTACTGCATGTGACAAGTGACACAGACGACAATACTGCATGTGATAAGTGACATTGACGACAGTAATGCATGTGACAAATGACATAGACAAAATACTGCATGTGACAAGTGACATAGATGACAGTACTGCATATGACAAGTGACATTGACGACAGTACTGCATATGACAAGTGACATAGACGTCAGTACTGCATATGACAATTGACATAGACGACAGTACTGCATATAACAAGTGACAGACGACAGTACTGCATGTGACAAGTGACATAGACGACAGTACTGCATGTGACAAGTGACATAGCCAACAGTACTGCATGTTACAAGTGACATAAACAACAGTACTGCATGTGACAAGTGACATAGACGACAGTACTGCATGTGACAAGTGACACAGACGACAGTACTGCATATGACAAGTGACATAGAGAACAGTACTGCATGTGACAACTGACATAGACGACAGTACTGAATATGACAAGTGACATAGACGACAGTACTGCATATGACAAGTGACATAGCCCACAGTACTGAATGTGACAAATGACATAGACGACAGTACTGCATGTGACAAGTGACATAAACGACAGTACTGCATATGACAAGTGACATAGACGACAGTACTGCATATGACAAGTGACATAGATGACAGTACTGCATATGACAAGTGACATAGACAATAGCAAGTGATAACTTTAGTTCTGAGAAATGAGAAATGTGTTGCAGGTAATTCTTCCACGCCCCCCCCCTAACCACACCCCAAACATAGTATCCAGCTGAGGACTTGATCATAAGATTTATAAGGAAGAAGGCACAAATTAAACTTGATTTAAGTCTTTCTCAATAGAAAATGAATCGTGTAGAGTTTTAGATCAGGCCATATTGACAGAAAGAATATTTATACCAGAGTCACACATATTGAAATAAATGGGAACTTTTGATCTCTTGCTAAACTCTGATTGGCCTTCTTCTGTCTCATACCAGGCTTTCATTCCGTCCGCTCTCAAACGCCATGGAGCTGGCAGCTTTGTTCACTTCCGGCAAATCGATGTGTAATTCTCAGAAAACCATTTGTCTTTACAACAAAGAATCACAGACAATGAATTCCATCTACGAGATTCAATAAGAAGAGACCTTAGCAGTTCCCTACTTGTTCACACTTCCACATAATACTTTGATTTCAATCTGTCTTTGCATTCAACAATATTTATCTATTATTTTTCTTTTTTTCTCTCCGTCAATTCGTTTTGTGAATACAAAGCTTCATGATTTCTCCATGATTTCTTCATGATTTCTCCAGAGCTCACAAAAATCATCGGTTGAAACAAAATGTTTCTATTGCATGTAAAGAATCCACTAGTAGATAATTTCGAGACGAGGTGAAGCTGCGAGTCCCGGCCCACAGAAATAAATGCTTTCCTATCGCACTTTAAGGCTATTTAGAATGGAACTTTCGTTTAACTTTCGACAGACT
Organism: Meghimatium bilineatum; assembly: GCA_034231615.1. Classification (NCBI taxonomy): domain Eukaryota; kingdom Metazoa; phylum Mollusca; class Gastropoda; order Stylommatophora; family Philomycidae; genus Meghimatium; species Meghimatium bilineatum. The sequence goes on along the minus strand of CM067322.1, from coordinate 104,850,880 downwards.
CTTGGGAAAAAGCCACTTTTGATGGTTTAATTGTGAGGGCTGTTGAAATCACTCCATCTCTGCAAGGTTTGCTAGAAATTCTGGAAAAATATCCCCACAGTTTTTATTGTATTGCTATTTGAATATGGAAAATGTTGTGAAATGACTAGAGCGCCTGTGGCAGAAACGTGAGCTACTGAGATCAAACTGGTTATGATTTGAATTGTCCTTTATTTTCAGGGAAATATTAAAAATACAGCATGCACGCGTGACAGCAGTAGTAGTCAAAAATATTTTGGAGCGTTGTTGGTTGGACTGTGAGGTGGGTGTGCGGACGTTATTGGTTGGACTGTGAGGTGGGTGTGCGGACATTGTTGATTGGACTGTGACGTGGGTGCGCGGACGTTGTTGGTATTTGATGTGAGGAGTATAAACCACAGTGTGGGTGAAAGTGAATTACGATGAGCAGCAGAACTGTCACGCAGATGTTTCACAGGTGGGGTATGAGATGTTTCACAGGTGAGGTATGAGATGTTTCACAGGTGGGTATGAGATGTTTCACAGGTGGGGTATGAGATGTTTCACAGGTGGGGTATGAGATGTTTCACAGGTGGTGTATGAGATGTTTCACAGGTGGGGTATTAGATGTTTCACAGGTGGGGTATGAGATGTTTCATAGGTGGGGTATGAGATGTTTCACAGGTGGGTATGAGATGTTTCACAGGTGGGGTATGAGATGTTTCACAGATGGGGTATGAGATGTTTCACAGGTGGAGTATGAGATGTTTCACAGGTGGGGTATGAGATGTTTCACAGGTGGGGTATGAGATGTTTCACAGGTGGGGTATGAGATGTTTCACAGGTGGGGTATGAGATGTTTCACAGGTGGGGTATGAGATGTTTCACAGGTGGGGTATGAGATGTTTCACAGGTGGGGTATGAGATGTTTCACAGGTGGGGTATGAGATGTTTCACAGGTGGTTTATGAGATGTTTCACAGGTGGGGTATGAGATGTGCTAGCATGATATTTCCGAACGTGTCGAAAATAATATTCATCAGTGCCTGTTGACATGTGTAATGTGCCTGTTGACATGTGTCATGTGCCTGTTGACATGTGTCATGTGGATGGATTGCCGACTCCAAGATCTCTAGATGTAATATACCATAAACTCACTACCAAGATATTGAAACTTTCAGAGTTCTCACCAAATATCAAGTTCTTAAAATGGTAGGTATCAATTTTAAGAATTGAGAATCTAATGACCAGGTGCTGTTTTCATGGTAAGGCACTGAAAGCTCCAGAATAATCAACAAGAAAACAGGTTTTAAACTGTCAAATGGTATTATCTGAGACGTGAGAAATTAATACACATGTGTTCTCCGAACCAAGGTCTCAGAGCTCACCCAACTTCAACCGTATGTACCCATTACAAGCAATCTATTGTAACATTTTAGTGTTTGTAACTTATTTCTTTTCATTGGATATCCACAGTCAATTCATATGTCATGTGATCTTCCATTATGCAACATTAGTACTTTGCTTGATTGTATGACCTTGGAGGCTAGAGGAGAAGACTTAATTCTAGTGTAGAACTAACACAGTTCAAACCAGTTGATAGAAGAAAACTTAATTCTAGTGTAGAACTAACACAGTTCAAACCAGTTGATAGAAGAAAACTTAATTCTAGTGTTGAACTAACACAGTTCAAACCAGTTGATAGAAGAAAACTTAATTCTAGTGTTGAACTAACACAGTTAAAACCAGTTGATAGATTTATTCTTTCTCTCTACATGATACATTTCATCATCAACAAGTCTATAAAAATATATAGTTAATCAATAGTTCTAATTCAAGAAGCACAAACACGCACCATCAGACAGAGAAACTATGCAGTGTTTATTGAAGGTTTTTATATGTGACCACCAACAGACTCAGTGACTCTATAGGACTCTCAAAGTATGCTGCGCAAGATAGAAAAGTGTATGATCAGAACTGAATGGGTCACTCTTCGGAACAACGCGCAGAACATTACATAGATTTACTGTCCTGGTCATGCTGGGGTCAGGGGAAATGAAAGAGCCGACGTGTTGGCTGGTGAAGCTTTGGTGAGATAAACAAAAATAGGTAGATGTGTTACAAAATTAAAACATAAAACAACCTAACAAAGATCTCGTTGTTAGGTTGTTTTATGTTTTATTTTGGTAACACATCTACCTATTTTTGTTTATCTTGACAGTTGCCCGGTGTTACTCCAGCCACCTACTTCCTGTTTACGGTTGCTACCCAACACATGAACATTTATCCCTTGAAGCTTTGGTAAACGGCTCAAGATAAGAAGAGACAAGATTGAATTGATTAGAGCAGTCATGGATACCCTACGAGAAGACGAGGAGGAAGTCGAACGTGACAATACGTAATCAGAGAATGGTAGAAATGGGAGTGACTAGAAGTGATGGGAGAAAGTGCTCCCTCTCCAGAAAGATCAGAAGAACGCATAAGCAGCAACTGACTGGGACACTGTGCTTATAGACTTTTATATAGCTGACGGAACAGCAAGCAGAGCATATATGGGAATGTCCTTAGTGATGTCACGATTGTTCCTAATCAAGAATCAAGAGTAAACAGGTTTTGGTGTTACACAAATATAAAATGGGAGGAGAGTTACAATGTATCTCCATTCTCAAAAACTCTTTATGAAAATGGTATCTAGTCAATCATTATTTCCTACTAGTTCATTGGTTTTTCAAAATGTCTACCCTTGATTGACAGGGTATTAATATAAGTTCTTCCTATAGGAACGAGTTTCACGATGATTAAGTACGATATTAATAGAACGAATCCCATCCTGTCCTGAATTTCTCGACGTATGAGGATTCTAACAATTTTATTAGGTAAATACAATTCTCTATGGTTAAAGATGTCTACCTGCTAAGGTTCTACGATGACAAGGTCAGCATGGCAAATTGTGATTCTCAAAAGTAACAACGCCAAATCACGAATATGTGTGTTGATGTTCTCCGGTGGCAATATCTCTTTAGTCACTTCCTTTCCATAGACCAGGAGACCATCAATTGTCAACATTGATCTCATTATTAATTTGAAAAGTGTGCATTCAACTACCTCGAACCCTACCTTGTCATTGGTTCAACTACCTCGAACCCTACCTTGTCATTGGTTCAACTACCTCGAACCCTACCTTGTCATTGGTTCAACTACCTCGAACCCTACCTTGTCATTGGTTCAACTACCTCGAACCCTACCTGTCATTGGTTCAACTACCTCGAACCCTACCTTGTCATTGGTTCAACTAGTGTAATTCAATTTACAAAATAATGATAACAAGCTTCTTCTAAAATGTTTACATTGTGCAGCCAAGTTTGTGATTGGTTCAGTGGTTCAGTTCTATTAATAACATATCTATCATAATCGAAATACACTGCATCCATTTATAAGCCTCGATGTTACATAATGTTTATTTTGCCCTATCTCTAGACTTCTACCTAAGTCACAGTTTCAATTAGCATAAACAGCATATAGTTCATGGGGAAGCTAATTAGTTGAAAGTTATATTTCTATATACGTCATTGGAAATTTCATTGGATGTAATTGTGACTCCGCCTCTGACTTATATTCCCACACAAATTGAGCCTCCGCCTTTGTCATAAACTCTCAATTTCTCAATTAGTCGAATAACAATCGACTTCAAATTTCCGTGTCCCTAAAAGGGTCTGAGTTCATCACTTTGAAAATAGTGTCACAGAAAATAGTGTCACAGAAAATAGTGTCAAAGAAAATAGTGTCACGAAAATAGTGTCACAGAAAATAGTGTCACAGAAAATAGTGTCACAGAAAATCCATGCTCTTCTATTTAGCTCAATGGTAATACAAATTCGTCTCTCAATTGAGACAGTAATCTCTCCAATAATATAACATTGTTAGTTGCCACGGCGTTGTCATCTTAATTATGAAGTCCATTAAATGTGATTTCTCTGCATTTTAAACATTGCAACTGACATAAGTGTAATATCCCACCTTCTTGTTAGCTTGAGATTTAGTTTGCTAAACACTTTAAAGATTGCATGTTCCTAGATTTACCACACAGTAAATTACAAATTCATCGACGCCTAAATCACAAAATATATAACAAATGGCTCTAGATGATAGTACACTTAATTTTACATAATAAAATCCATGCGGATCAAAAAAAAGTTCCCCTTGACAATTTACATCCCTTCCACTTGACAAAAAGGAAAGTTCCGGCGACAATGATTATTCTGAATGCTTCATTTTTAGGTGGCTATTTGCGACTGTATGCTACTGGTGTCACATTGTTCCAGTTTCAGTCAGGAAACTAGTATTCTTCTATCTAAATTGTCACTTTAAACACAACGTCATTCCTTTGTCATCTCAAAATTATATTATTCAGCAATGTACTTAGAAAAACACCAGAAATGTCAACAGGTTTTCTAGTGATACGCTTTGTGTTCTGTTCCTTTCCCTCTGTGTTACTACCCCGTTATATATACATATATATATATATATATATATATATATATATATATATATATATATATATATATATATATATATATATATATATATATATAAACTATTGGACAAGTTACTCTATCCTTACTTTCGTCAATTCAATTTCCCACAGTTGGATTAGTTTAATTTTCTCAATGTCTTAGTAATTTGTCTCTGTAATATACTGTAATTCTATTACATTATTTTGTGTATATCTATAAGACCTTCTAATGATTTTCTAGAAGTTGCTTACCACTATTCCCACCAAACCTGCTTTTAAAACTGGTACCATGTTACCATAGAAATGGAAAAAAAAATTGAAAAATATAATTTTTCTCTGGCACACACAGGCCCCAAAAATATATGTAGATACATTGTCGCTCACACCTACTAGCAACCAACGAATAAACCACAAACGTAAGACTACCATTCAAACATCACATAGCTATTATCATCAGACATTTACATATAATCAGTACATATCACTAATCAATAAGCTGAAAACTGAAAAATCACCCCAGTCCATTATAGCTTACTCCGAAACTGTAAAAGGAAAGTATTTGATAAAACTCTTAGTATCCAACTAACCGCTATAATACGCCACAATCACTACATAGTAATATATTTCTATAAATTATTTATACGATACAATATTTAAATGAAGTATGCAACAGATATGTGTTAAATCAGAACTTAATGTTATCGGATATATTCTGATTGATTTCGGTACAAACTTTCATATATTTCTATTTTCACCACGAACCATCATAGCAACGGGTCAGGAAAAAGTAATAAACTACAAGATTGTGTAAGACGCTCACTAATGATCATTGTATGCGATTAATAGCGACATGCCACATCGTCATTAATTGGTTTCCTTTTTGAGCTTCGAAGAATGTTTAACTGGTAATTTGTACAGAGTAATTTGGACATGACCGTTTACAAAAATAGTTAATAAATTTGGTTTATGTAATTAAAGCAACAATATAAGAGAACAGACTATAATTGTCATCAAGTTAGTTTATGTACATGACATATGTCATTCTACACACACAGAAACAAAGATGACTGTTTTACTCCAGAAATCGCTGCATAGAAAAAACATTGATTGTCTCGACCATACAATTCAAGGTAAAAGATTTTCTCCGGAGTTTTCTCAGTGAGTTCTCCATCTCTTTACTGATTCGACTGGTACCTGAGTAGGTTCGATATCTAATAGACGCAGGAGAGTGTTATTTCTTTTCTCTATAGGGTGAGGCGATTCAAATATTCTTGTAATGTCTTTGATAGATTCCAGCTTTATTGGAGTTGGTTACATCCCCACAATTCAAATCCTGGTGCATTTGTTGGTCCCAATCTCGCATAGAATCATTTAAAGAATCAGGTGGTGTATATTAAGTTCTTTTTACTCAGCATTTCGATCAAATGTGGTTCATCCAACATCATGTTCTTAGTTTTGGTTAAAGTACCAAGATACCCTGATAGGTTTAAGCGTGCAGTGTGTTGTTGACGATTTGTGGGTATGACTCTTCCGTAGGTTCTGTCTTACTGTTGAGGCGTCTGTGAAAACATAGTCACATAAATTAGAACTATGTGTTTTTTAGTCATGGACATCTTGTGTATGTCATTGCAGTGTGTAGAGGCGACTGAAAGATGCCTACATTTAACAGATAGATGTGGTTTGGTAGAAGCCTTGTTCTATCAAAAATAGATACATACACAATCAGATAACAAACTTACCCAGCTCTAACTCATACACAGTCAAAACATAACTAAAACAATATACATATGCACTATGCACACACACATAATGCACATACATTAGAACCAACAATATAACAACGGGGTGCGAGAAAGTGCATACACATACATGACCACACACCTACACCGACCAACATCCACTTATGAGTACCAACAGCAGACAACATAGACAATAGTAAACACCCCAAAAAATACATTTAACAACAAATTGATCTAGAAAATCTAGAGAATGGTGGGATTAATGAATGCTAGAAGAAGAAGAAATAAAATGTGTGGCAGAAAATGGACCCAGAAGAACAAGCTGAGTGTTGCGCTATTAATATCATTGCTTACAGAATTCATTCTTCTAAATAGTAGGGATCTGGTAGTTTCTGCTAATAATGTATGCTATATGTGTGCTTGTTAAATATTTAATGATATATATATATATATATATACACAGTGACCAATGAAAAGGATGGATTACTTTGAGGGATTACTTTGAGGGATTACTTTGAGGGATTACTTTGAGGGATTACTTTGAGGGATTACTTTGAGGTAGTGCGTAGTTTCAAGGCCGTGTTATCTACTTCTATGTAGTTCAATAGTTCACTGTTTCAAAGTTTAGTGCACGTTTCTGTATAGAACTAATCCTCTGTTAGTTTGTTAGTAACGGAGGCAGGCATATGATTGCCCTTTGTACCCATTTGTTGAAATTACATTTTTAAAAGCGAACATGCATAGACCATAAAGCAGGTAACTTTTTCATTCACCATTTCCCGCTAGGATTACACATTACCGCTAGGATTACACATTACCGCTAGGATTACACATTATCGCTAGGATTACACATTACCGCTAGGATTACACATTACCGCTAGGATTACACACTATTATTACCGCTAGGATTACACACTATTATTACCGCTAGGATTACACACTATTATTACCGCTAGGATTACACACTATTATTACCGCTAGGATTACACACTATTATTACCGCTAGGATTACACACTATTATTGTAACAGTATATACGGGTGCATATACCATACTCTCTTTCTTGCTTTTTCTTGACGTAATGTGGCTGGTATATAAATATACCAGTATTATATCTACCATATGGCGATGATGAGTGATGAAGAGCAATATATACGTTACGTAGTGTAGCAGGTTAAGAAGTATATCTGTTATCGCTCTGTCACTTAACTCCAGGTGATATCATAGCATAAAACAATATCTTGACTCCAACGTTTACATATGCATTGAAACTTTATTTTACACATTTGGACTTTTCCAATATAAAAGATACACATAAAGCATAACATCAACGCTTCAGCACAGTAGGACTTATCCAATATTTCGGGATCTACCCTGTAGAAATACTGAGTCCACTTCGGACCCCCAGTTCCGAGCTAGACCTCCTTCTCCTCCCGAATCCAAAAACTGACTGCCTACAAATCTCAAAACTCATTCCCTCACAATCCCACTAACTATCCCTCTACCTACTTCAAAGACTTCCCATCTCGTCCGGCGATTTCTCTGCGTAGTTTGGCCCCTTTGTAATACATGAGCCATTAACATTTCTGGTCAGGCGGGTCAAGATACAGTGTCTGATAGCAGTCCCCGTTAATTGCTAAGGACTGCTTCAGTGGTATTGATGTGTGCCGGTCTGTCCACTTCCCTACAATACCCACAGGAATGTATGAGACGCTCTGGTCTCAAATTACGGTAGGACTCAAGGGGGGGGGGGATTTCCGACACAAGTGATATGTCACATTATTCCCCTAGGATTACACACTATTATTACCGCTAGGATTACACACTATTATTACCGCTAGGATTACACACTATTATTACCGCTAGGACTACACACTATTATTAAGTTAACAGGGTGTTGCTCAGATAAGACAACATACCACTCTAAAATAAAAATAAAATAGTTTCAGTACCGTGCGTATAATGCAGTAGTGTATCGCATCATACTTAGTGGAAATGTGCGTCACATCATACTTAGTGGAAATGTGCGTCAGTAGTGTATCTCATCATACTTAGTGGAAATGTGCGTCAGTAGTGTATCACATCATACTTAGTGGAAATGTGCGTCACATCATACTTAGTGGAAATGTGCGTCAGTAGTGTATCTCATCATACTTAGTGGAAATGTGCGTCAGTAGTGTATCGCATCATACTTAGTGGAAATGTGCGTCAGTAGTGTATCACATCATATTGGAAATGTGCGTCAGTATTGTATCACAGCTTTTTACCACAACAAGGGGGGAAAAGAGTATGTACAATATTACACAAGGCGATCTACGTCCTTGACATTAACCAAAATATAGAGACATGTTCAAATATTCAGTTGTTGTTATCTCCAGTTGTTATCTCCAGTTGTTATCTCCAGTTGTTATCTCCAGTTGTTATCTCCAGTTGTTATCTCCAGTTGTTATCTCCAGTTGTTATCTCCAGTTGTTATCTCCAAGAATTAGTTGCATCAAGTATCATCTTCAAGTATCATTTTTATTTTCTATTATATCATGTCATCAGTTATATCATTGCATCAGTTATATCATGTATTATATATCATGTATCATATATCATGTATCATGTATTATATATCATGTATCATATATCATGTATCATATATCATGTATTATATATCATTCCCAAGCATTAGGTTTATTTTGTATCATTTTTATGAATCAGTTAGATTCTGTATCATACAAAAGCGCCAGTTTTATGTTGTATATTATCCAACTATCAGTTGTATCATATATCATCTCCAACTATCAGGTGTATCATATAACATCTCCAACTATCAGTTGTATTATGCCCGCACATTTAATTAACATGTGACATTGTGTGACTGATGTTTAGAAAATAAATGTATTACATAACAAATTTTATCTAAAATTGTATATCCTCACTTTCTCTCATGCTGTATATCCTCGCATTCTCCCATATTGTATATACTCACTTTTCTTCAGTCTGTATATCTTCACTTTCTCCCATATTGTATATACTTACTTTTCTTCAGTCTGTATTTCTTCACTTTCTCCCATATTGTACATCCTTACTTTTCTTCAGTCTGTATATCTTCACTTTCTCCCATATTGTATATACTCACATTTCTTCAGTCTGTATATCTTCACTTTCTCCCATATTGTATATACTCACATTTCTTCAGTCTGTATATCTTCACTTTCTCCCATATTGTATATACTCACATTTCTTCAGTCTGTATATCTTCACTTTCTCCCATATTGTATATACTTACTTTTCTTCAGTCTGTATATCTTCACTTTCTCCCATATTGTATATACTCACTTTTCTTCAGTCTGTATATCTTCACTTTCTCCCATATTGTACATCCTTACTTTTCTTCAGTCTGTATATCTTCACTTTCTCCCATATTGTATATACTCACATTTCTTCAGTCTGTATATCTTCACTTTCTCCCATATTGTATATACTCACATTTCTTCAGTCTGTATATCTTCACTTTCTCCCATATTGTATATACTCACTTTTCTTCAGTCTGTATATCTTCACTTTCTCCCATATTGTACATCCTTACTTTTCTTCAGTCTGTATATCTTCACTTTCTCCCATATTGTACATCCTTACTTTTGTTAATTTTTACGGTTCTGTATAGCAACACAACTCCATGGAATACTGGTCGTCGGCGTCATTGTGCATGGTTCCATCTATAACAGTTACCATTTTATGAAATGGCCTCTCCCAATAGCAAATTTCCTAGACTAATTGTACTAATGACGGGTTCCCCACCCTATTACTGTAATGAGTAGATGTATGAATGCAGAAGTGTCACAGAAAATAATTGTTCTCAACTCATAGAATAATCCTCAACTCTCTCCTCTTGGCGTAAGACATGCAGTGACTTGACCACGTCACTCAGTCAATATTCAGGGAATGGTATCCGACGGTATAAAGTCAAAGGGAAGCGAGCAAGAGGTAGGCAGAGATACAAGTGCGAGAGTAACATTACACAATGGACAGGTTACAGTCTATCAGAGTGCACCACCAAGACAAGAGACAGGAGATGTTGGAGATACGTTGCAGCCAACCTTCGTTGCGGAGACGGCACTTGATGATGATGATGATCCGACGGTGCAGGATTCGGAGGTGCTCGCTCTGTTCGGTAAGAATTTCAGGGAAGGTGATATGATTATATATACATATATGTCGGTTGAGAGATACATCAGGAGTGTCTGGGCCTTCACCGTTCAAAGATGTGGAGAGACCATCAGAGAGGAATGTGGTGCATTCCCTCGACAACAAGAAGCATGACAATGGATATTTTTTCAGTAACCAAAGCTTTGAAATGGGTGTGCTCGCAGACTATTTGCGAGCATGACTGCATACTCAGTGACTCGATGAGCATGACTGTGAAAGTTCACGAGGAGTACATTCGGAAATAGTGGTTGGATGCAGCGAAGAATTCCTGTGTGCGTAAAGTAACTTTTATTTTTGTGCCGGGACATGCAGGAGTCCTGGGTAATGAGAGAGCAGATAGATTGGCCGCAACTAGGATGGATTTGGCAGACATTTTGAACGCCCTACGGGAAAAAGCATGAACAAATGACTTAAGTGACAATGACTGTTGTGGCATGACTAACATAAGGAAGCTTGGTGTGAAATGTGGTGTCGCTAGAATGGGGCAGTTTCGTTGGCGAGTAAGAATGATAATCAACGGCGTACTGGCACAGTCAGTCGACGTGTAATGGTGGATACACGCAAGGAGAGATCCTAAAATATATGGACTTGTCCGGAATGCAGTGACGTTGATCAAACGACTCAATAACTAACTACATAACTAACTAACTAAATAACTAACTAACTACATAACTAACTAACTAACTAACTACATAACTAACTAACTAACTAACTACATAACTAACTAACTAACTAACTACATAACTAACTAACTACATAACTAACTAACTAACTACATAACTAACTAACTAACTAACTAACTAACTACATAACTAACTAACTAAATCAGTCAATGTCTTTCATGATCTATCCAGTGGTACTCGCGATATTGTGCATTGAAACTAACTACTGGGTCCACCGGTCTCATCTTGGTAATTCTAGTCTCAGAAATCTATCTCAAATGTATCTCATTCCTTTTGTTCTAACAAAAGTCCAACTCCTAATAGGTATAAACATTTAATAGTGACCTACGTTTAGGTATAAACATTTAATCATAACCTAAGTTTAGGTATAAGCATTTAATAGTGACCTAATTTTACGTTCTTTCTAACAAGCTACAAATCAGTTTAAAAAAATGTAAAACTTCTAATACACAATTTCAAAATAATACACAACTTCTAACTTATACACAACTTCTAACTTATACACAACATCTAACTCATACACAACTTCTAACTTATACACAACTTCTAACTTATACACAACTTCTAACTCATACACAACTTCTAACTCATACACAACTTCTAACTTATACACAACATCTACCTCATACACAACTTCTAACTTATACACAACTTCTAACTTATACACAACTTCTAACTCATACACAACTTCTAACTCATACACAACTTCTAACTCATACACAACTTCTAACTCATACACAACTTCTAACTCATACACAACTTCTAACTCATACACAACTTCTAACTCATACACAACTTCTAACTAATACACAACTTCTAACTCATACACAACTTCTAACTCATACACAACTTCTAACTAATACACAACTTCTAACTAATACACAACTTCTAACTCATACACAACTTCTAACTCATACACAACTTCTAACTAATACACAACTTCTAACTCATACACAACTTCTAACTAATACACTACTTCTAATACAAAACCTCTAACTAATACACAACTTCTAACTAATACACAACTTCTAACTAATACACAATTTCTAACAATACACAGCTTCTAACTAATATACAACTTCTAACTAATACACAACTTCTAATACACAACTTCTAATTAATACACAACTTCTAATACACAACTTCTAACTAATACACAACTTCTAATACACAACTTCTAACTAATACACAACTTCTAATACACAACTTCTAATTAATACACATCTTCTAATACACAACTTCTAACTAATACACAACTTGTAACTAATACACAACTTCTAACTAATATACAACTTCTAATACACAACTTCTAACTAATACACAACTTCTAATACACAACTTCTAATTAATACACAACATCTAATACACAACTTCTAACTAATACACAACTTCTAACTAATACACAACTTCTAACTAATACACAACTTCTAATTAATACACAACTTCTAACTAATAAACAACTTCTAATACACAATTTCTAATTAATACACAACTTCTAATACACAACTTCTAACTAATACACAACTTCTAACTAATACACAACTTCTAAGTTATACACAACTTCTAAGTTATACACAACTTCTAAGTTATACACAACTTCTAAGTTATACACAACTTATAACTAATACACAACTTCTAACTCATACACAACTTCTACCTAATACACTACTTCTAATACAAAACCTCTAACTAATACACAACTTCTAATACACAACTTCTAACTAATACACAACTTCTAACTAATACACAACTTCTAACTAATAAACAACTTCTAACTAATACACTTCTAATTAATACACAACTTCTAACTAATACACAACTTCTAACTAATACACAACTTCTAACTTATACACAACTTCTAACTAATACACAACTTCTAACTAATACACAACTTCTAACTAATACACAACTTCTAACTAATACACAACTTCTAACTAATACACAACTTCTAACTAATACACAACTTCTAACTCATACACAACTTCTAACTCATACACAACTTCTAACTAATACACAACTTCTAACTCATACACAACTTCTAACTAATAAACTACTTCTAATACAAAACCTCTAACTAATACACAACTTCTAACTAATACACAACTTCTAACTAATACACAATTTCTAACTAATACACGACTTCTAACTAATATACAACTTCTAACTAATACACAACTTCTAATACACAACTTCTAATTAATACACAACTTCTAATACACAACTTCTAACTAGTACACAACTTCTAATACACAACTTCTAACTAATACACAACTTCTAATACACAACTTCTAATTAATACACAACTTCTAATACACAACTTCTAACTAATACACAACTTCTAACTAACACACAACTTCTAACTAATAAACAACTTCTAAGTTATACACAACTTCTAAGTTATACACAACTTCTAAGTTATACACAACTTCTAAGTTATACACAACTTCTAAGTTATACACAACTTCTAAGTTATACACAACTTCTAACTAACACACAATTTCGACCTAATAAACCACTTCTAAGTTATACACAACTTCTAAGTTATACACAACTTCTAACTAATATACAACTTCTAAGTTATACACAACTTCTAAGTTATACACAACTTCTAACTAATACACAACTTCTAACTAATACACAACTTCTAACTAACACACAACTTCTAACTAATACACAACTTCTAACTAATACACAACTTCTAACTAATACACAACTTCTAACTAACACACAACTTCTAACTAATACACAACTTCTAACTAATACACAACTTCTAACTAATACACAACTTCTAATACACAACTTCTAACTAATACACAACTTCTAACTAATACACAACTTCTAACTAATACACAACTTCTAACTAATACACAACTTCTAACTAATACAAAACCTCTAACTAATACACAACTTCTAACTAATACACAACTTCTAACGAATACACAACTTCTAACTAATACACAACTTCTAACTAATACCCAACTTCTAACTAATACACAACTTCTAACTAATACACAACTTCTAACTAATACACAACTTCTAAATTATACACAACTTCTAACTAATACACAACTTCTAACTAATACACAACTTCTAACTAATACACAACTTCTAACTAATACACAACTTCTAACTAATACACAACTTCTAATTAATACACAACTTCTAACTAATACACTACTTCTAATACAAAACCTCTAACTAATACACAACTTCTAACTAATACACAACTTCTAACTAATACACAATTTCTAACAATACACAGCTTCTAACTAATATACAACTTCTAACTAATACACAACTTCTAATACACAACTTCTAATTAATACACAACTTCTAATACACAACTTCTAACTAATACACAACTTCTAATACACAACTTCTAACTAATACACAACTTCTAATACACAACTTCTAATTAATACACAACTTCTAATACACAACTTCTAACTAATACACAACTTGTAACTAATACACAACTTCTAACTAATATACAACTTCTAATACACAACTTCTAACTAATACACAACTTCTAATACACAACTTCTAATTAATACACAACATCTAATACACAACTTCTAACTAATACACAACTTCTAACTAATACACAACTTCTAACTAATACACAACTTCTAATTAATACACAACTTCTAACTAATAAACAACTTCTAATACACAATTTCTAATTAATACACAACTTCTAATACACAACTTCTAACTAATACACAACTTCTAACTAATACACAACTTCTAAGTTATACACAACTTCTAAGTTATACACAACTTCTAAGTTATACACAACTTCTAAGTTATACACAACTTCTAAGTTATACACAACTTCTAACTAACACACAATTTCGACCTAATAAACCACTTCTAAGTTATACACAACTTCTAAGTTATACACAACTTCTAACTAATATACAACTTCTAAGTTATACACAACTTCTAAGTTATACACAACTTCTAACTAATACACAACTTCTAACTAATACACAACTTCTAACTAACACACAACTTCTAACTAATACACAACTTCTAACTAATACACAACTTCTAACTAATACACAACTTCTAACTAACACACAACTTCTAACTAATACACAACTTCTAACTAATACACAACTTCTAACTAATACACAACTTCTAATACACAACTTCTAACTAATACACAACTTCTAACTAATACACAACTTCTAACTAATACACAACTTCTAACTAATACACAACTTCTAACTAATACAAAACCTCTAACTAATACACAACTTCTAACTAATACACAACTTCTAACGAATACACAACTTCTAACTAATACACAACTTCTAACTAATACCCAACTTCTAACTAATACACAACTTCTAACTAATACACAACTTCTAACTAATACACAACTTCTAAATTATACACAACTTCTAACTAATACACAACTTCTAACTAATACACAACTTCTAACTAATACACAACTTCTAACTAATACACAACTTCTAACTAATACACAACTTCTAATTAATACACAACTTCTAACTAATACACTACTTCTAATACAAAACCTCTAACTAATACACAACTTCTAACTAATACACAACTTCTAACTAATACACAATTTCTAACAATACACAGCTTCTAACTAATATACAACTTCTAACTAATACACAACTTCTAATACACAACTTCTAATTAATACACAACTTCTAATACACAACTTCTAACTAATACACAACTTCTAATACACAACTTCTAACTAATACACAACTTCTAATACACAACTTCTAATTAATACACAACTTCTAATACACAACTTCTAACTAATACACAACTTGTAACTAATACACAACTTCTAACTAATATACAACTTCTAATACACAACTTCTAACTAATACACAACTTCTAATACACAACTTCTAATTAATACACAACATCTAATACACAACTTCTAACTAATACACAACTTCTAACTAATACACAACTTCTAACTAATACACAACTTCTAATTAATACACAACTTCTAACTAATAAACAACTTCTAATACACAATTTCTAATTAATACACAACTTCTAATACACAACTTCTAACTAATACACAACTTCTAACTAATACACAACTTCTAAGTTATACACAACTTCTAAGTTATACACAACTTCTAAGTTATACACAACTTCTAAGTTATACACAACTTATAACTAATACACAACTTCTAACTCATACACAACTTCTACCTAATACACTACTTCTAATACAAAACCTCTAACTAATACACAACTTCTAATACACAACTTCTAACTAATACACAACTTCTAACTAATACACAACTTCTAACTAATAAACAACTTCTAACTAATACACTTCTAATTAATACATAACTTCTAACTAATACACAACTTCTAACTAATACACACCTTCTAACTTATACACAACTTCTAACTAATACACAACTTCTAACTAATACACAACTTCTAACTAATACACAACTTCTAACTAATACACAACTTCTAACTAATACACAACTTCTAACTAATACACAACTTCTAACTCATACACAACTTCTAACTCATACACAACTTCTAACTAATACACAACTTCTAACTCATACACAACTTCTAACTAATACACTACTTCTAATACAAAACCTCTAACTAATACACAACTTCTAACTAATACACAACTTCTAACTAATACACAATTTCTAACTAATACACGACTTCTAACTAATATACAACTTCTAACTAATACACAAATTCTAATACACAACTTCTAATTAATACACAACTTCTAATACACAACTTCTAACTAGTACACAACTTCTAATACACAACTTCTAACTAATACACAACTTCTAATACACAACTTCTAATTAATACACAACTTCTAATACACAACTTCTAACTAATACACAACTTCTAACTAACACACAACTTCTAACTAATAAACAACTTCTAAGTTATACACAACTTCTAAGTTATACACAACTTCTAAGTTATACACAACTTCTAAGTTATACACAACTTCTAAGTTATACACAACTTCTAACTAACACACAACTTCTACCTAATAAACCACTTCTAAGTTATACACAACTTCTAAGTTATACACAACTTCTAACTAATATACAACTTCTAAGTTATACACAACTTCTAAGTTATACACAACTTCTAACTAATACACAACTTCTAACTAATACACAACTTCTAACTAACACACAACTTCTAACTAATACACAACTTCTAACTAATACACAACTTCTAACTAATACACAACTTCTAACTAACACACAACTTCTAACTAATACACAACTTCTAACTAATACACAACTTCTAACTAATACACAACTTCTAATACACAACTTCTAACTAATACACAACTTCTAACTAATACACAACTTCTAACTAATACACAACTTCTAACTAATACACAACTTCTAACTAATACAAAACCTCTAACTAATACACAACTTCTAACTAATACACAACTTCTAACTAATACACAACTTCTAACTAATACACAACTTCTAACTAATACACAACTTCTAACTAATACACAACTTCTAACTAATACACAACTTCTAACTAATACACAACTTCTAAATTATACACAACTTCTAACTAATACACAACTTCTAACTAATACACAACTTCTAACTAATACACAACTTCTAACTAATACACAACTTCTAACTAATACACAACTTCTAATTAATACACAACTTCTAACTAATACACAACTTCTAATTAATACACAACTTCTAACTAATACACAACTTCTAACTAATACACAACTTCTGACTAATACACAACTTCTAACTAATACACAACTTCTAACTAATACACAACTTCTAACTAATACACAACTTCTAACTAATACACAACTTCTAACTAATACACAACTTCTAACTAATACAAAACCTCTAACTAATACACAACTTCTAACTAATACACAACTTCTAACTAATACACAACTTCTAACTAATACACAACTTCTAACTAATACACAACTTCTAACTAATACACAACTTCTAAATTATACACAACTTCTAACTAATACACAACTTCTAACTAATACACAACTTCTAACTAATACACAACTTCTAACTAATACACAACTTCTAAATTATACACAACTTCTAACTAATACACAACTTCTAACTAATACACAACTTCTAACTAATACACAACTTCTAACTAATACACAACTTCTAACTAATACACAACTTCTAATTAATACACAACTTCTAACTAATACACAACTTCTAATTAATAGACAACTTCTAACTAATACACAACTTCTAACTAATACACAACTTCTAACTAATACACAACTTCTAACTAATACACAACTTCTAACTAATACACAACTTCTAACTAATACACAACTTCTAACTAATACACAACTTCTAACTAATACACAACTTCTAACTAATACACAACTTCTAACTAATACACAACTTCTAACTAATACACAACTTCTAACTAATACACAACTTCTAACTAATACACAACTTCTAACTAATACACAACTTCTAACTAATACACAACTTCTAACTAATACACAACTTCTAACTAATACACAACTTCTAACTAATACACAACTTCTAACTCATACACAACTTCTAACTCATACACAACTTCTAACTAATACAAAACCTCTAACTAATACACAACTTCTAACTAATACACAACTTCTAACTAATACACAACTTCTAACTAATACACAACTTCTAACTAATACACAACTTCTAACTAATACACAACTTCTAACTAATACACAACTTCTAAATTATACACAACTTCTAACTAATACACAACTTCTAACTAATACACAACTTCTAACTAATACACAACATCTAACTAATACACAACTTCTAAATTATACACAACTTCTAACTAATACACAACTTCTAACTAATACACAACTTCTAACTAATACACAACTTCTAACTAATACACAACTTCTAATTAATACACAACTTCTAACTAATACACAACTTCTAATTAATAGACAACTTCTAACTAATACACAACTTCTAACAAATACACAACTTCTAACTAATACACAACTTCTAACTAATACACAACTTCTAACTAATACACAACTTCTAACTAATACACAACTTCTAACTAATACACAACTTCTAACTAATACACAACTTCTAACTAATACACAACTTCTAACTAATACACAACTTCTAATACACAACTTCTAACTAATACACAACTTCTAACTAATACACAACTTCTAACTAATACACAACTTCTAACTAATACACAACTTTTAACTAATACACAACTTCTAACTAATACAAAACCTCTAACTAATACACAACTTCTAACTAATACACAACTTCTTACTAATACACAACTTCTAACTAATACACAACTTCTAACTAATACACAACTTCTAACTAATACACAACTTCTAACTAATACACAACTTCTAACTAATACACAACTTCTAAATTATACACAACTTCTAACTAATACACAACTTCTAACTAATACACAACTTCTAACTAATACACAACTTCTAACTAATACACAACTTCTAACTAATACACAACTTCTAACTAATACACAACTTCTAACTAATACACAACTTCTAACTAATACACAACTTCTAACTAATACACAACTTCTAACTAATACACAACTTCTAACTAATACACAACTTCTAACTAATACACAACTTCTAACAAATACACAACTTCTAACTAATACACAACTTCTAACTAATACACAACTTCTAACTAATACACAACTTCTAACTAATACACAACTTCTAACTAATACAAAACCTCTAACTAATACACAACTTCTAACTAATACACAACTTCTAACTAATACACAACTTCTAACTAATACACAACTTCTAACTAATACACAACTTCTACCTAATACACAACTTCTAACTAATACACAACTTCTAACTAATACACAACTTCTAAATTATACACAACTTCTACCTAATACACTACTTCTAATACAAAACCTCTAACTAATACACAACTTCTAATACACAACTTCTAACTAATACACAACTTCTAACTAATACACAACTTCTAACTAATAAACAACTTCTAACTAATACACTTCTAATTAATACACAACTTCTAACTCATACACAACTTCTAACTAATACACTACTTCTAATACAAAACCTCTAACTAATACACAACTTCTAACTAATACACAACTTCTAACTAATACACAATTTCTAACAATACACAGCTTCTAACTAATATACAACTTCTAACTAATACACAACTTCTAATACACAACTTCTAATTAATACACAACTTCTAATACACAACTTCTAACTAATACACAACTTCTAATACACAACTTCTAACTAATACACAACTTCTAATACACAACTTCTAATTAATACACAACTTCTAATACACAACTTCTAACTAATACACAACTTGTAACTAATACACAACTTCTAACTAATATACAACTTCTAATACACAACTTCTAACTAATACACAACTTCTAATACACAACTTCTAATTAATACACAACATCTAATACACAACTTCTAACTAATACACAACTTCTAACTAATACACAACTTCTAACTAATACACAACTTCTAATTAATACACAACTTCTAACTAATAAACGACTTCTAATACACAATTTCTAATTAATACACAACTTCTAATACACAACTTCTAACTAATACACAACTTCTAACTAATACACAACTTCTAAGTTATACACAACTTCTAAGTTATACACAACTTCTAAGTTATACACAACTTCTAAGTTATACACAACTTATAACTAATACACAACTTCTAACTCATACACAACTTCTACCTAATACACTACTTCTAATACAAAACCTCTAACTAATACACAACTTCTAATACACAACTTCTAACTAATACACAACTTCTAACTAATACACAACTTCTAACTAATAAACAACTTCTAACTAATACACTTCTAATTAATACACAACTTCTTACTAATACACAACTTCTAACTAATACACAACTTCTAACTTATACACAACTTCTAACTAATACACAACTTCTAACTAATACACAACTTCTAACTAATACACAACTTCTAACTAATACACAACTTCTAACTAATACACAACTTCTAACTAATACACAACTTCTAACTCATACACAACTTCTAACTCATACACAACTTCTAACTAATACACAA
Source organism: Meghimatium bilineatum (assembly GCA_034231615.1). Lineage (NCBI taxonomy): Eukaryota > Metazoa > Mollusca > Gastropoda > Stylommatophora > Philomycidae > Meghimatium > Meghimatium bilineatum. The sequence continues at coordinate 104,829,580 of CM067322.1, read as the reverse complement.
CTTCTAACTCATACACAACTTCTAACTAATACACTACTTCTAATACAAAACCTCTAACTAATACACAACTTCTAACTAATACACAACTTCTAACTAATACACAATTTCTAACTAATACACGACTTCTAACTAATATACAACTTCTAACTAATACACAACTTCTAATACACAACTTCTAATTAATACACAACTTCTAATACACAACTTCTAACTAGTACACAACTTCTAATACACAACTTCTAACTAATACACAACTTCTAATACACAACTTCTAATTAATACACAACTTCTAATACACAACTTCTAACTAATACACAACTTCTAACTAACACACAACTTCTAACTAATAAACAACTTCTAAGTTATACACAACTTCTAAGTTATACACAACTTCTAAGTTATACACAACTTCTAAGTTATACACAACTTCTAAGTTATACACAACTTCTAAGTTATACACAACTTCTAACTAACACACAACTTCTACCTAATAAACCACTTCTAAGTTATACACAACTTCTAAGTTATACACAACTTCTAACTAATATACAACTTCTAAGTTATACACAACTTCTAAGTTATACACAACTTCTAACTAATACACAACTTCTAACTAATACACAACTTCTAACTAACACACAACTTCTAACTAATACACAACTTCTAACTAATACACAACTTCTAACTAATACACAACTTCTAACTAACACACAACTTCTAACTAATACACAACTTCTAACTAATACACAACTTCTAACTAATACACAACTTCTAATACACAACTTCTAACTAATACACAACTTCTAACTAATACACAACTTCTAACTAATACACAACTTCTAACTAATACAAAACCTCTAACTAATACACAACTTCTAACTAATACACAACTTCTAACTAATACACAACTTCTAACTAATACACAACTTCTAACTAATACACAACTTCTAACTAATACACAACTTCTAACTAATACACAACTTCTAACTAATACACAACTTCTAAATTATACACAACTTCTAACTAATACACAACTTCTAACTAATACACAACTTCTAACTAATACACAACTTCTAACTAATACACAACTTCTAACTAATACACAACTTCTAATTAATACACAACTTCTAACTAATACACTACTTCTAATTAATACACAACTTCTAACTAATACACAACTTCTAACTAATACACAACTTCTGACTAATACACAACTTCTAACTAATACACAACTTCTAACTAATACACAACTTCTAACTAATACACAACTTCTAACTAATACACAACTTCTAACTAATACACAACTTCTAACTAATACAAAACCTCTAACTAATACACAACTTCTAACTAATACACAACTTCTAACTAATACACAACTTCTAACTAATACACAACTTCTAACTAATACACAACTTCTAACTAATACACAACTTCTAAATTATACACAACTTCTAACTAATACACAACTTCTAACTAATACACAACTTCTAACTAATACACAACTTCTAACTAATACACAACTTCTAAATTATACACAACTTCTAACTAATACACAACTTCTAACTAATACACAACTTCTAACTTATACACAACTTCTAACTAATACACAACTTCTAACTAATACACAACTTCTAACTAATACACAACTTCTAACTAATACACAACTTCTAACTAATACACAACTTCTAACTAATACACAACTTCTAACTCATACACAACTTCTAACTCATACACAACTTCTAACTAATACACAACTTCTAACTCATACACAACTTCTAACTAATACACTACTTCTAATACAAAACCTCTAACTAATACACAACTTCTAACTAATACACAACTTCTAACTAATACACAATTTCTAACTAATACACGACTTCTAACTAATATACAACTTCTAACTAATACACAACTTCTAATACACAACTTCTAATTAATACACAACTTCTAATACACAACTTCTAACTAGTACACAACTTCTAATACACAACTTCTAACTAATACACAACTTCTAATACACAACTTCTAATTAATACACAACTTCTAATACACAACTTCTAACTAATACACAACTTCTAACTAACACACAACTTCTAACTAATAAACAACTTCTAAGTTATACACAACTTCTAAGTTATACACAACTTCTAAGTTATACACAACTTCTAAGTTATACACAACTTCTAAGTTATACACAACTTCTAAGTTATACACAACTTCTAACTAACACACAACTTCTACCTAATAAACCACTTCTAAGTTATACACAACTTCTAAGTTATACACAACTTCTAACTAATATACAACTTCTAAGTTATACACAACTTCTAAGTTATACACAACTTCTAACTAATACACAACTTCTAACTAATACACAACTTCTAACTAACACACAACTTCTAACTAATACACAACTTCTAACTAATACACAACTTCTAACTAATACACAACTTCTAACTAACACACAACTTCTAACTAATACACAACTTCTAACTAATACACAACTTCTAACTAATACACAACTTCTAATACACAACTTCTAACTAATACACAACTTCTAACTAATACACAACTTCTAACTAATACACAACTTCTAACTAATACACAACTTCTAACTAATACAAAACCTCTAACTAATACACAACTTCTAACTAATACACAACTTCTAACTAATACACAACTTCTAACTAATACACAACTTCTAACTAATACACAACTTCTAACTAATACACAACTTCTAACTAATACACAACTTCTAACTAATACACAACTTCTAAATTATACACAACTTCTAACTAATACACAACTTCTAACTAATACACAACTTCTAACTAATACACAACTTCTAACTAATACACAACTTCTAACTAATACACAACTTCTAATTAATACACAACTTCTAACTAATACACTACTTCTAATTAATACACAACTTCTAACTAATACACAACTTCTAACTAATACACAACTTCTGACTAATACACAACTTCTAACTAATACACAACTTCTAACTAATACACAACTTCTAACTAATACACAACTTCTAACTAATACACAACTTCTAACTAATACACAACTTCTAACTAATACAAAACCTCTAACTAATACACAACTTCTAACTAATACACAACTTCTAACTAATACACAACTTCTAACTAATACACAACTTCTAACTAATACACAACTTCTAACTAATACACAACTTCTAAATTATACACAACTTCTAACTAATACACAACTTCTAACTAATACACAACTTCTAACTAATACACAACTTCTAACTAATACACAACTTCTAAATTATACACAACTTCTAATTAATACACAACTTCTAATACACAACTTCTAACTAATACACAACTTGTAACTAATACACAACTTCTAACTAATATACAACTTCTAATACACAACTTCTAACTAATACACAACTTCTAATACACAACTTCTAATTAATACACAACATCTAATACACAACTTCTAACTAATACACAACTTCTAACTAATACACAACTTCTAACTAATACACAACTTCTAACTAATACACAACTTCTAACTAATACACAACTTCTAACTAATACACAACTTCTAAATTATACACAACTTCTAATTAATACACAACTTCTAATACACAACTTCTAACTAATACACAACTTGTAACTAATACACAACTTCTAACTAATATACAACTTCTAATACACAACTTCTAACTAATACACAATTTCTAACAATACACAGCTTCTAACTAATATACAACTTCTAACTAATACACAACTTCTAATACACAACTTCTAATTAATACACAACTTCTAATACACAACTTCTAACTAATACACAACTTCTAATACACAACTTCTAACTAATACACAACTTCTAATACACAACTTCTAATTAATACACAACTTCTAATACACAACTTCTAACTAATACACAACTTGTAACTAATACACAACTTCTAACTAATATACAACTTCTAATACACAACTTCTAACTAATACACAACTTCTAATACACAACTTCTAATTAATACACAACATCTAATACACAACTTCTAACTAATACACAACTTCTAACTAATACACAACTTCTAACTAATACACAACTTCTAATTAATACACAACTTCTAACTAATAAACGACTTCTAATACACAATTTCTAATTAATACACAACTTCTAATACACAACTTCTAACTAATACACAACTTCTAACTAATACACAACTTCTAAGTTATACACAACTTCTAAGTTATACACAACTTCTAAGTTATACACAACTTCTAAGTTATACACAACTTATAACTAATACACAACTTCTAACTCATACACAACTTCTACCTAATACACTACTTCTAATACAAAACCTCTAACTAATACACAACTTCTAATACACAACTTCTAACTAATACACAACTTCTAACTAATACACAACTTCTAACTAATAAACAACTTCTAACTAATACACTTCTAATTAATACACAACTTCTTACTAATACACAACTTCTAACTAATACACAACTTCTAACTTATACACAACTTCTAACTAATACACAACTTCTAACTAATACACAACTTCTAACTAATACACAACTTCTAACTAATACACAACTTCTAACTAATACACAACTTCTAACTAATACACAACTTCTAACTCATACACAACTTCTAACTCATACACAACTTCTAACTAATACACAACTTCTAACTCATACACAACTTCTAACTAATACACTACTTCTAATACAAAACCTCTAACTAATACACAACTTCTAACTAATACACAACTTCTAACTAATACACAATTTCTAACTAATACACGACTTCTAACTAATATACAACTTCTAACTAATACACAACTTCTAATACACAACTTCTAATTAATACACAACTTCTAATACACAACTTCTAACTAGTACACAACTTCTAATACACAACTTCTAACTAATACACAACTTCTAATACACAACTTCTAATTAATACACAACTTCTAATACACAACTTCTAACTAATACACAACTTCTAACTAACACACAACTTCTAACTAATAAACAACTTCTAAGTTATACACAACTTCTAAGTTATACACAACTTCTAAGTTATACACAACTTCTAAGTTATACACAACTTCTAAGTTATACACAACTTCTAAGTTATACACAACTTCTAACTAACACACAACTTCTACCTAATAAACCACTTCTAAGTTATACACAACTTCTAAGTTATACACAACTTCTAACTAATATACAACTTCTAAGTTATACACAACTTCTAAGTTATACACAACTTCTAACTAATACACAACTTCTAACTAATACACAACTTCTAACTAACACACAACTTCTAACTAATACACAACTTCTAACTAATACACAACTTCTAACTAATACACAACTTCTAACTAACACACAACTTCTAACTAATACACAACTTCTAACTAATACACAACTTCTAACTAATACACAACTTCTAATACACAACTTCTAACTAATACACAACTTCTAACTAATACACAACTTCTAACTAATACACAACTTCTAACTAATACAAAACCTCTAACTAATACACAACTTCTAACTAATACACAACTTCTAACTAATACACAACTTCTAACTAATACACAACTTCTAACTAATACACAACTTCTAACTAATACACAACTTCTAACTAATACACAACTTCTAACTAATACACAACTTCTAAATTATACACAACTTCTAACTAATACACAACTTCTAACTAATACACAACTTCTAACTAATACACAACTTCTAACTAATACACAACTTCTAACTAATACACAACTTCTAATTAATACACAACTTCTAACTAATACACTACTTCTAATTAATACACAACTTCTAACTAATACACAACTTCTAACTAATACACAACTTCTGACTAATACACAACTTCTAACTAATACACAACTTCTAACTAATACACAACTTCTAACTAATACACAACTTCTAACTAATACACAACTTCTAACTAATACACAACTTCTAACTAATACAAAACCTCTAACTAATACACAACTTCTAACTAATACACAACTTCTAACTAATACACAACTTCTAACTAATACACAACTTCTAACTAATACACAACTTCTAACTAATACACAACTTCTAAATTATACACAACTTCTAACTAATACACAACTTCTAACTAATACACAACTTCTAACTAATACACAACTTCTAACTAATACACAACTTCTAAATTATACACAACTTCTAACTAATACACAACTTCTAACTAATACACAACTTCTAACTTATACACAACTTCTAACTAATACACAACTTCTAACTAATACACAACTTCTAACTAATACACAACTTCTAACTAATACACAACTTCTAACTAATACACAACTTCTAACTAATACACAACTTCTAACTCATACACAACTTCTAACTCATACACAACTTCTAACTAATACACAACTTCTAACTCATACACAACTTCTAACTAATACACTACTTCTAATACAAAACCTCTAACTAATACACAACTTCTAACTAATACACAACTTCTAACTAATACACAATTTCTAACTAATACACGACTTCTAACTAATATACAACTTCTAACTAATACACAACTTCTAATACACAACTTCTAATTAATACACAACTTCTAATACACAACTTCTAACTAGTACACAACTTCTAATACACAACTTCTAACTAATACACAACTTCTAATACACAACTTCTAATTAATACACAACTTCTAATACACAACTTCTAACTAATACACAACTTCTAACTAACACACAACTTCTAACTAATAAACAACTTCTAAGTTATACACAACTTCTAAGTTATACACAACTTCTAAGTTATACACAACTTCTAAGTTATACACAACTTCTAAGTTATACACAACTTCTAAGTTATACACAACTTCTAACTAACACACAACTTCTACCTAATAAACCACTTCTAAGTTATACACAACTTCTAAGTTATACACAACTTCTAACTAATATACAACTTCTAAGTTATACACAACTTCTAAGTTATACACAACTTCTAACTAATACACAACTTCTAACTAATACACAACTTCTAACTAACACACAACTTCTAACTAATACACAACTTCTAACTAATACACAACTTCTAACTAATACACAACTTCTAACTAACACACAACTTCTAACTAATACACAACTTCTAACTAATACACAACTTCTAACTAATACACAACTTCTAATACACAACTTCTAACTAATACACAACTTCTAACTAATACACAACTTCTAACTAATACACAACTTCTAACTAATACACAACTTCTAACTAATACAAAACCTCTAACTAATACACAACTTCTAACTAATACACAACTTCTAACTAATACACAACTTCTAACTAATACACAACTTCTAACTAATACACAACTTCTAACTAATACACAACTTCTAACTAATACACAACTTCTAACTAATACACAACTTCTAAATTATACACAACTTCTAACTAATACACAACTTCTAACTAATACACAACTTCTAACTAATACACAACTTCTAACTAATACACAACTTCTAACTAATACACAACTTCTAATTAATACACAACTTCTAACTAATACACTACTTCTAATTAATACACAACTTCTAACTAATACACAACTTCTAACTAATACACAACTTCTGACTAATACACAACTTCTAACTAATACACAACTTCTAACTAATACACAACTTCTAACTAATACACAACTTCTAACTAATACACAACTTCTAACTAATACACAACTTCTAACTAATACAAAACCTCTAACTAATACACAACTTCTAACTAATACACAACTTCTAACTAATACACAACTTCTAACTAATACACAACTTCTAACTAATACACAACTTCTAACTAATACACAACTTCTAAATTATACACAACTTCTAACTAATACACAACTTCTAACTAATACACAACTTCTAACTAATACACAACTTCTAACTAATACACAACTTCTAAATTATACACAACTTCTAACTAATACACAACTTCTAACTAATACACAACTTCTAACTAATACACAACTTCTAACTAATACACAACTTCTAACTAATACACAACTTCTAATTAATACACAACTTCTAACTAATACACAACTTCTAACTAATAGACAACTTCTAACTAATACACAACTTCTAACTAATACACAACTTCTAACTAATACACAACTTCTAACTAATACACAACTTCTAACTAATACACAACTTCTAACTAATACACAACTTCTAACTAATACACAACTTCTAACTAATACACAACTTCTAACTAATACACAACTTCTAACTAATACACAACTTCTAACTAATACACAACTTCTAACTAATACACAACTTCTAACTAATACACAACTTCTAACTAATACACAACTTCTAACTAATACACAACTTCTAACTAATACACAACTTCTAACTAATACACAACTTCTAACTCATACACAACTTCTAACTCATACACAACTTCTAACTAATACAAAACCTCTAACTAATACACAACTTCTAACTAATACACAACTTCTAACTAATACACAACTTCTAACTAATACACAACTTCTAACTAATACACAACTTCTAACTAATACACAACTTCTAACTAATACACAACTTCTAACTAATACACAACTTCTAAATTATACACAACTTCTAACAAATACACAACTTCTAACTAATACACAACTTCTAATTAATAGACAACTTCTAACTAATACACAACTTCTAACAAATACACAACTTCTAACTAATACACAACTTCTAACTAATACACAACTTCTAACTAATACACAACTTCTAACTAATACACAACTTCTAACTAATACACAACTTCTAACTAATACACAACTTCTAACTAATACACAACTTCTAACTAATACACAACTTCTAATACACAACTTCTAACTAATACACAACTTCTAACTAATACACAACTTCTAACTAATACACAACTTCTAACTAATACACAACTTCTAACTAATACAAAACCTCTAACTAATACACAACTTCTAACTAATACACAACTTCTTACTATTACACAACTTCTAACTAATACACAACTTCTAACTAATACACAACTTCTAACTAATACACAACTTCTAACTAATACACAACTTCTAACTAATACACAACTTCTAAATTATACACAACTTCTAACTAATACACAACTTCTAACTAATACACAACTTCTAACTAATACACAACTTCTAACTAATACACAACTTCTAACTAATACACAACTTCTAACTAATACACAACTTCTAACTAATACACAACTTCTAACTAATACACAACTTCTAACTAATACACAACTTCTAACTAATACACAACTTCTAACTAATACACAACTTCTAACTAATACACAACTTCTAACTAATACACAACTTCTAACTAATACACAACTTCTAACTAATACACAACTTCTAACTAATACACAACTTCTAACTAATACAAAACCTCTAACTAATACACAACTTCTAACTAATACACAACTTCTAACTAATACACAACTTCTAACTAATACACAACTTCTAACTAATACACAACTTCTAACTAATACACAACTTCTAACTAATACACAACTTCTAACTAATACACAACTTCTAAATTATACACAACTTCTACCTAATACACTACTTCTAATACAAAACCTCTAACTAATACACAACTTCTAATACACAACTTCTAACTAATACACAACTTCTAACTAATACACAACTTCTAACTAATAAACAACTTCTAACTAATACACTTCTAATTAATACACAACTTCTAACTAATACACAACTTCTAACTAATACACAACTTCTAACTTATACACAACTTCTAACTAATACACAACTTCTAACTAATACACAACTTCTAACTCATACACAACTTCTAACTAATACACTACTTCTAATACAAAACCTCTAACTAATACACAACTTCTAACTAATACACAACTTCTAACTAATACACAATTTCTAACTAATACACGACTTCTAACTAATATACAACTTCTAACTAATACACAACTTCTAATACACAACTTCTAATTAATACACAACTTCTAATACACAACTTCTAACTAGTACACAACTTCTAATACACAACTTCTAACTAATACACAACTTCTAATACACAACTTCTAATTAATACACAACTTCTAATACACAACTTCTAACTAATACACAACTTCTAACTAACACACAACTTCTAACTAATACACAACTTCTAATTAATACACAACTTCTAACTAATACACTACTTCTAATTAATACACAACTTCTAACTAATACACAACTTCTAACTAATACACAACTTCTGACTAATACACAACTTCTAACTAATACACAACTTCTAACTAATACACAACTTCTAACTAATACACAACTTCTAACTAATACACAACTTCTAACTAATACACAACTTCTAACTAATACAAAACCTCTAACTAATACACAACTTCTAACTAATACACAACTTCTAACTAATACACAACTTCTAACTAATACACAACTTCTAAATTATACACAACTTCTAACTAATACACAACTTCTAACTAATACACAACTTCTAACTAATACACAACTTCTAACTAATACACAACTTCTAACTAATACACAACTTCTAATTAATACACAACTTCTAACTAATACACTACTTCTAATTAATACACAACTTCTAACTAATACACAACTTCTAACTAATACACAACTTCTGACTAATACACAACTTCTAACTAATACACAACTTCTAACTAATACACAACTTCTAACTAATACACAACTTCTAACTAATACACAACTTCTAACTAATACACAACTTCTAACTAATACAAAACCTCTAACTAATACACAACTTCTAACTAATACACAACTTCTAACTAATACACAACTTCTAACTAATACACAACTTCTAACTAATACACAACTTCTAACTAATACACAACTTCTAAATTATACACAACTTCTAACTAATACACAACTTCTAACTAATACACAACTTCTAACTAATACACAACTTCTAACTAATACACAACTTCTAAATTATACACAACTTCTAACTAATACACAACTTCTAACTAATACACAACTTCTAACTAATACACAACTTCTAACTAATACACAACTTCTAACTAATACACAACTTCTAATTAATACACAACTTCTAACTAATACACAACTTCTAACTAATAGACAACTTCTAACTAATACACAACTTCTAACTAATACACAACTTCTAACTAATACACAACTTCTAACTAATACACAACTTCTAACTAATACACAACTTCTAACTAATACACAACTTCTAACTAATACACAACTTCTAACTAATACACAACTTCTAACTAATACACAACTTCTAACTAATACACAACTTCTAACTAATACACAACTTCTAACTAATACACAACTTCTAACTAATACACAACTTCTAACTAATACACAACTTCTAACTAATACACAACTTCTAACTAATACACAACTTCTAACTAATACACAACTTCTAACTCATACACAACTTCTAACTCATACACAACTTCTAACTAATACAAAACCTCTAACTAATACACAACTTCTAACTAATACACAACTTCTAACTAATACACAACTTCTAACTAATACACAACTTCTAACTAATACACAACTTCTAACTAATACACAACTTCTAACTAATACACAACTTCTAACTAATACACAACTTCTAAATTATACACAACTTCTAACAAATACACAACTTCTAACTAATACACAACTTCTAATTAATAGACAACTTCTAACTAATACACAACTTCTAACAAATACACAACTTCTAACTAATACACAACTTCTAACTAATACACAACTTCTAACTAATACACAACTTCTAACTAATACACAACTTCTAACTAATACACAACTTCTAACTAATACACAACTTCTAACTAATACACAACTTCTAACTAATACACAACTTCTAATACACAACTTCTAACTAATACACAACTTCTAACTAATACACAACTTCTAACTAATACACAACTTCTAACTAATACACAACTTCTAACTAATACAAAACCTCTAACTAATACACAACTTCTAACTAATACACAACTTCTTACTATTACACAACTTCTAACTAATACACAACTTCTAACTAATACACAACTTCTAACTAATACACAACTTCTAACTAATACACAACTTCTAACTAATACACAACTTCTAAATTATACACAACTTCTAACTAATACACAACTTCTAACTAATACACAACTTCTAACTAATACACAACTTCTAACTAATACACAACTTCTAACTAATACACAACTTCTAACTAATACACAACTTCTAACTAATACACAACTTCTAACTAATACACAACTTCTAACTAATACACAACTTCTAACTAATACACAACTTCTAACTAATACACAACTTCTAACTAATACACAACTTCTAACTAATACACAACTTCTAACTAATACACAACTTCTAACTAATACACAACTTCTAACTAATACACAACTTCTAACTAATACAAAACCTCTAACTAATACACAACTTCTAACTAATACACAACTTCTAACTAATACACAACTTCTAACTAATACACAACTTCTAACTAATACACAACTTCTAACTAATACACAACTTCTAACTAATACACAACTTCTAACTAATACACAACTTCTAAATTATACACAACTTCTACCTAATACACTACTTCTAATACAAAACCTCTAACTAATACACAACTTCTAATACACAACTTCTAACTAATACACAACTTCTAACTAATACACAACTTCTAACTAATAAACAACTTCTAACTAATACACTTCTAATTAATACACAACTTCTAACTAATACACAACTTCTAACTAATACACAACTTCTAACTTATACACAACTTCTAACTAATACACAACTTCTAACTAATACACAACTTCTAACTCATACACAACTTCTAACTAATACACTACTTCTAATACAAAACCTCTAACTAATACACAACTTCTAACTAATACACAACTTCTAACTAATACACAATTTCTAACTAATACACGACTTCTAACTAATATACAACTTCTAACTAATACACAACTTCTAATACACAACTTCTAATTAATACACAACTTCTAATACACAACTTCTAACTAGTACACAACTTCTAATACACAACTTCTAACTAATACACAACTTCTAATACACAACTTCTAATTAATACACAACTTCTAATACACAACTTCTAACTAATACACAACTTCTAACTAACACACAACTTCTAACTAATAAACAACTTCTAAGTTATACACAACTTCTAAGTTATACACAACTTCTAAGTTATACACAACTTCTAAGTTATACACAACTTCTAAGTGATACACAACTTCTAAGTTATACACAACTTCTAACTAACACACAACTTCTACCTAATAAACCACTTCTAAGTTATACACAACTTCTAAGTTATACACAACTTCTAACTAATATACAACTTCTAAGTTATACACAACTTCTAAGTTATACACAACTTCTAACTAATACACAACTTCTAACTAATACACAACTTCTAACTAACACACAACTTCTAACTAATACACAACTTCTAACTAATACACAACTTCTAACTAACACACAACTTCTAACTAATACACAACTTCTAACTAATACACAACTTCTAACTAATACACAACTTCTAATACACAACTTCTAACTAATACACAACTTCTAACTAATACACAACTTCTAACTAATACACAACTTCTAACTAATACACAACTTCTAACTAATACACAACTTCTAACTAATACAAAACCTCTAACTAATACACAACTTCTAACTAATACACAACTTCTAACTGATACACAACTTCTAACTAATACACAACTTCTAACTAATACACAACTTCTAACTAATACACAACTTCTAACTAATACACAACTTCTAACTAATACACAACTTCTAACTAATACACAACTTCTAAATTATACACAACTTCTAACTAATACACAACTTCTAACTAATACACAACTTCTAACTAATACACAACTTCTAACTAATACACAACTTCTAACTAATACACAACTTCTAACTAATACACAACTTCTAATTAATACACAACTTCTAATTAATACACAACTTCTAACTAATACACAACTTCTAACTAATACACAACTTCTAACTAATACACAACTTCTAACTAATACACAACTTCTAACTAATACACAACTTCTAACTAATACACAACTTCTAACTAATACACAACTTCTAACTAATACACAACTTCTAACTAATACAAAACCTCTAACTAATACACAACTTCTAACTAATACACAACTTCTAACTAATACACAACTTCTAACTAATACACAACTTCTAACTAATACACAACTTCTAACTAATACACAACTTCTAACTAATACACAACTTCTAACTAATATACAACTTCTAAATTATACACAACTTCTAACTAATACACAACTTCTAACTAATACACAACTTATAACTAATACACAACTTATAACTAATACACAACTTCTAACTAATACACAACTTCTAAATTATACACAACTTCTAACTAATACACAACTTCTAACTAATACACAACTTCTAACTAATACACAACTTCTAACTAATACACAACTTCTAACTAATACACAACTTCTAATTAATACACAACTTCTAACTAATACACAACATCTAATTAATAGACAACTTCTAACTAATACACAACTTCTAACTAATACACAACTTCTAACTAATACACAACTTCTAACTAATACACAACTTCTAACTAATACACAACTTCTAACTAATACACAACTTCTAACTAATACACAACTTCTAACTAATACACAACTTCTAACTAATACACAACTTCTAACTAATACACAACTTCTAACTAATACACAACTTCTAACTAATACACAACTTCTAACTAATACACAACTTCTAACTAATACAAAACTTCTAACTAATACACAACTTCTAACTCATACACAACTTCTAACTCATACACAACTTCTAACTAATACAAAACCTCTAACTAATACACAACTTCTCACTAATACACAACTTCTAACTAATACACAACTTCTAACTAATACACAACTTCTAACTAATACACAACTTCTAACTAATACACAACTTCTAAATTATACACAACTTCTAACTAATACACAACTTCTAACTAATACACAACTTCTAACTAATACACAACTTCTAACTAATACACAACTTCTAAATTATACACAACTTCTAACTAATACACAACTTCTAACTAATACACAACTTCTAA
The DNA here is from genome assembly GCA_034231615.1 of Meghimatium bilineatum. NCBI lineage: Eukaryota > Metazoa > Mollusca > Gastropoda > Stylommatophora > Philomycidae > Meghimatium > Meghimatium bilineatum. The sequence goes on along the minus strand of CM067322.1, from coordinate 104,814,291 downwards.
CTAATACACAACTTCTAATACACAACTTCTAACTAATACACAACTTCTAACTAATACACAACTTCTAACTAATACACAACTTCTAACTAATACACAACTTCTAACTAATACAAAACCTCTAACTAATACACAACTTCTAACTAATACACAACTTCTTACTAATACACAACTTCTAACTAATACACAACTTCTAACTAATACACAACTTCTAACTAATACACAACTTCTAACTAATACACAACTTCTAACTAATACACAACTTTTAACTAATACACAACTTCTAACTAATACACAACTTCTAATTAATACACAACTTCTAACTAATACACAACTTCTAATTAATACACAACTTCTAACTAATACACAACTTCTAACTAATACACAACTTCTAACTAATACACAACTTCTAACTAATACACAACTTCTAACTAATACACAACTTCTAAATAATACACAACTTCTAACTAATACACAACTTCTAACTAATACACAACTTCTAACTAATACAAAACCTCTAACTAATACACAACTTCTAACTAATACACAACTTCTAACTAATACACAACTTCTAACTAATACACAACTTCTAACTAATACACAACTTCTAACTAATACACAACTTCTAACTAATACACAACTTCTAACTAATACACAACTTCTAAATTATACACAACTTCTAACTAATACACAACTTCTAACTAATACACAACTTCTAACTAATACACAACTTCTAACTAATACACAACTTCTAAATTATACACAACTTCTAACTAATACACAACTTCTAACTAATACACAACTTCTAACTAATACACAACTTCTAACTAATACACAACTTCTAACTAATACACAACTTCTAATTAATACACAACTTCTAACTAATACATAACTTCTAATAAATAGACAACTTCTAACTAATACACAACTTCTAACTAATACACAACTTCTAACTAATACACAACTTCTAACTAATACACAACTTCTAACTAATACACAACTTCTAACTAATACACAACTTCTAACTAATACACAACTTCTAACTAATACACAACTTCTAACTAATACACAACTTCTAACTAATACACAACTTCTAACTAATACACAACTTCTAACTAATACACAACTTCTAACTAATACACAACTTCTAACTAATACACAACTTCTAACTAATACACAACTTCTAACTAATACACAACTTCTAACTAATACACAACTTCTAACTCATACACAACTTCTAACTCATACACAACTTCTAACTAATACAAAACCTCTAACTAATACACAACTTCTAACTAATACACAACTTCTAACTAATACACAACTTCTAACTAATACACAACTTCTAACTAATACACAACTTCTAACTAATACACAACTTCTAAGTAATACACAACTTCTAACTAATACACAACTTCTAACTAATACACAACTTCTAAATTATACACAACTTCTAACTAATACACAACTTCTAACTAATACATAACTTCTAACTAATACACAACTTCTAACTAATACACAACTTCTAAATTATACACAACTTCTAACTAATACACAACTTCTAACTAATACACAACTTCTAACTAATACACAACTTCTAACTAATACACAACTTCTAACTAATACACAACTTCTAATTAATACACAACTTCTAACTAATACACAACTTCTAATTAATAGACAACTTCTAACTAATACACAACTTCTAACTAATACACAACTTCTAACTAATACACAACTTCTAACTAATACACAACTTCTAACTAATACACAACTTCTAACTAATACACAACTTCTAACTAATACACAACTTCTAACTAATACACAACTTCTAACTAATACACAACTTCTAACTAATACACAACTTCTAACTAATACACAACTTCTAACTAATACACAACTTCTAACTAATACACAACTTCTAACTAATACACAACTTCTAACTCATACACAACTTCTAACTCATACACAACTTCTAACTAATACACAACTTCTAACTCATACACAACTTCTAACTAATACACTACTTCTAATACAAAACCTCTAACTAATACACAACTTCTAACTAATACACAACTTCTAACTAATACACAATTTCTAACTAATACACGACTTCTAACTAATATACAACTTCTAACTAATACACAACTTCTAATACACAACTTCTAATTAATACACAACTTCTAATACACAACTTCTAACTAGTACACAACTTCTAATACACAACTTCTAACTAATACACAACTTCTAATACACAACTTCTAATTAATACACAACTTCTAATACACAACTTCTAACTAATACACAACTTCTAACTAACACACAACTTCTAACTAATAAACAACTTCTAAGTTATACACAACTTCTAACTAATACACAACTTCAAACTCATACACAACTTCTAACTCATACACAACTTCTAACTCATACACAACTTCTAACTCATACACAACTTCTAACTCATACACAACTTCTAACTCATACACAACTTCTAACTAATACACAACTTCTAACTCATACACAACTTCTAATTAATACACAACATATATTAAATATTAAACAATGTAAACGCGTTGCCTACATTATTCTATGCAGCCTCAAGATTCAGCATCCACATTCCACGAGTTCGGTATCTGGGTACGGTCTTGTCCTTCCAGAAGTGTAAGTGTCTACACACGTCAGACAGGAAATTAGTTCATCACCTGGCACTGATAAGAACTCTAAGTAACGCCGTCCTTATCAACAGTTTCTCCATTAGACTTGTGACAATAAGAAAAATATATATTCTTGCGTCTCCCTTGTAAAGTTTAATGAATGCCTTTCTTGCAATTTCGGTACGATATTCAATTGTTCCGATCTTAACGCTTCAGTAATACGATTGTATCACCTTGTCTCATACCTTCAGTAATACGAATGTATCCCACTGAATCATACATTCAATAATGCTGATGTATCACAGTCTCATAACATCAGTAATACGAATGTATCACTGTCTCATAGCTTCAGTAATACTAATGTATCCCACTGGACCATACCTTCAGTAATACGAATGTAACACATTGTCTCATACCTTCAGTAATACGGATGTATCACAGTCTCATAACTTCAGTAATACGAATGTATCACACTGTCTCTTAACTTTAGTAATACCAATGTATCACTGTCTAATAACTTCAGTAATACGAATGTATCACACTGTGTAATACCTTCAGTAATACGAATGTATTACAGTCTCATATCTTCAGTAATACGAATGTATCACTGTCTCATAAACTCATTAATAAGAATTTATCACACTGTCTCATAACTTCAGTAATACGAATGTGTCACACAGTCACATAACTTCAGTAATACGAATGTATCAATGTCTCATAAATTCATTAATACGAATGTATCACACTGTCTCATTCCTTCAGTAATACGAATGTATCACACTGTCTTATATCTTCAGTAATACGAATGTATCACAGTCTCATAACTTCAGTAATACGAATGTATCACTGTCTCATAACTTCAGTAATACGGATGTATCAATGTCTCATAACTTCAGTAATACAAATGTATCACACTGTCACATAACTTCAGTAATACAAATGTATCACACTGTCTCATAACTTCAGTAATACAAATGTATCGCACTGTCTCATAGCTTCAGTAATACGGATGTATCACGGTCTCATAACTTCAGTAATACGAATGTATCACTGTATGATAGTATCTGGTTGTGGAACCCTTCACATGCAGGGGGTTTCACAGTAAGAAGTGAGAACCCTTCACAGATAGCAAGAGATGGACGGGGGATATGCAACACATTGAATGTTTTGCTCTTGTGTAAATGTTGGTACAAATACTTTAAATTGCAGACGAGTTGTTCTCGCACATGTCAGACAGAAAGTATGAGACAAGCTAGTACGCTTTAGCTAAAGGCAATATTATTTATCACGAGTCTGCATCTTACGCACTCGGACACGGGAGGCAGACATGACGAAACTACAGAAGCAGAAAAAAAGCTATTGTGACGCGACTATACCATACCTCAGGAAGGACAATGGGATGTTTGGACTAGGATAATACGAGTGTCTACAAACTCACACAGAGTCCGTCTGAAGTCGTGGATACTCGCAACAACCAGACAATAGAATTGGCAAGAGTATTAAGTTGCGTAATGCTAGGGGCATAGCCTCTTACCAGAGAGGAACATCTAACGTTACGCATGGTTTAATAAATGCGTACAGGAGTTTGACAAGATAATGTAGAGGTGGAGTCAGAAGCAGCAGAAACGCGGACCGAGAAGAGAAGATGATAGGTGGGGAGTAAGAAGAAGGGTGGAGTGGAGGACCTCACCGGAGCACACAAAAAGAGGGTGAACCAGTGCTAGAGGCCCAGAGAGTCCCCGGAGAGTCTCCAGGAGGAGTCCCGAGAGTTAGTACTTGTCTCCCCGGAGAGACAAGTCTCAGTTTAGTCTCGCAGCTAAGACAATCATAGAGTCAGATAGTTGGTATACTCTCTAAGACTTAGCTTAGAACCCGAGTGGTGCAATTCCTGGATGTGTTAGCGTAATTTGTAATCTGAGGTGATTATATTATTGCCCAATTGCAGATAATTTAGGATTAGTCTGCAGAGTTGAGGACGGACTCGAAAGACTAGATTATGACTTGTGCCTTGTGTTTATTTGCCTCTCTTATGGTGTATCATATAACTCTTATGGTCACAGCACCAGTATTCCAGTAAGGCCTAAAAGGCATTTTCTTCCGGCGCAAATTATTGTGACACTGCAGATCTTCTTTCTGTCACACTAGTCTGTCCAGGACAGACAGTCAACTATATGTTTTCGGTAACAAGTTGTTTCTGTCAAGCATAACTGCAGACCACGTTACTGTTACACTAGTGCCGTGACAAGGATGGTCCCGGCCAACGTGGAGTACTACCCTATATTTGATCATCACGAAGGCCAATTATACTGAAACGCAGAAGTTTCAAAGAGAAAATCGGTGTGTGGTAAATTTAGTTTCAAGTTGCGACACGAGCTGTCGCGAATTTCAGTTACCAGTGCGGTTAATTAATTATTGCGTGTGCAGTTTATTAAAATTTCAAGGAACACCAGACTGACATTGATGTGAGTATGTCATACTAACTAATTATCACAGAACAGAGAGAAGTGAACAATTGTTATCTAATTTACGAACAATCTATTACTCTGTGGAGACTATAGCTAAATTTATAAATTCTCCGACAGGACCAGAACGACTGAGAGAAATGAACATTTATTTTGGTGTTTAACATTAATAGTTAAAGTCAAAATTAATTAGATACTCAATTTAAAAATGTTTATTCCACAGGGGAGATATCGAATTTATTAATGTTCCTTCCACAGAGGAGATATTGAATTTATGAATGTTAGATCCACAGAGGAGATAGTGAATTTATGAATGTTAGATCCACAGAGGAGATATTGAATTTATTAATGCTAGATCCACCGAGGAGATTTTGAATTTATAAATGATTCATTCCACAGAGGAGATAATTAGATACTTGACATATTTGTTTTATGCATATTTATATATATATCAACTTGATAATATAACTAAAGTAGGATTGTTTGTTCACACATAGATTAGCAGATAAAGGCTATCCAGAGATAATAGTAGAGTTGAGAGGACGTTACGGATGTAGTAAGTGGAAACTCATAAAAGAGGTGTAGGGAGAAAATGGAACAAAAGGCCTTGGCCCAGGAAGCCAACACAGAAGTAGAGAAGTCTGAGCTGCGTAATTAATACAAGCCTTAAGATGGCAAGGTTCGGCTACCGTTATTACGCCGTTCTCAGGGAACGAAGCGCACTTCAAGAGCTGGATAGCAGATATAGAAATGTGCGCGTTGTTGACAAGGGCCAGCGACTATAACAAGAAATTGTTAGCTCTGCAAGCTAGCAACTGTCTAGTAGCGGAGACAATTAGGCTCAGGATAGAGAGAGTACCAGCAGAATCCTGGAAGGACTTCCAAGCGGGATTAGAACGGAGATATGGTGGACTCTCCGGAGCTGAATATGCGCTAGTATTGCTAACACAGGTTAGACAAAACGTGGCTGAAACAGTGGAAGCTTTCGGAGACAGACTGTTACGTCTGGCAGAACAAGCTTTTCTCCAGGAAATTGAGGAAAGAGGTGTATGGAGAATACTCCTGCACTATTTTGTAGAAGGGTTGCTGCCAGGAGCGATTAAACGTCACCTCATTCAAACCGGTCCCAGCACGCTAGACGATGCTCTCCGTTTAGCACAGACGAAGGAGCGCACTATTAAGTGGATCGAATTAAGGTTGGGCAAGGAGCCACAAGAAAGGGAATCGGATATAGTAGAAAAGACGCTCCCACTAAACCAGGGGGGATTTGACAGATTCCGTGAAAGGAAACAGGAGTTACCAGAGAGACGAGGCACGAGAAAAGATAGACCGAAGATGCTATGATTGTGGGCAGGTCGGTCACCTCATGGCAGACTGCAGAAGGGGAGGACGGTACAGGCACGAATTTCCGCTAGATCAAAAATGTGGAGAAGAGACGAGATTCACCCAGTGATTCCTGGATGTCAGGAAACGACCGTTCCGCTCAGAGATAGGGGCCTACCAGAGAGTACCCCAAGACACAGTACCCACAAGAAGAGGACAGGAGGTTGAACGGATAGGAGCAGTGGTCAGGAGGGACCAGAGAAGTCAGGTTATGAACATACAGAAGAAGTTAGTTGTAGCCAGGAACGGGCACACGGGAGGAACCAGGACGAACGAAATACCCAGTCGGACGTTTGCGAAACAGAACAGAGGCGACAGTAGGGCTAATTTCTCCTCCTCGAGGCGGCGAGAGATAGATAGAGGAATGTGGCGAGTAAATGCCTTAAGAGTTTGCCCGAGCAATAAAGAGAACCCGGATTGCACAGAGCGACCTATAGAAATCTTGAAGGAGTTAGAAGCCTGCAAGACAGACAAACGGAAGTCTGACAATGAGATAGAGACAGCAGAGAGGCTAACGGCCGTGCTTCAGTCAGAGTTGAGGTCTCTGAGTGAGGTAGCGAGAGAACATTCTGAAGAGGTTCAAGAGCCCAGACCAGAGTCCAAGGTGCCGGACGAGCCAGCCACGGAAGAACACATGGAAGAGGTGACGTCGGGCGAAGAGAACGAGGAAGACAGCGCGTCTGACCACGACACTGATGACGACGAAATCGAAGCGGATAACAACACTAATACAGACGAGTGCGAGTCACACGACAGCACCGAGACGGAACCTGGGACTCACAGTGAGACAGTTGAAGCGGTGGCACCACCTCAGCCTGCGGCGGACAGCACGGAGGACGCGCCTTTCCGGAACACTCGGGCCGCGAGTAGACAACGGAACGACGTTGAAGACACCATTATTACCCAACCTACGATACAGGCGGTAAGGAGAAAACCGAGGAATGAGGCAGCGTTCAGATTAGCTCGCCAAATCGTTCTAGGTATAGATCATATGAAACAGAACTAAGATCGGAGACAGATCTCAGAACTAACCGGAAAGATGGCGAACGTGGCTTTTAGGTAATTTGTATATAACGTCCCATTGGATGTACATTGTTGATACATGGTTGTAGCTTGATAAAAGACAGAATGGTTGGAGGGATCACTGTTTTTCATTTTATTATATCCGGAAAAATGTATGCTTGGCTTTCCGCCTCAGCAGAATTAAGTATAGACTTAGATTCGCCACGACACAAAGCCGCATAAAGTTTTTTTGTGACAAGGGGGCGAGATGTGATAGTATCTGGTTGTGGAACCCTTCACAGGCAGGGGGTTTCACAGTAAGAAGTGAGAACCCTTCACAGATAGCAAGAGATGGACGGGGGTAATGCAACACATTGAATGTTTTGCTCTTGTGTAAATGTTGGTACAAATACTTTAAATTGCAGACGAGTTGTTTCTGTCAAGCATAACTGCAGACCATGTTACTGTTACAACTGTCTCATAACTTCAGTAATACGGATGTATCACACAGTCTCATAACTTCAGTAATACGAATGTATCACTGTCTAATAATTTCAGTAATACGAATGTATCACTGTCTAATAATTTCAGTAATACGGATGTATCACTGTCTAATAATTTCAGTAATACGGATGTATCACACAGTCTCATAACTTCAGTAATACGAATGTATCACACAGTCTCATAACGGGTCTGTATATTGTTTCAAACTAACTGACATTAATTTATACTGTCAAACTAACTAAATTAATTTACGCTGTCAAATTAATTCAAATTAATTTACACTGTCAAACTTACATTATTTTACACTGTCAAACTTACATTATTTTACAATGTGAAACTTACATTATTTTACACTGTCAAACATACATTATTTTTCACTATGAAATTAATGCTATCATTGTGTGATATTGTTCATGCTATCAGTGTGTGATATTGTTAGGATCTCATTATTGTATGCAGCAGATAGTAGTTTGCTCTGTATTTTCCAGGACTTGATACATCATCTAGAGCACGTGTGACAAGAATATATCGCATAAAGACAAGGCTTGACACAGCACGCGGTCCTGTTACAAACAATCCACTTCTTTGTTTCCTTGTGTTTCTTCGCAAGCTGAAAACATGCATTAAGCTACCTCTGTTTTCATTTGTCTGGCAGCGTCAGTATCGACATCGTGATTACACTCCCCCTAGTCAATCACCAGCAGCAAGTAAGCGGGCTTGCTCTTGTCAGGCTGCACCAGCAGAAAGACGTCCCAGAGCTCTTTCCGGATGTCCAAGTCCTTTCATTTTTTTAATTCTCTTTCAAGAGATTGATGTTATGGTTTGATTTTGTGGTTTGTGACTGCCGTTTAACTTCTGATTGGATGTTGTTACTCTTGTATTTAATGTCACAGTGTATCCTGACAATTGACTTTGAAATAATTAAATATATTTAGTTGTGATGCTCGTTAAACAGAAAATATCCAGAAATAATGGATACTGAAATGAAACATAGAAAATATATAAGAAAATCAATTCACTATTCAGCTTTCATTGACAGTTTGTGTAGGAGACAGAGAGAGGGTACATGTGTAATGAAGATATAAACGAAGAAGCTTCATCTAACAAATTTCCATCAGTTTCCATATCACAAATTGTATATTGATATAGTAAGTGTTGCAATATAGTCAGTAACAAGACTACACCTGCATCTGTTCTCAGCACGCTATCTTGCAGACAGATTGTTTCTGTAGTAGTGCGTTCTTTTATATACCGATATTAAACAATATCAAATATCATTCAAGTCGACATTATGATATGCAACATTTTCACAGAGATCGACCATCTAGTGGTTCACAGAGATATACCATCTACTGTGGTTGACAGATATAAACCATCTAGTCCGAGTGGTTCACAGATATCTACCATCTAGACATAGTGGTTCACTGAGATCGGGCATCTAGACAGAGTGGTTCACAGAGATCGACCATCTAGACAGAGTGTTTCACAGAGATCGACCATCTATACAGAGTGGTTCACAGAGATCGACCATCTAGACAGAGTGTTTCACAGAGATCGACCATCTAGACAGAGTGGTTCACAGATATCTACCATCTAGACAGAGTGGTTCACAGAGATTGACCATCTAGACAGAGTGGTTCACAGAGATCGACCATCTAGACAGAGTGGCTCACAGATATCGACCATCTAGACGGAGTGGTTCACAGAGATCGACCATCTAAACGGAGTGGTTCACAGAGATCGACCATCTAGACAGAGTGGTTCACAGAGATCGACCATCTAGACAGAGTGGTTCACAGAGATCGACCATCTAGACAGAGTGATTCACAGAGATCGACCATCTAGACAGAGTGGTTCACAGAGATCGACCATCTAGACGGAGTGGTTCACAGAGATCGACCATCTAGACGGAGTGGTTCACAGAGCGACCATCTAGACAGAGTGGTTCACAGAGATCGACCATCTAGACAGAGTGGTTCACAGAGATCGACCATCTAGACAGAGTTGTTCACAGAGATCGACCATCTAGACAGAGTGGTTCACAGAGATCGACCATCTAGACAGAGTGTTTCACAGATATTTACGATCTAGACAGAGTGTTTCACAGAGATCGACTATCTAGACAGAGTGGTTCACAGAGATCGACCATCTAGACAGAGTGGTTCACAGAGATCGACCATCTAGATAGAGTTGTTCACAGATATCGACCATGTAGACGGAATGGTTCACAGAGATCGACCATCTAGACAGATAAATTCAAGTAGGGAATCAAGAGGATAAATTAAACATTCTTGAGACCAACTGAAATTGATCCAGTCCGTTCTGACGGCACCAAAGCGACTGGCAACTAGAGTAAACGGGTTTTTCTGCACTTGATTAACCGCACCTCCACAAAAAGATGCTATTTTGTCAAGACATTCAAACTGTGTACTCAATTCACTTAGAACGGACCAATCGAGACAAGGGCTATTACGACAACAACGAACATCCCTTAAAGTATTGAAGTATCCTCAGTAACACAAACATATAACATCCGTAATCGATCTACACGGGCCAATATGTCTTCTTGTAAACATAAATAACAAAGAGACAGTACAATTTGGCTTCAAATAATATATTTATACAAGTAAATTCAAGTAGGAAACAAGAGGATAAATTTAAATAATATATTTATACAAGTAAATTCAAGTAGGAAACAAGAGGATAAATTTAAATAATATATTTATACAAGTAAATTCAAGTAGGAAACAAGAGGATAAATTTAAATAATATATTTATACAAGTAAATTCAAGCAGGAAGCAAAAGGATAAATTAAATGTTCTTGAGACCGACGGAAATTGAACCAGTCCGTTCTGACGGCACCAAATCTCTCGGCAACTACAGGTTGGCTGGTTGGTTGGTTGGTTGCTGATCCAGCGGTCCATGGGATCATGACCTTTGACCCAATGCAATTGTGTGATATATGCATGTGTTTGTGAGCTGTTGTTTTGTTCCATATAATGTGTTCCATTTATCTGGTCCTGGAGGGAGAAGCATTTTTTTTATGGCATCTGCGCTGGGCATTCAAAAAGAGGGTGGTCAACAGTTTCATGCAACTAGAGTAAATGGGTTATTACGTGCTAGAAAAATGTTCGTAGGTAAGCGTGTAATTGGTAGTAATAAACAACGTTTCAAATACTGCAGCATCTTCGCAAGCTGTCCTATCTACACAAAAAAATATCCTCTCGTCCTGCTATCTAAACAGATAATATTCTCTCGTCCTCCTATCTACACAGATAATATTCTCTCGTCAATCTATCTAAACAGATAATATTCTCTCATCCTTCTATCTACACAGATAATATTATCTCGTCCTCCTCTCTACACATATATTATATGTATGGTTTCTGACTGTGCTCAGTTGTTGCATATTACCGTATTACTAAAATCTAGCAAGGAAACAGGTGGACACAAAGATATCAATCAAGTCTATGTAGCAAACAGCTGGACACAGAGATCTTAACCAAGTCTAGCTAGGAAACAGATGAACAAGAAATATCTCACTCAAAACTAGATAGCAAACAGGCGGAAAAGAAATATCTCCCTAAAATCTAGTTAGCAAACAGGTGGACAAGAAAGATCTCACCTGCTATCAAACAGGTGAACAAGAAAGATCTCACCTGCTAGCAAACAGGTGGACAAGAAAGATATCACGTTGCATGTCTAATGTTTACACATTAGGTGGTGTTGCATTGAAACTTGTGCTGAAACCAAATTATTTTTAATTTCATACTTTCGATTTGTTGCCTAGCTACATACAGAATTTTATTTTCATTTTTTCACAATCTCCAACCATCACAACCACCCCCTTCCCCCCCCCAACCTCCCTAAATAGAAGTGTTTTTTTCCAGGCATGAACTAAAGTAATATTATTTACCAATACGAATGAGGTTTGTTGTGTATATTTTGTCCGAAGAATTTTTTATTTACCACTGTGACATTGGCTGTTGTAAATTGTATGAATATAAACTAACATCGATTGACGGCAAGGTAATTGTAATACGGGCTATGTTGTCAATGACACATCACAATACTAAGGATATCTCTGATTTGCACACCAAAGTAGATCGCGTTGCGGTGCAATATTATTTCTGGCCGCGATAGAAAACGCGCTGAAGCTGAAACTAATGCAAGAAATTGAGGAAAAGAGCAAAGTTGTACCGGGAATCTCGCTTCTCTCCACTTCGTCTCACTAGCTTCTATTCATCCCGACTTGCCTTTGGAGAACAGTATCGTTGAATTCTATAGAACTGCACACATGAATAGTCATTGGCGAGTCTTTTGAACTAAAAACAACTCTAGCGTTCGGCTACAGATTCTTGCCCCGATCTTACGCTCGGGCCTAGAATTCTGGTGCTAACGAGTATATATGATATTTCTGATGAGGGAACTAGCCATCTCAATCTCTCATTTAAAACACAATTAACTTGAGCATTATAAAATTTTCAAAAAAATGAAATCAATCTGATAAGCACACGTGCAAACGATATGTAACTTGAAGTTCAATGATTGTTTACAAACTTACATCTGATCTGTAACTTGACGTACAATGAATGTTTACAAACTTACATCTGATCTGTAACTTGACGTACGATGAATGTTTACAAACGTACATCTGATCTGTAACTTGACGTACAATGAATGTTTACAAACTTACATCTGATCTGTAACTTGACGTACGATGAATGTTTACAAACGTACATCTGATCTGTAACTTGACGTACAATGAATGTTTACAAAAGTACAACTGATCTGTAACTTGACGTTCGATGAATTTTTACAAAGGTACATCTGATCTGTAACTTGACGTTCAATGAATGTTTACAAACGTACATCTGATCTGTAACTTGATGTTCAATGAATATTTACAAACGTACATCTGATCTGTAACTTGATGTTCAATGAATGTTTACAAACTTACATCTGATCTGTAACTTGATGTTCAATGAATGTTTACAAACGTACATCTGATCTGTAACTTGATTTTCAATGAATTTTTACAAACGTACATCTGATCTGTAACTTGATGTTCAATGAATGTTTACAAACGTACATCTGATCTGTAACTTGATGTTCAATGAATGTTTACAAACGTACATCTGATCTGTAACTTGACGTACAATGAATGTTTAAAAACGTACATCTGATCTGTAACTTGACGTACAATGAATGTTTACAAACTTACATCTGATCTGTAACTTGACGTTCAATGAATGTTTACAAACTTACATCTGATCTGTAACTTGACGTACAATGAATGTTTACAAACTTACATCTGATCTGTAACTTGACGTTCAATGAATGTTTACAAACTTACATCTGATCTGTAACTTGACGTACGATGAATGTTTACAAACGTACATCTGATCTGTAACTTGACGTACAATGAATGTTTACAAAAGTACAACTGATCTGTAACTTGACGTTCGATGAATTTTTACAAAGGTACATCTGATCTGTAAAGTGACGTTCAATGAATGTTTACAAACGTACATCTGATCTGTAACTTGATGTTCAATGAATGTTTACAAACGTACATCTGATCTGTAACTTGACGTTCAATGAATGTTTACAAACGTACATCTGATCTGTAACTTGATGTTCAATGAATGTTTACAAACGTACATCTGATCTGTAACTTGATGTTCAATGAATGTTTACAAACTTACATCTGATCTGTAACTTGATGTTCAATGAATGTTTACAAACGTACATCTGATCTGTAACTTGATTTTCAATGAATTTTTACAAACGTACATCTGATCTGTAACTTGATCTTCAATGAATGTTTACAAACGTACATCTGATCTGTAACTTGATGTTCAATGAATGTTTACAAACGTACATCTGATCTGTAACTTGACGTACAATGAATGTTTAAAAACGTACATCTGATCTGTAACTTGACGTACAATGAATGTTTACAAACTTACATCGGATCTGTAACTTGATGTTCAATGAATGTTTACAAACTTACATCTGATCTGTAACTTGACGTACAATGAATGTTTACAAACTTACATCTGATCTGTAACTTGACGTACAATGAATGTTTACAAACTTACATCTGATCTGTAACTTGACGTACAATGAATGTTTACAAACTTACATCTGATCTGTAACTTGACGTTCAATGAATGTTTACAAACTTACATCTGATCTGTAACTTGACGTACAATGAATGTTTACAAACTTACATCTGATCTGTAACTTGACGTTCAATGAATGTTTACAAACTTACATCTGATCTGTAACTTGACGTACGATGAATGTTTACAAACGTACATCTGATCTGTAACTTGACGTACAATGAATGTTTACAAAAGTACAACTGATCTGTAACTTGACGTTCGATGAATTTTTACAAAGGTACATCTGATCTGTAACGTGACGTTCAATGAATGTTTACAAACGTACATCTGATCTGTAACTTGATGTTCAATGAATGTTTACAAACGTACATCTGATCTGTAACTTGACGTTCAATGAATGTTTACAAACGTACATCTGATCTGTAACTTGATGTTCAATGAATGTTTACAAACGTACATCTGATCTGTAACTTGATGTTCAATGAATGTTTACAAACTTACATCTGATCTGTAACTTGATGTTCAATGAATGTTTACAAACGTACATCTGATCTGTAACTTGATTTTCAATGAATTTTTACAAACGTACATCTGATCTGTAACTTGATGTTCAATGAATGTTTACAAACGTACATCTGATCTGTAACTTGATGTTCAATGAATGTTTACAAACGTACATCTGATCTGTAACTTGACGTACAATGAATGTTTAAAAACGTACATCTGATCTGTAACTTGACGTACAATGAATGTTTACAAACTTACATCTGATCTGTAACTTGATGTTCAATGAATGTTTACAAACTTACATCTGATCTGTAACTTGACGTACAATGAATGTTTACAAACTTACTTCTGATCTGTAACTTGACGTACAATGAATGTTTACAAACTTATATCTGATCTGTAACTTGACGTTCAATGAATGTTTACAAACTTACATCTGATCTGTAACTTGACGTACAATGAATGTTTACAAACTTACATCTGATCTGTAACTTGACGTACAATGAATGTTAACAAACTTACATCTGATCTGTAACTTGACGTACAATGAATGTTTACAAACTTACATCTGATCTGTAACTTGACGTACAATGAATGTTTACAAACTTACATCTGATCTGTAACTTGACGTTCAATGAATGTTTACAAACTTACATCTGATCTGTAACTTGACGTTCAATGAATGTTTACAAACTTACATCTGATCTGTAACTTGACGTAAAATGAATGTTTACAAACGTACATCTGATCTGTAACTGAGCGTCCAATAAGTGGTTCTAACGTAATATTAATCTGTATTCAACATTGTCACGTGCAGGGCCGTTCATACTGTAGTAAAGGAGGAGAATGGATCATATCAAATTTCACCCAAAAATGTGTTTTGCTGTGAGTTGTAGAAAACATAACTTATAAAATAATGGTTGGTTGATTTGTTACGGTAAGACTTGATTACACGCGCATGTGACTGGTTGACTTCTTACGGTAAGACTTGATTACACGCCCATGTGACTGGTTGATTTGTTAGGGTAAGACTTGATTACACGCCCATGTGAATATTAGTCCAACAGTATACAGTATTAGGCACTGTATACTGTACATAGATTTGAACGATTGATTTCTTCTACACATTTGATGCGTACTGATGGTTCTCGTGTCTTACCGATTGAGTTCATTCTGCCCTTCAAACGTTCAGACCCTCTTGTTACAAACTTAATTATATTATCTCAACCACACACAAGATACATCAGTTACCACACACAAGAAACATCAGTTACCACACACAAGAAACATCAGTTACCACACACAAGAAACATCAGTTACCACACACAAGATACATCAGTTACCACACACAAGAAACATCAGTTACCACACACAAGAAACATCAGTTACCACACACAAGAAACATCAGTTACCACACACAAGAAACATCAGTTACCACACACAAGAAACATCAGTTACCACACACAAGATACATCCGTTACCACACACAAGATACATCAGTTACCACACACAAGATACATCCGTTACCACACACAAGATACATCAGTTACCACACACAAGAAACATCAGTTACCACACACAAGAAACATCAGTTACCACACACAAGATACATCAGTTACCACACACAAGATACATCAGTTACCACACACAAGATACATCAGTTACCACACACAAGAAACATCAGTTACCACACACAAGATACATCAGTTACCACACACAAGATACATCAGTTACCACAGTACCTACATCCATCAGACGCTCCCTACGGAACTTTACAGCTTCTCTCTTTTCTATTTTCATTTTACCGACTTCATTTCTGATTTAGCGTTCAGTAACTCGTACATTACCACGAGCATGTTCAGCAACTCGTACATTACCACGAGCAAGTTCAGTAACTCTTACATTACCACGAGCATGTTCAGTAACTCGTACATTACCACGAGCATGTTCAGTAACTCGTACATTACCACGAGCATGTTCAGTAACTCTTACATTACCACGAGCATGTTCAGTAACTCGTACATTACCACGAGCATGTTCAGTAACTCGTACATTACCACGAGCATGTTCAGTAACTCGTACATTACCACGAGCATGTTCAGTAACTCGTACATTACCACGAGCATGTTCAGTAACTCTTACATTACCACGAGCATGTTCAGTAACTCGTACATTACCACGAGCATGTTCAGTAACTCGTACATTACCACGAGCATGTTCATTAACTCGTACATTACCACGAGCATGTTCAGTAAACTAAAGTTTAAAAAGGAGGTTGGAACACGTTATGTACAGGAGATTGGAACACGTTATGTACAGGAGATTGGAACAGCTTATGTACAGGAGATTGGAACACGTTATGTAGAGGAGATTGAAACAGCTTATGCACAGGAGATTGGAACAGCTTATGCACCGGAATTTGGAACAGCTTATGCATAATATATTGGAACACGTTATGCACAGGAGATTGGAACAGCTCATGTACAGGAGATTGGATCAGCGTATGCACTGGAAATTAGAACAGTATATGCATAATATATTGGAACACGTTATGCACAGGAGGTTGGAACACTTTATGCAGAAGAGGTTGCAACACGTTATGCACAGGAGGTTGGAACACGTTATGCACATGAAATTGTAACAGCTTATGCACGGAAGATTGGAACACTTTATGCAAAGGAAATTGGAACAGCTTATGCACAAGAGGTTGGAACAGCTTATGCACAGGAGATTGGAACACGTTATGCACAGGAAATTTGAACTTCTTATGCACAGGAAATTGGAACACGTTATGCATAGGAAATTGGAACATCTTATGCACATGAAATTGGAACACGTTATGCACAGGAGGTTGGAACACGTTATGCACAGGAGGTTGGATAACGTTATTCACAGGAGGTTGGAACACGTTATGCAAAGGAGGTTGGAACACGTTATGCACAGGAGGTTGAAACACGTTATGCACAGCAGGTTGGAACACGTTATGCACAGGAAATTGGAACAGCTTATGCACAAGAGGTTGCAACATCTTATGCACAGGAGTTTGGAACACGTTATGCACAGGAAATTGAAACAGCTTATGTACAGGAGATTGGAACAGCTTATGTACAGGAGATTGGAACAAGTTATACCGCGTAAGTTGATACCCGTTATGCCCAGGAAGCTGAATGTAAATTGTACACAGTTAGTACACAATTAGTACGCAGTTAGTACACATTATAGAGAAATGCATAATCAGAGTTGGAGGCCACCAATGAGCAATATCAAGATGGACGGGCGGAAGGAAATGGTATAGGAGTAGGGAAAGAGAAAATGAAAACATTTGAAAAAAAATGCGTGAACGTGCTAGTTGAGTGGGGGGGGGGGTCTACCAATGTAAGTAAACACGAATTAAATTTGCAGGAAGGTTCAGTAGCTTACAGTGTCTAGAGTAGATGAAGCAATCAATTAGACAAATATTCACATACACCTGTACAACTAAATATATATATATATATATACCAACCGGAAAATAAACATTAATATATATATATATATATATATACGTGCACAAATACATATAAATATGTAAAGTATATATATCAAAAACACATATATACAAGAATTATATACAAATGTACACATATACCTGTACACAAGTGTACATGCCACACAAATACACGTACCAACAGACACACCTATATGCACTCATACGTACACACACGCACAAATATATATATCAACAATAGACATACAATTATGTATCTGATGGTACCCACACACAAACTGCATTCACACGCAGATAAGTGTTCACAAAGAAACACGCAGATAAGTGTTCACAAAGAAACACGCAGATAGGTGTTCACAAAGAAACACGCAGATAGGTGTTCACAAAGAAACACGCAGATAAGTGTTCACAAAGAAACACGCAGATAGGTGTTCACAAAGAAACACGCAGATAAGTGTTCACAAAGAAACACGCAGATAAGTGTTCACAAAGAAACACGCAGATAAGTGTTCACAAAGAAACACGCAGATAAGTGTTCACAAAGAAACACGCAGATAGGTGTTCACAAAGAAACACGCAGATAAGTGTTCACAAAGAAACACGCAGATAAGTGTTCACAAAGAAAGAAATGCACACAATAACAACTAAATGCAGATACATGCATAAACATAAACACGTAATCACACATATAAATATATACATGTAAAACCATAAACATTCATTCAGATGAAGATAGTCACACGAACTACACATGAAATATGTAAACATACATATGTCTAACCGAAAGAAGTTGTATGGACACAAAGAACCATACACATACATATGTCTAACCGAATGAAGTTGTATGGACACCTAGAACCATACACATACATATGTCTAACCGACTGAAGTTGTATGGACACCTAGAACCATACACATACATATGTCTAACCGAATGAAGCTGTATGGACACATAGAACCATACACATACATATGTCTAACCGAATGAAGTTGTATGGACACCTAGAACCATACACATACATATGTCTAACCGAATGAAGTTGTATGGACACCTAGAACCATACATGTGTGTGCGACCTCACATGTGTATTTTTTTTAAAGTGTAGCACAATTTATAGATGGGAATACCGAATAAAAAGCTCATGTTGACACGCACACATAACCATCACAGACATGACCCACATACACACAAATATATATCACACAAAAATATATATCACTAACAAATATATATCACACACAAATATATCACACCCACACACATATATCACACACAAATATCACCATCATCAGGTGCCATGCCGGCTAGCGTAGACGATCATAGCTCTCCACAGCTCTCTGTCCACAGTATTATGTATCAATGCCGTTGTTGTTTCCTTGCCGTGCCACGTTGTCAAAATGTCTAATCTTTTCTCACGTTGTCGCCTTCTGTCTTTGTTGCCTTCAATTATACCTGTTGTGACTATGTTCTCTAAACCTGCCTGTCTCATGAAGTGTCCAAAAAAAGAAGATTGTCTTTTTCTTATATTGTTGATTAAGGTCCGTTTCGCATTTGACTCAACACCTCTACATTATTTTTTCTGGCAGTCCATGGTATTCTCAGCATTCTTCTGTAGAACCACATCTTTGTTGCCTCTAATTTCACACTTTCCAGTTACACACAAATATATATCACACAAAAATATATATCACACAAAAATATATATCACACACAAATATATATCACACAAAAATATATATCACACACAAATATATATCACACACACACCCCCAAAATGACTAATGAGCGTGTACATTGACAAACAATTGAAAGAATCTGTCACATACGGCAGTTGGGATACTAAACATAGTCTGTCAAATAAAATAAGGTAATTCTGCGTGAAACGTCACAACAATATTGTGTGTCATGTGACGTATTCTTTCCAGAACATTGTCTTCCCAATGAAATCTTTGAACCTCCTTCTGTCTTGGGCGATGCGGCTTGAATTTTCTAATGATGTTTTCACGTCTTCTTTAATGTAGTCAGTCCATCATCTCCTTGGTCTGCTCTTTCTCCTCGATCCAGGTGCTCTGCCCTCCATTATTTGTCTTTCTAAACAGTTGTAATGTCTCTATCAATTACTGTCTCTTTATATGACCATACAGGTGTATTTTTCTCTTTATATGACCAAACAGGTGTATTTTTCTCTTTGCTATTGTATTTAGTAACCAAAATTCTGTTATCTTCAATGTGTTTATAATATCTGAGTTTCTGGAATCTTCAATGTGTTTATAATATCTGAGTTTCTCTTTTTTTTACTTCCATGCTATTCTATGTTATTTTCTGTAGCATTTCATCTCATATGCATTGATCGTCTTTGCCGATGTCTTACTTAGTGTCCATGTTTCACAGCCGTATGATGCAACCGGAAAATAAAAGTTAACTGTCTAAAGTAATAATACAACTAGATACAGTGTGTAAAAATGGACGGACATCAGGGCTCAGGATACAGTGCACGAACTTGCCCGACTACACTCGAAACCACAAGACATATTTATATACACAGATGGCTCTGTTAATAGAAACACAAATAAAAGCCGTTGGTGGATTTGTTGCCTACAGAAATGGCATGAAGTTGGTGGAGAAATCTTCAGCATTTTCTACGGTCACATCGAGCATGAGGATGGTGATAGAGGGAGTTACAGCAGCATATTCTACGGTCACATCGAGCATGAGGATGGAGATAGAGGGAGTTACAGCAGCATTTTCTACGGTCACATCGAGCATGAGGATGGAGATAGAGGGAGTTACAGCAGCATATTCTACGGTCACATCGAGCATGAGGATGGAGATAGAGGGAGTTACAGCAGCATTTTCTACGGTCACATCGAGCATGAGGATGGAGATAGAGGGAGTTACAGCAGCATTTTCTACGGTCACATCGAGCATGAGGATGGAGATAGAGGGAGTTACAGCAGCATATTCTACGGTCACATCGAGCATGAGGATGGAGATAGAGGGAGTTACAGCAGCATTTTCTACGGTCACATCGAGCATGAGGATGGAGATAGAGGGAGTTACAGCAGCTCTTAGTTGATAAGTTATACAACAACACATACATTTTTTTCTTTCGTTCGCTCCATTCTAACCAGCACGGATATACGCGTGATTTCCGCCGGGAGCGCGATTACGTTGTGCCACAGTTGTGCGCCTTTTAGGCCTAGCACATCCGATTTCGGCATGCCTTGACAATTCGGGTGGGCTACCCTAGCCTGAGACAGCCTCACTATCTGTCGCCAGGCATGCGTGTGTGTGGTGACTCTTCGCCCAGACGATTTTTGCTCACGTCTGTCTAGCACGAGGTGTTCCACAGTCTATGAACTTGCCTCGCGTAATTGGACGTACTGTGCCTGTGCCCATCTGTTACTGAACCGTTTCTCATCTGTAAGCCTTGTTCTTTAAGAGGAAGAACTCAAAAGAAGAGTTGGACCCTGGCTCTTTCGCCCTCTTAGCCGAGGTGTCATTCACCGATATCGTGAACCCCTTTCCCAAGTTCGAGTCTCACACCACGCGTTTGAGAGCAAGGCATTCTCGAGCTGAGCGACCTTGTCCCAATAGCGCCTGAGCCCAACAGGTACTGAACCCTTTCTCTCTGCAAGTATATTTCCGCTATAGGAAAGTTTGACAGTAGAGTTGGGCCAGGATTGCCATCATTGTCCCTTTCATGCCTGAGCCTATCGGTTACGGAACTTTTTCTCTTTGCGAGCATGTTACTGGTATAGGAAGACTCGACATTATAGTTAGGCCAGGTCTTTTTGCTTTGCTAGACGGACATTATTGGTTATGGGTATCTGCCTATAAGGAAATCAAGTAACTAGAAGTTCGTCACGAGCTAACAGAGCTTGTAGTTCCCATTTCCGTAATCGTTTCCACTATGTATTTGCAGTTGGCGCTGCCCTCTAGCGCTGTTCTGCCCTTTCATTATTTGAATTCTTCTCAGTATGAAATCTATCTGCCTTTCGCCATGCATCCACCTTTTCATGCTTTTATCATTGGCCGCCCCTCCAATGTTTGGACTGGACTAACTAGCTTCACTGTATGTCTAAAGTGTCCCTGTATGTGGTATTACTGGTGTTGTCAGAGATATTGTCTGTCTTTTATGCATTCAAATCTCTTTCCATCTGCTACCTCCACATTGTCGGACACTATCCCCAAATGATTTAGCCAGAATCAGCTCGAGCTGCTGTATTTCTGTTTCCAGGATGCACCGTGAGGAGGTACATTTGGGATCTTGGTTATCTGCTAACCCTGGGTCCGCCGAGAGCAATGCGCTCCCTTTGCACCCCAAGATGCAGATGATGTCAATGAGGCTGAGAACGTACACATACAAAGAATGTTAGAAATGGGAGTATTCAGAGGTGAGGGAAGGAAAAGTAAATTTTTTAAAGTCCTGAAGATCACACAATCAACACCTGACTGGGACTCTGAGTCTACATAAACTGGGATGGCTGCTGGAGCGGAGGGTGGAGCACTTATGGGAATGTCCTGCGTGCTGTGAAGCCAGTTTATAATCAAGAATGTTTCAGCGTTGTGTATCTCTTCTCTGCCATTGCTCGTACTTTCTGCGTAATTGTTGAACAGGTATGGGAAGAGTGTACTCCCCCCCCCCCACTAACTTCCAAACTTACATAAAACACAGGTTTTTTAATGTTCCACTTTATTTGAAAAAGTGTCAGTGTCAGGTGTTGAATAAGTGTCAGTGTCAGGTGTTGAATAAGTGTCAGGTGTTGAATAAGTGCCAGTGTCAGGTGTTGAATAAGTGTCAGTGTCAGGTGTTTAATAAGTTTCAGTGTCAGGTGTTGAATAAGTGTCAGTGTCAGGTGTTGAATTAGTGTCAGTGTCAGGTGTTGAATAAGTGTCAGTGTCAGGTGTTGAATAAGTGTCAGTGTCAGGTGTTGATGCGTTGTCTTTGGTTCCTTCCCAAATAGTAACTTTGCCTCCCCCCCCCTCTACATTCTCTGTATGTATACGTTCTCAGCCTCATTGCCATCATCTGTATGTGTACGTTCTCAGCCTCATGGCCATCATCTGTATGTGTACGTTCTCAGCCTCATTGACATCATCTGTATGTGTACGTTCTCAGCCTCATGGCCATCATCTGTATGTGTACATTCTCAGCCTCATTGACATCATCTTCATCTTGAAATGAATATATTACGGCCTTGATTAAGTCTGCTTTATCTCTTCTCTGCAATGTGCCGTCTATCGCCGCACTGCCTGCCAATAAGTCGACTCTCTCGTTTCCTCTGACCCCAGCATGACCAGGGCAGTATATCCATGTAATGCTCTGGACAACTGAGTTGTTCAATAAGTCCCACCATTCTTCTCGCAGTATCCAAAAACATCTACAATGTGTCTATAACTCAGTTCATTTTAAGAATGAAGTGGGTCAAACCACACCACATATTACTCCGCGACAACAAGTGATTTTTTAAACAGCTGATGACATGTACAAACAATATTATTTACAACCTTAAGACATAATTAAAAACAATATTTCAACAACATTAAAAAAATTGTTTAACAAACTTTAAAAAATGATATTATTGGAACTTAACAAACGATTAATGCTCTCTGCGTCCACCAACCATACAGAAGCACTGACCCAAATTATTCTTAGAATGAACAGAGATGTAAACTATTCTAAATCGAAGCCATCAACCTCCATCATTATACTAAAATTAAATATTTGATGCCCCAACATTATACCAGATGTAACTAGTTCCCAATCATTATTCCAGAAATAACTATTTGGTGCCACATCAATATACCAGAATTAACTATTTGATGTCCCATCACTATACCAGAAGTAACTATCGTGTGCCCCATAATTATACCAGATGTAACTATCTGATGCCCCATCATTATATCAGAAGTAACTATCTGATGTCCCATCATCATATCAGAATTAACTATCTGATGTCCCACCATTATACCAGATGTAACTATCTAGTGCCCCATCATTATATCAGAAGAAACTATCTGATGCCCCATCATTATATCAGAAGTAACTATCTGATGCCCAAATAGTATACCAGAAGTAACTATCGTGTGCCCTACAATTATACCAGATGTAACTATCTGATGCCGCATCATTATATCAGAAGTAACTATCTGATGTCCTTTCATTATACAAGAATTAACTATCGTGTGCCCCATCATTATACCAGAATTAACTATCGTGTGCCCCATCATTATACCAGAAGTAACTATCTACTACCTCATCATTATACCATATGTAACTATTTAGTGCCCCATCATAAAACCAGAAGTAACTATCTGATGTCCCATCATTATAAATGAAGTAACTATCGTATACCACATCAATATACCAGAAGTAACTATTTGATGTTCCATCATTATATCAGAAGTAATCATCTGTTGCCCCATCATTAAACCAGAAGTAACTATCTGATGTCCCATCATTATACCAGAAGTAACTATCTAGTGCCACATCATTATACCCAAAGTAATCTATCTCATGCCCCATAATTATACCAGAAGTACTCTACCTGATGCCCCAACATTATACCAGAAGTAACTATCGTGTGCCCCATCATTATACCAGAAGTACTCTATCTGATGCCCCATCATTATACCAGAAGTATCTATCTGATGACCCATCATTATACCAGAAATAACTATTTGATGTCCCATCATTATGCCAGAAGTAACTATTTGATGTCCCATCATTATGCCAGAAGTAACTATCTAGTGCCACATCATTATACCAGATGTAAATATCTGATGCCCCATCATAATACCAGAAGTAACTGTCTGATTCCCCATAATTTTCCCAGAAGTACTCTATCTTATGCCGAATCATTATACCAAAAGTACTCTTTCTGATGCCCCATCATTATACCAGAAGTATTCTATCCGATGCCCCATCATTATACCAGAAGTACTCTATCTGATGTCCCATCATTATACCAGAATTAACTATCTGATGTCCCATCATTATACCAGAAGTAACTATCTGATGTCACATCATTATGCCAGAAGTGACTATCTGATGTCACATCATTATGCCAGAAGTAACTATCTGATGTCCCATCATTATACCAGAAGTAACTATCTGATGTCACATCATTATGCCAGAAGTGACTATCTGATGCCACATCATTATACCAGATGTAAATATCTGATGCCCCATCATAATACCAGAAGTAACTGTCTGATTCCCCATAATTTTCCCAGAAGTACTCTATCTTATGCCGAATCATTATACCAAAAGTACTCTTTCTGATGCCCCATCATTATACCAGAAGTATTCTATCCGATGCCCCATCATTATACCAGAAGTACTCTATCTGATGTCCCATCATTATACCAGAATTAACTATCTGATGTCCCATCATTATACCAGAAGTAACTATCTGATGTCACATCATTATGCCAGAAGTGACTATCTGATGTCACATCATTATGCCAGAAGTAACTATCTGATGTCCCATCATTATACCAGAAGTAACTATCTGATGTCACATCATTATGCCAGAAGTGACTATCTGATGTCACATCATTATGCCAGAAGTAACTATCTGATGTCCCATCATTATACCAGAATTAACTATCTGATGTCACATCATTATACCAGAAGTAACTATCTGATGTCACATCATTATGCCAGAAGTAACTATCTGATGTCACATCATTATGCCAGAATTAACTATATGATGTCCCATCATTATGCCAGAAGTAACTATCTGATGTTCGGCAGTGTTAATTAGTGTCTCAACCACAATAAAACAAACGACAGCCCCGTGTTTCTGATGGCGACGAACATATCAATCTATCAATGATATGATCAGTTAATTCAATGATCAAACCAGGGGACATTCCTTTCCCGTTGCTAGTGTTGAGACTGTCACACACACAAGGGGTCATTCCTTTCCCGGTGGTAGCGTTGAGACTGTCACACACACAAGAGGTAATTCCTTTCACGTTGGTAGCGTTGACACTGTCACACACACAAGAGGTAACTTCTTTCCCGTTGCTAGTGTTGACACTGTCACACACACAAGGGGTCATTCCTGTCACGTTGGTAGCGTTGAGACTGTCACACACACGAGAGGTAACTCCTTCCCCGTTGCTAGTGTTGACACTGTCACACACACAAGGGGTCATTCATGTCACGTTGGTAGCGTTGAGGCTGTCACACACACGAGAGGTAACTCCTTCCCCGTTGCTAGTGTTGACACTGTCACACACACAAGGGGTCATTCCTGTCACGTTGGTAGCGTTGAGACTGTCACACACACGAGAGGTAACTCCTTCCCCGTTGCTAGTGTTGACACTGTCACACACACAAGGGGTCATTCCTTTCACGTTGGTAGCGTTGACACTGTCACACACATCCGGAGTCATTCCTGTCACGTTGCTAGTGTTCACACTGTCACACACAAACGGAGTCATTCCTGTCACGTTGCTAGTGTTGACACTGTCACACACATCCGGAGTCATTCCTGTCACGTTGCTAGTTTTGACACAGTGACACACATCCGGAGTCATTCCTGTCACGTTGCTAGTGTTGACACAGTGACACACATCCGGAGTCATTCCTGTCACGCTGCTAGTGTTGACACTGTCACACACATCCGGAGTCATTCCTGTCACGTTGCTAGTGTTGACACTGTCACACACACAAGATGTCATTCCTGTCACGTTGCTAGTGTTGACACTGTCACACACATCCGGAGTCATTCCTGTCACGTTGATAGCGTTGACACTGTCACAAACATCCGGAGTCATTCCTGTCACGTTGCTAGTGTTGACACTGTCACACACATCCGGAGTCATTCCTGTCACGTTGCTAGTGTTGACACTGTCACACACATCCGGAGTCATTCATGTCACGTTGCTTGTGTTGACACTGTCACACACATCCGGAGTCATTCCTGTCACGTTGCTAGTGTTCACAGTGTCACACACACAAGATGTCATTCCTTTCACGTTGGTAGCGTTGACACTGTCACACACATCCGGAGTCATTCCTGTCACGTTGCTAGTGATGACACTGTCACACACATCCGGAGTCATTCCTGTCACGTTGATAGTGTTTACACTGTCAGACACATCCGGAGTCATTCCTGTCACGTTGCTAGCGTTGACACTGTCACACACATCCGGAGTAATTCCTGTCACGTTGCTAGTGTTAACACTGTCAAACACATCCGGAGTCATTCCTGTCACGTTGCTAGTGTTGACACAGTGACACACATCCGGATTCATTCCTGTCACGTTGCTAGTGTTGACACTGTCACACACACAAGATGGCATTCCTGTCACGTTGCTAGTGTTGACACTGTCACACACACACAAGAGGTAATTCCTGTCACGTTGCTAGTGTTGACACAGTGACACACATCCGGAGTCATTCCTGTCACGTTGCTAGTGTTGACACAGTGACACACATCCGGAGTCATTCCTGTCACGTTGCTAGCGTTGACACTGTCACACACATCCGGAGTCATTCCTGTCACGTTGCTAGTGTTGACACAGTGACACACACAAGAGGTAATTCCTGTCACGTTGCTAGTGTTGACACTTTTACGTTGCTAGTCTTGACACTGTCACACACATAAGAGGTAATTCCTGTCACGTTGCTAGTGTTGACACTTCTACGTTGCTAGTGCTGACACTGTCACGTTTCTGGTGTTGACACTGTCACTTTGCTGGTGTTGACACTGTCACGTTGCTAGTGTTGACACAGTGACACTTCTTGTACTTTATAGCCTCGACACACCGCGCTTCATATTTTTTTGTTTTTAGCCATTGTAATGACTAATATATTCCTAGTGGGTGTCTCAGTTCTACTGTAATATGCATATACTTTCTGACGTGTCTCAGTTCTATAGTAACATGCATATACTTTCTGACTTGTCTTAGTTCTATAGTAACATGCATATACTTTCTGACTTGTCTTAGTTCTATAGTAACATGCATATACTTTCTGACTTGTCTAAGTTCTATAGTAACATGCATATACTTTCTGACGTGTCTCAGTTCTATAGTAACATGCATATACTTTCTGACGTGTCTCAGTTCTATAGTAACATGCATATACTTTCTGACGTGTCTCAGTTCTATAGTAACATGCATATACTTTCTGACGTGTCTCAGTTCTATAGTAACATGCATATACTTTCTGACTTGTCTCAGTTCTATAGTAACATGCATATACTTTCTGACTTGTCTCAGTTCTATAGTAACATGCATATACTTTCTGACTTGTCTCAGTTCTATAGTAACATGCATATACTTTCTGACGAGTCTCAGTTCTATAGTAACATGCATATACTTTCTGACTTGTCTCAGTTCTATAGTAACATGCATATACTTTCTGACTTGTCTCAGTTCTATAGTAACATGCATATACTTTCTGACGTGTCTCAGTTCTATAGTAACATGCATATACTTTCTGACGTGTCTCAGTTCTATAGTAACATGCATATACTTTCTGACGTGTCTCAGTTCTATAGTAACATGCATATACTTTCTGACGTGTCTCAGTTCTATAGTAACATGCATATACTTTCTGACTTGTCTCAGTTCTATAGTAACATGCATATACTTTCTGACGTGTCTCAGTTCTATAGTAACATGCATATACTTTCTGACTTGTCTCAGTTCTATAGTAACATGCATATACTTTCTGACTTGTCTCAGTTCTATAGTAACATGCATATACTTTCTGACTTGTCTCAGTTCTATAGTAACATGCATATACTTTCTGACGTGTCTCAGTTCTATAGTAACATGCATATACTTTCTGACGTGTCTCAGTTCTATAGTAACATGCATATACTTTCTGACGTGTCTCAGTTCTATAGTAACATGCATATACTTTCTGACGTGTCTCAGTTCTATAGTAACATGCATATACTTTCTGACTTGTCTCAGTTCTATAGTAACATGCATATACTTTTTGACGTGTCTCAGTTCTATAGTAACATGCATATACTTTCTGACTTGTCTCAGTTCTATAGTAACATGCATATACTTTCTGACTTGTCTCAGTTCTATAGTAACATGCATATACTTTCTGACTTGTCTCAGTTCTATAGTAACATGCATATACTTTCTGACGTGTCTCAGTTCTATAGTAACATGCATATACTTTCTGACTTGTCTCAGTTCTATAGTAACATGCATATACTTTCTGACTTGTCTCAGTTCTATAGTAACATGCATATACTTTCTGACGTGTCTCAGTTCTATAGTAACATGCATATACTTTCTGACGTGTCTCAGTTCTATAGTAACATGCATATACTTTCTGACGTGTCTCAGTTCTATAGTAACATGCATATACTTTCTGACGTGTCTCAGTTCTATAGTAACATGCATATACTTTCTGACTTGTCTCAGTTCTATAGTAACATGCATATACTTTCTGACGTGTCTCAGTTCTATAGTAACATGCATATACTTTCTGACTTGTCTCAGTTCTATAGTAACATGCATATACTTTCTGACTTGTCTCAGTTCTATAGTAACATGCATATACTTTCTGACTTGTCTCAGTTCTATAGTAACATGCATATACTTTCTGACGTGTCTCAGTTCTATAGTAACATGCATATACTTTCTGACGTGTCTCAGTTCTATAGTAACATGCATATACTTTCTGACGTGTCTCAGTTCTATAGTAACATGCATATACTTTCTGACGTGTCTCAGTTCTATAGTAACATGCATATACTTTCTGACTTGTCTCAGTTCTATAGTAACATGCATATACTTTCTGACGTGTCTCAGTTCTATAGTAACATGCATATACTTTCTGACTTGTCTCAGTTCTATAGTAACATGCATATACTTTCTGACTTGTCTCAGTTCTATAGTAACATGCATATACTTTCTGACTTGTCTCAGTTCTATAGTAACATGCATATACTTTCTGACGTGTCTCAGTTCTATAGTAACATGCATATACTTTCTGACTTGTCTCAGTTCTATAGTAACATGCATATACTTTCTGACTTGTCTCAGTTCTATAGTAACATGCATATACTTTCTGACGTGTCTCAGTTCTATAGTAACATGCATATACTTTCTGACGTGTCTCAGTTCTATAGTAACATGCATATACTTTCTGACGTGTCTCAGTTCTATAGTAACATGCATATACTTTCTGACGTGTCTCAGTTCTATAGTAACATGCATATACTTTCTGACGTGTCTCAGTTCTATAGTAACATGCATATACTTTCTGACGTGTCTCAGTTCTATAGTAACATGCATATACTTTCTGACGTGTGTCAGAGACTCAGTATATTTTACAGTCCAAGCATATGCATTATTTTCACAGTCGACGCATTTAAGAATTATATCCTATACTCACATAGAATAAATGATATGATATTCAGATAAAATAAATTATGTTATTCACATATGAATTATATGATACGATATTCACATAGAATATATGATATGATATTCACATAGAATAAATGATATGTTATTCACATATAATGAATTATATGATATTCACATATAATGAATTATATGATATTCACAAATATTGAATTATATGATATTCACATAGAATAAATGATATGATATTCACATATAATGAATATATGATATTCACATATAATAAATTACATGGTATTCACATATAATAAATTACATGGTATTCACATAGAATGGATTATATGATATTCTATCATTCAATGTGTATTCCAGACGTTGACATGGGAATGCCTAAACCAACAATAGACAGAGAGAACTAGTGATATAAAGACAGGAAGTACATTTTCAAGCAGCGTAGCCACCACAGATTTAATTGTTTAAAGCAGCGTAGCCACCACAGATTTCATTGTTTCATGCAGCGTAGCCACCACAGATTTCATTGTTTCACGCAGCGTAGCCACTACAGATTTAATTGTTTAAAGCAGCGTAGCCACCACAGATTTCATTGTTTCACGCAGCGTAGCCACTACAGATTTAATTGTTTAAAGCAGCGTAGCCACCACAGATTTCATTGTTTCATGCAGCGTAGCCACCACAGATTTCATTGTTTCATGCAGCGTAGCCACCACAGATTTCATTGTTTCAAGCAGCGTAGCCACCACAGATTTCATTGTTTCATGCAGCGTAGCCACCACAGATTTCATTGTTTCAAGCAGCGTAGCCACCACAGATTTCATTGTTTCATGCAGCGTAGCCACCACAGATTTCATTGTTTTAAGCAGCGTAGCCACCACGGATTTCATTGTTTTAAGCAGCGTAGCCACCACAGATTTCATTGTTTTAAGCAGCGTAGCCACCACAGATTTCATGGTATTAAGCAGCGTAGCCACCACAGATTTCATTGTTTTAAGCAGCGTAGCCACTACAGATTTCATTGTTTACAGCAGTATAGCCACCACAGATTTCATTGTCTCATACGATACGCTGATCATAGAGTTTTGATAGCCGAAAATGAAACACAATTTTAAGAAATGGTGAACATCATTGCAAAAGAAAGTCAAAACAAAGATCTTAGTCTGAATATCAGAAAAACTGAAGTAACGGTAATATCATAGAGCAAATATCCTCCAGAATAAATATCATAGAGCAAATATCCTCCAGAATGCAACATCAAGGTCGATGACATTGGGTCTGAAGCAAGTCAATATATTCAAATATTTAGGTGCATTACTAACATCGAGAAAGAGAGTTCTTAGAAGTAATATAGAACCAAGTCTGACGTAAGAAAGTCAATGATTGGACGCTCAGCAGAAAAGTGAAAATTATATAGAGGCAGCAGAGACGTTGTTTTATAGAAGAATGTTGAGAACACCATAGACAGATAAAAAACCTTAAGTTAAGTTTAGTTTAAAACGAAAGAAGTTAATTCAAAAAGAGAACTGCTTACCCGCGTCAGAATGAGACAGTCCACGTTTTCTGCACACATCATGAGAAAAGTAAGACTTGAACACATTGTAACAACAGGCAAGTCGAAGAGCAAGAGAGGTAGGGGAAGAACACGAGAGAAGATGCTTGACAACCTAGCAATGTGGCATGGGAGAACATCAGATATGATTGTCATCACACGAAATAGAAGGCTGTGGAAAGACATCACACGAAATAGAAGGCTGTGGAAAGACATTACAACCAACGCCACATGGCATGGACAATAAGAAGAAGACCATTAGGTCATACCCGCATCACCTTAACAGGCCCAATCATATACCCTCGAGTATCGTGTCCTTTCATTGGTGTGGAAGGATCACATGATCAACAGCCACCTATTACCGATTGAGTGACAAACTAGGCAACTTCCGGTTGGCGATCGAGTGGCGAGTTATTGATAGTTTATTACGTTGAGAGACACTTATGCAAATTACTGGCTCCCTAAATGGATTTCATTTCCTATTTTTTCTTGTAAAACTGTTTGCCTATTAGCCTTCCTAACGGTCTCTCTCAACCCCAATCGCACGCGCGGGCGCTCAACACTCGGTGACTGCGCTCACAATTTCCCTTGTCGAAAGCCGAGCTCGCGCTATGTGCAATAATGGACCAATTAGAGACGGCAATAACTCGCGTTCAGTGCTGTCAGAAGACCTTATTTGGTGACTGTCGAGAGAAGACACGGCGTATTTTATCTTCATTCGGGATAAATAACATGTGAAGGAACGACTCACAAGTTAATGCACTTGTCATCAGTGGCTCTGCTTTCCTCCCCCATCAACCACAATTATCCATCCACTCTGTAGTGATTCCAGCAGGTCTGCCATCTCCTGTGGGAGGAGGGAGGGGTGGATGTATGATACAGTTGTGCTGTAATACATATTACGTATGTTTTGAAACACGAGAATATTTTTTAAATTGTGTTTCTTCCTGCTAGCTGTGACAGCAGACACATTATTTACTCGAATATAACACGGACCCGGTGTTCACGACAATATCGCTAATAAGGTTAGTTAATATATAATACATGCATACAATATCCTAGCAAGGTTAAACACCATGATACGACATTGCCAGAAGGGTTAGACACCACGATTCGATCTAGCTTGCAGTGTTAGACACCACGATACGACATTAAAAGTAGTGTTAGATACCACGACACGACCTTGCTAGCAGGGTTATACACCATGATTCGATATTGCTAGCAGTATTAGACTCCATGACACGGCCTTGCGAGCACGCAGAACACTATGATGCGACCTTGCTGGTAGGGTTAAACATCAAGACACGACCGTGCTAGCTGGGTTAGATACCATGACACGACCCTGCTAGCAGGAGTAGAGACAAGACTATTGCACAACCTTGCTACATGTGTCTGTAATATTTTTCCTGATTTCTTGATATGCCTCCACATTTCTCTGACAAATGTGTCCAGTATAGTGTGCCAGCAACGCCGCACCTTTTGTCTTGTCCGTCT
The DNA here is from genome assembly GCA_034231615.1 of Meghimatium bilineatum. Classification (NCBI taxonomy): domain Eukaryota; kingdom Metazoa; phylum Mollusca; class Gastropoda; order Stylommatophora; family Philomycidae; genus Meghimatium; species Meghimatium bilineatum. The sequence continues at coordinate 104,780,744 of CM067322.1, read as the reverse complement.
TCTGCCACTCCGCATCAGCGCTCTGGAAATCGCCATTAGTCGTGCGTCTTGTCAGAACATTCATGAATTTGTGTAAGCGCCAGAATAATTTTAGTGACTTTTCCCGTTTCACGCTCCATGCCCTCCGCACCTCTTCGTTCCACCAAGTCGGCTTATCCCGAACGTGATTTTTCTATTTCTTGCGTCATACGTTTTCCTTGTCGATTTCTGCTCACAACATCCACTCCTCTGCGATCTACTTAAAAGAACTGACTTTTGAACTGATCTGCTTACTTTTGTCATTTTTCGCGAGCACAACACACGGGAGATGGCCTACACCAGTATGTCCAACTCAGGACTACGCATATGTACACTGGCCACATTCCAATAGACACGCACGTTTATAATCCCGAGCCTAACGGTTTTTGATCTGATTCGTCTAGCACCCGCTCGTGACCCTCCCTCTATGAACCACCTCGATTAGGTCGCTTGCTTTTGGTCGCCATTTTACACTCACGAAGACGTCAGCTCAGATGCACGCACTCCGTTAGCACCGGCGAAGATCTTAATGAGTGAACCTCGTGGTCAGAGAACTACAGGACATCACCAAATCTCCTAATTGAAAACAACGAATACAACCATTGTTCAAGTGAAACTGTAGGTGACCAACAAAACGCTTGTGTTTCTATCCGCCTTTGTGACCTGAAGTTGCTGATTGAATATACGTAATTATATATATATATATATGTATGTATAATATCTACGGCAAGTTGCTGGAGAGGAGAATCACTAGAAGACTAGCATTCGATTTGCAAAAATAGAGGCCTACTTCCTGACACTATAGGTGCATATAGACCGGGGAGAGACACGTTAGCCTACACTGACACATTTATTCGACGACCACATATGCGGCAATCCTCGCCTATGACATCTACTATGGTTTTTTCAGACATAGGACGAAACAATTATGCCACGGTCGACATAGAACATGCTTATTTTGGTAACACATCTACCTATTTTTGTTTATCTTGACATTTGCCCGGCGTTACTCCAGCCACCTGCTTCCTGTTTAGGGTTGTTACCCAACACTGGAACATTTATCCCTTATAACATAGTTAGCTTTGGCCAGCTAATACATCTGCTAGCGAACTCAGCATCGACTTGTGTATAATTCGATGGGCAACAATGGTGTTAATGCCCAGACCTGTTGCTCTGAGATTGGGATCCAGGACATCAGAGATCAGAACTATAGCACCGGGATTGCCACAGGGATCGCCAAAATCCTCTGTACTATTTAACGTCTACACATACAAAATAGTACAGCTTCAAGTCGCTGGGTCCGGCAGGATACACATACAAAATAGTACAGCTTCAAGTCGCTGGGTCCGGCAGGATACACATACAAAATAGTACAGCTTCAAGTCGCTGGGTCCGGCAGGATACACATACAAAATAGTACAGCTTCAAGTCGCTGGGTCCGGCAGGATACACATACAAAATAGTACAGCTTCAAGTCGCTGGGTCCGGCAGGATACTAACATATGTGGACGACCTCTTTCTGTATAAGCAAGGCGGAAACAGAAGAGACATGATTGATGGGGTCCAGAGTAATCTAGAACATTTCTCGTGCATGGTTCAGTCATCTAGAAAGAATACCGTGTGATTCATTAGTTTATAAAGCATATATGAAGAGAGGAAAAACAGAAAGAAGAGCCAAGGGTAGACCTAGAGTACGCTAGATCGACAACATCAATGAGATATTACATGAACACCAAATAACATTATCTGAAGCTGCCAAAAAAGCGAGAACAGGAACATTGTATCTCCCTCTCGACACCCGTAAAGGGTAAAAAAATGAGGAAAGAAGAAATCGCTCTGATGGACTAACTACAAGGCAGTCATCAATCCCACCACGACAAACATTGTCTGGTTCTCACTGAACAACAACATAGTCACAGGCACATACCAGCAGCCACCTTCATAGGCATCAACAATAACAGGGAGCAGACTATAAAATATCTAGGCATCACTTTTGATATAATTCTATCTTTCGTTAAATATGTGAAAAATGTCATTCAATAGCTGGTTAGGGTGTCAGTGCAATCAAAATCATAGCAGATGCCATTTGTTCAGATGATGCAGGCAGTGGTATTATTTGTATTGGATTCTGGTTAAAGTTTACTGATACTTTCGCAAACACAGGTGGATGGATTAAAGAAAGTTCAAAACGAGGCCATGCGAGCTGTCTTATGATGCACAAGAAATACACCTATCGTGACCATGATGTTTCTTCTAGACCTAACGAGCATCAAATCAAAACATAAGATAGCTCAGGTCAAAGAATACTTCAAGGTTGCCAATAATGATCATCACCTCTTACACCAATCTCTAGACAACACAAAAGGAAGGCGTATCAAGAGAGGAAGGTCCTAGATGACAGAAGCAGAAGATACACTACTCAGAGTTTGTGAACTGGAAGAAGTGGGAAGAGGCTGTGAATGGGTGACATTTGGTTAAGAGAGAAAGTTATTGACAACAGTGATGATACAAATGGGAAGAGAGTGCCGCGACTGGGTTTCCAACAGAACAGAGGGAATGATCCAAGAACTCATACTGCAGCACTCGAAGCCACGCGATACAATACTTTACACAGACAGCTCAGTAACACAAGAAACAAACAGATGCGGTTGGGGCTTCGTGGCCTACTAAAATAGCAAGAAATTAGCTGAGAGGTCAGCTGCGTACCCCACTACAACATCGAGTATGAGAATGGAAATAGAAGCAGTGACAGCAGCTCTCACTTGACTGATGACACAACCACCAACAAACTCAATGATTCTACCGGACTCTCAAAGTATGCTGCGCAAGATAGAAAAGTGTATGATCAGAAATGAATGGGTCACTCTTCTCAATATAACAGAGAATATTTTATAGGTCATTCTAGGGTCAGGGGAAACGAAAGAGGCGATGTTTTGGTTGGTAAATCCTTGGTGAACGGCTCGAGATAAGAAGAGACAAGATTGAATTAATTAAAGCAGTCATGGATACCGTACGAGAAGACGAGGAGGAGGTCGAACGAGACAATGTACATATTCAGAGAATGGTAGAAATGGGAGTGACAATAGGTGATTGGAGAAAGTGCTCCTCTCCGGAAAGATCCGAAGAACGCGTAATCAGCAACTGACTGGGAAACTGAGCTTATACACTTTTAGATGACTGACGGAACGGCAAGCAGATCATATATGGGAATGTCCCCAGTGCTGTGACACTTGTTCCTAATCAAGAATCAAGAATATATTGTATATATTGAATATACGCATGACGTATATGTGGTTGGAATAATGTATCGTGAAACACTGGCGTAACTGACAAGACCAGATCAGGTTGTGTTTTCGGATAAGAAGATGGTCAGTTTGGTGTGTACATCTGTTGTCTAAGGTAGTACGTTCAACATGACAATCAATAAGAGGTGAAAGATAATACTGCTACTCAAACTGTATGAAAATAGTACTCACGTGGGAAACATGTAGTGAAGTTTTACTGAATGCCGACTAACACACTTACACTGTCGGATGTTTACTTGAAATAATACACACAACAGACCACATGCTATTGTCATAAAAATAATAATACACAGCACATAATCGACGTTTCGAAACAATAGGCCTTTACAGTGATAGTGTATTAGTCGTTTTTTAGTAATACTTCATGACCTATTTTCCACATGAGTACTACGTTCAACATGAAAAATTTGTATATGTCCGTGTTCCGTATGTGAGTTTTTATTATGTCTCTTAATTTGTCTCTGGTAGGAGTGGTTGTAAAGCATGCATTATTATGTCTCTTAATTTGTCTCTGGTAGGAGTGGTAGGAGTGGTTGTACTACATGCGTTAAAAGATGTGGTCTTCTTTTTGTCGGGCAGGTTCTCCTGCAAATTTTACATTTTGGCGTCTATTCTAGTCTGCATGCAGATTTTCCTATTATGTCTGTAATAAAATAGTCTAGTCTGCATGCATGTTTTCCTATTATGTCTGTAATAAACTATTATAGTCTGCATGCATGTTTTCCTATTATGTCTGTAATAAACTATTCTAGTCTGCATGCATGTTTTCCTATTTGGGTGTTATGTTGTATAATAGCCTAAAGATTATTTCTCTAGCTTTCTGAGTGACATCTGGAATGTGAATGTTGTTGAATATCTCTACATAGTCTGTAATAAAATTTATGAAATAGGTTTACCCCTTTATATGCAAAAATAAAAGGATGGGGGGGGGATGCCTGGGGCTTGACTAAATGTTTGTAGATGTATGTTACTTTTGAATGAGATGCTCATGACCTTGACTGGCTTTAAGTCATGTTTGTGTATGTTATGTGGGTGTGATGGGAATGTTATTGCAGTTAGTCTGGTGTTGTTATGTTATAGGGAAAATCTGTTTTGTTTTTCCACTTGCTCACGTCCATGATAACTGATTATTGGACATTCAGTTTGGAACCACTACGGTCTGATCTTTTCAAGAAGAGGTTCTAGAGCAAGAACATAGAGCAGTTTAGCGAGTGAGCAGCCCTGTCTAACTGATCTCGTTAGCCTGAAATTCGCAGTAAACAAATGGTTCTCTAAGACTCTGCTCTCTGGTTTCCAGTAAATTATTTCAATCCACTTCCTGAATTGCTCCCAATTTTTACAAAAAGTTAAAATTCTACAATTAGCCAGAAATCAAATAATCTACAATTGGTTCTTGCATGGGTTGCGTGGCTACCTGCTTATTGTGGGAATAAATAATGTAAACATACCAACAATTAATCAATAATTAATATACATTATAATTATTTTAGAGTTTGCGAGGGTTATGGTAGGTAGAGTTGTGTATTGTATAACTATCCCTAATCCTAACCCTGAATAAATCAATATTTAAATTAATAAATAATAAACATAAACTGATAAAAAGTAGCCAAGGGAAATAATCATATAGGTAGGCACGTATTCCAAACAATAATACTAGAATCTACAAGAACGAGTGCGCATAGACACATCAAAAACTTAGCCATTTAGAACACCAGAAACTCAGCCATTTAGAATATCAGAAAATCAAGCCATTTAGAATATCAGAAAGCCAGCCATTTAGAATATCAGAAACTCCGCCATTTAGAATATCAGAAACTCAGCCATTTAGAATATCAGAAACTCCGCCATTTAGAATATCAGAAACTCCGCCATTTAGAATATCAGAAACTCCGCCATTTAGAATATCAGAAACACCGCCATTTAGAATATCAGAAACTCAGCCATTTAGAATATCTAAAAGTGAGTGAGAAAAACTCACTAGCAACTAAATAATATAAGATCTCTACAATTCAGAGTGAAGCTACGCCGGAGACGGATTGGTCGGGCCACTGGCGAAAATATAACACCGACAAAATGTATTGTCATTATCTGAACTACATCCTGTTGTAAGTCGAGAAGAACCATTGTCCTGCTACAAGAGAGATCTAGTGGGAGTTTGAGAAGGAACGCTGAATAAAAATAAGAGCGTGAAGCAACTATCCAGAAACTCCATATAGTCTGGAATCTATAAAAACTCCATATAGTCTGGAATCTATAAAAACTCAATATAGTCTGGAATCTATAAAAAAAACTCCATAAAGTCTGGAATCTATAAAAACTCAATATAGTCTGGAATCTATAAAAAACTCCATAAAGTCTGGAATCTATAAAAACTCCATATAGTATGGAATCTATAAAACTCCATATAGTCTGGAATCTATAAAAACTCCATATAGTCTGGAATCTATAAAAACTCCATATAGTATGGAATCTATAAAAACTCCATATATTCTGGAATCTATAAAAAACTCCATAAAGTCTGGAATCTATAAAAACTCAATATAGTCTGGAATCTATAAAAAACTCCATAAAGTCTGGAATCTATAAAAACTCCATATAGTATGGAATCTATAAAAACTCCATATAGTCTGGAATCTATAAAAACTCCAAATAGTCTGGAATCTATAAAAACTCCATATAGTATGGAATCTATAAAAACTCCATATAGTCTGGAATCTATAAAAACTCCATATAGTCTGGAATCTATAAAAACTCCATATAGTCTGGAATCTATAAAAACTCAATATAGTCTGGAATCTATAAAAACTCCATATAGTCTGGAATCTATAATAACTCCATATAGTCTGGAATCTATAAAAACTCCATATAGTCTGGAATCTATAAAAACTCCATATAGTCTGGAATCTATAAAAACTCAATATAGTCTGGAATCTATACAAAATGAATAAGAAGAAATTCACCAGAAACCCAGCATCTCTAAAAGTGAATTATAAGAAACGCATCAGGAATCAAGTAGACTAGAATCTAAAAGTGAATTATAAGAAACGCATCAGGAATCAAGTAGTCTAGAATCTAAAAGTGAATTAGACGAAATTCATTATAATTTTCAATAATCTCGAATTTCTGAGAGTGAATTTTGACGTTGTTGCTTATCTTAGAGAGGAGAGTAAGGCTGAGAAAGAGAGAGAAAGAGAGAGAGAAAGCGCATCTTGATAGAAATATAGAATATAATCACCTCCCAAATTGCTTAAGGTCTGATTGAGGGTTGTGCGGTGCTGACTTGCTAGTCTCCAAACCTAATGAAAATGTTCACTTAGTTGCAGCGATAAAGTGGCCATACGTCATCTGTGAGGTCTTGATTCAAGCTGTTCTCCCTCCATTAGAGCTTACGCTCGGATAAGCGACACGTAATGCTAGTTAACACACGGAACATTAGCCTGAGATACTTTCAGATGGCCAGGGTATGACGTTCTGACTTAAAATGTGTACATGATACTAGAATTCGTAACTGCTACTGAGCTGACGCTGTTCTTCTATGTTATATGACTCGTATACATGGTACCGAGCACTCGTAACAACGCCACACGGCATGGATCATCAGAAGAAATGATTGACAGCACACGACACAGAAGGTTGTGGAAGGACATGGTAACCATCATCTCACACAGCATGGGTAATAATAAGAAAACTTATATTTGTTCTGTTCATAGCCAAAGAACATTATAATACTCTAACAGATACATTTTCTCATTTATTTGTCCCATATATAACAGCTGAATATTCTCCCATTTTCTCATTTATTTGTCCCATATATAACAGCTGAATATTCTCCCATTTTCTCATTTATTTGTCCCATATATAACAGCTGAATATTCTCCCATTTTCTCATTTATTTGTCCCATATATAACAGCTGAATATTCTCCCATTTGTATATTTTAAATTGAGAAAATATGAATTCCCTTTCATAATTATTCCATTTATAACAAATAAATTATCTCGTATAATTATTCCATTTATAACAAATAAATTCTCTCGTATAATTATTCCATTTATAACAAATAAATTCTCTCGTATAATTATTCCATTTATAACAAATAAATTCTCTCGTATAATTATTTCATTTGTAGCAAATAAACGCTCGCATTTCATAGATTTCCTGACCAGTATGTTAATGATATACAGAAATGCCCCTATAGATGTCCTTACTTTATACAGTCTTGTCCTGTTAGAAACGCTATGTTTTTCCCCACCTTTCTGCTTGAATTGATGTGGAGAGTCAGGGAAAATGGACATTTCCCTTGTTGATTGTGAGCCACTCCTGCCTAGAACGCAGTATTGTGGCATCTCTCGGAAACTAAAATCCAATCATTCAAACGCTGGCTTCAAACATTCGAGAGAATAGAAGGTGAGCGACGGAAAATTGATTTTCCCATTTCTATACCCTTTGACCCGTGATTGTTTCTGCTCGATCTCCAGGGAATATGTTTCATTCTTCTGGTAAAGAAACAAAATATCCAGGCGTTAAAATGTTTCACTTCTTCCTCTGTGTGTATTTTCAGCATTTGTTTTTGGTTCCAACTCCGCTAGGCACGTTTCCTATATTTAAAGTGCTCGCGTCCGATGTGCGAGAGTACAATCAATGGAACGTTACAGGTTATATAATACCTTTAAGATAACAGCTCCGAGGTATGTTGTCACAGCCTGGAAATCGTTTAGAACCGGAGTCAATATTTCCAAATGGCCTGCATAAAAATGGCATGTTTCATTTCTAATGACACATATGATAACGTGCGTGTCGATGCTTGTTGAGTTAATTAGTGATGGTAAGATAGCAGATTATTGTGACTTAATGTTACATAAATCAACCTGCAACTATACCAGATATTTGTAACTTTACGTCACACAAGTCACCCACAACTATACCAGATATTTGTAACTTTACGTCACACAAGTCACCCACAACTATACCAGATATTTGTAACTTTACGTCACACAAGTCACCCACAACTATACCAGATATTTGTAACTTTAAGTCACACAAGTCACCTACAACTATACCAGATATTTGTAACTTTACGTCACACAAGTCACATACAACTATGCCAGATATTTGTAATTTCAATTCACACAAGTGCCCTACAACTAAGTCTAATATGTTTATGTACATGTCACACACAAGTGTTTAGTTGTTTGTCATTGCCAATTGTAAACAAAATAATAAGAAGTTTCAAGTCAGATCACTCGAAGTGGGGGCTGATAATGTTGTGGTACCACAAACAATAATGTAGCCTTTGAATAATGGGAGTTGCTATTGCAGATTGGTGGTCCGCTACTTGTTACAACCCACGATACACCATATTTCAACAACAATCCGAGATCCACTACTTGTTACAATCCACGATAAATCAAAGTTCATCTCAAAATTAGTGCTCCGCTAATTGTTATAACACACGATACATCCAAATTCACGCATAAATTTGTGATCCTCTACACAGGATACACTAAAGTTATCCCAGTGTACTCCTCTACACAGGATACACTAAAGTTATCCCAGTGTACTCCTCTACACAGGATACACTAAAGTTATCCCAGTGTACTCCTCTACACAGGATACACTAAAGTTATCCCAGTGTACTCCTCTACACAGGATACACTAAAGTTATCCCAGTGTACTCCTCTACACAGGATACACTAAAGTTATCCAAGTGTACTCCTCTACACAGGATACACTAAAGTTATCCCAGTGTACTCCTCTAAACAGGATACACTAAAGTTATCCCAGTGTACTCCTCTACACAGGATATATCAAAGTTATCCCAGTGTACTCCTCTACACAGGATACACCAAAGTTATCCCAATGGTCCGCGTCATACAAAAAGGAAAGATATGTTTGATTAATGTATAATACGAGGGGGGGGGGGAGCTATATAAATTTGACATCAAGTTGTATTTTACAGATATAATATAATAATAATAATAATACGAGTCAGATGCCCTCAGGGTCTGGGTTATGGTCAGGATCGTAGGATAACCACATGTGGAGATGTCAAAAACGGAGAAATGTCTCCTAATCACATGCCACTCATGCATCCAGTCGTAACGACCTCTGACCTCAGACATGTGGATGTGAATGTAAAAAATTAAACCCGCACTATTCCTTGATCTTGTCAACACAAGAATAACTTCCCACGTTTCTCCTCCACCCCCATCCCCCCTTGATCTTGTCAACTCAAGAATAACTTTCCGCGTTTCTCCTCCACCCCCTACCCCCCTCGATCTTGTTAAATCAAGAATAACTTTCCCCGTTTCTCTTTCACCCTCTACCCCCACTGATCTTGTCAACTCAAGAATAACTTTCCACGTTTCTCCTCCCGCGCCCCCCCCCCACCGCTCTTTTTTGTGCACCGTTTCTTGCAAAACAGTTTTGGAAAGTTCAGCAGGCTACACATCCAGACAACACATGCAGACTACACGCGCAGACTACACATGCAGACTACATATACAGACTACACGCGCAGACTACACATACAGGCTACATATACAGACTACACATGCAGACTACATATACAGACTACACATACAGGCTACACATCCAGACTACACATACAGACTACATATGCAGATTACACATGCAGACTACACATCCAGACTACACATCCAAACAACACATGCAGACTACACATGCAGACTACACATACAGACTACATATATTTACGCCGGATTACTACCGGCACAAGTGGCAGTTGATAAGTTGCATGTTTGTTGGCGTGGTGTGCAGCAGATATACCTGTCTAATGTTCTATATATGTCTAATGTTCCATATCTTTCTAACATTCTTCATCTGTCTAATGTTCTATATATGTCTAATGTTCAATATCTTTCTAACATTCTACATCTGTCTAATGTTCTATATATGTCTAATGTTCAATATCTTTCTAACATTCTACATCTGTCTAATGTTCTATATATGTCTAATGTTCCATATCTTTCTAACATTCTACATCTGTCTAATGTTCTTTGTCTATCTAATGTTTAACAAATGTCTAATGTTTTATATATGTTTAATGTTCTACGTCTGTCTAATATTCTAAATCTGTTTAATGTTCTACATCTGTTTAATGTTCTATAATTGTCTAATGTTCTACATCTGTCTAATGTTCTACTTCTGTCTAATGTTCTACATCTATCTCTGTCTAATGTTCTACATCTGTATAATGTTCTACATCTGTCTCTGTCTAATGTTCTACATCTGTCTCTGTCTAATGTTCTACATCTGTCTCTGTCTAATGTTCTACATCTGTCTAATGTTCTGCATCTGTCTCTGTCTAATGTTCTACATCTGTCTAATGTTCTACATCTGTCTAATGTTCTAAATCTGTCTAATGTTCTACATCTGTCTAATATTCTACATCTATCTAATATACTACATCTGTCTAATGTTCTACATCTGTCTAATATTCTACATCTGTCTAATGTTCTACATCTGTCTAATGTTCTACATCTGCCCAATGTTATGCATCTGTCTATTGTTATATAACTATTGTATATTCTTTAGTAACCACCTCAAGTACTTGGTACTGAGAAGCTTGAATCCTTCTTATAGCTGTGTCTGCATTTTGTTTGTTTGTTAAGTAGGGGTCTATGCATCATTTGGTCGAGGCCTGCCCTTTCAACCTAGGACTGGTGTCCATGTTGGTTGTATCGAGGCGGTTGGGGTCCTGTGGTTTTTGTGGCTTGTCTGCCTGGTTGTTGCTAGGATGTTGCTCTGTTAGCCGGGTTCGCTGTTGGGCCTCCTAGCGGCAGTCCTTATATGGACTATGGCGTGGCTCTGCCTGTCTCCGGTATTATTGATGAGACTATAAGGTGATATTCCTTAAAAGGACTTTGTGTTGGATTGGTTGGAGCTCTTTCTTCTGCTATTTGCTGCGATATTCCTTCGCTGTGTCGGTCTGGGTTATAAGGTGGTAATCCTTAAAAGGACTTAAATGACTTTCTATTGATTTAGTTGGAGTTCTTTTCATCTGCTATTTCCTGTGCTGTTCATTCGTTGAGTGGGTCTGAATCACATGTTGTCTGGGCTGACATTGGTTGTGTAGTATCGGCTGCTGATTGTACCTGTGGAGAAAGATTATTTTTTTAATAAATGTGAAATGAAGTTGATAGCCCTTATAAGGACTTTATTCTGTCTGTTCGATGCTCTTTGTTGTGTTGTGTCATCTCTGTGTTGTTCCTGTCTGGGTTGGCTGTTGATTATATGCTGTGTTGCTTGTCTGCTGGTGTTACCTGTGGATTTTCCCCCCCTTTTTTTAATTTTTTAATTTATTCCCCCTTTCTTTCCAAAAAGTCTGCATTGAGAAGCTTGAATCCTTCTTATAGCTGTGTCTGCATTGAGAGTCTGACTTTCACATCCAATCAAAATAATAATTCGCACTCATTGACTTTAGCTCCAATCATATATCTCTCTTGCAGAAAATCACTTGTCAGCATTATCTTACAAATATAAACGCTAATATTCCCTATAATCAGGACGGTAGATACATTACCCCTCTAGGACGGCGTATTCGTGTAAAAAATGTATATTTAGATGTAATGTGATGACCTTTGTGTGACCTAATTTTGGAACACGCCCCAGTACTAAATAATCCAATGTGTTAAGGTTTAGGGTGGAGGGGGGGGGGGTCTCCATTCTTTATTTACAGGACTGCTCATATGTCTTTACTTCTACCAAGATATTATAACATTAACATTATATATGTATTTACTTCTACCAAGATATTATAACATTAACATTATATATGTATTCACTTCTACCAAGATATTATAACATTAACATTATATATGTATTTACTTCTACCAAGATATTATAACATTAACATTATATATGTATTCACTTCAAACGTCTTCTTATATCGTTAACATAATATACTTAATTACAAACAATTGACCAAACAATATAAATGAATAAAACTATTGTGAATTGTTTCTTGAACAAGCACAGTGACCTAGGATCGAGTCACGATGTACTGGTTGCAGGGTGAACAAGCAGGCTGACCTAGGATCGAGTCACGATGTACTGGTTGCAGGGTGAACAAGCAGGCTGACCTAGGATCGAGTCACGATGTACTGGTTGCAGGGTGAACAAGCAGGCTGACCTAGGATCGAGTCACGATGTACTGGTTGCAGGGTGAACAAGCAGGTTAACCTCACACTGCTAGACCTCAAATTGAAAGATATCCCACGGCTAGACCTCACATTGCTAGACCTCACACTGATAGACCTCACATTGCTAGACCTCACACTGATAGACCTCACAATGCTAGACCTCACATTGCTACACCTCACATTGCTAGATATCACACGGATAGGTATGACACTGCTAAACTTCACACTGCTAGTATCACCAGGAATCTAGCAAGACGACAATGCTAGACCTCACACTGATAGACCTTACACTGCGAGACCACACACTGCTAGACCTCACACTGATAGACTTCACACTGCTAGACCTCACACTGCTAGAACTCATACTTCTAGCCCTCACACTGGTAGACCTCACACTGATATACCTCTCACTGATAGACCACACACTACTAGACCTCTCATTGCTAGACCTCACATTGCTAGACCTCACATTGCTAGACATCACACTGCTAGACATCACATTGCTAGACCTCACACTGCTAGATCCTCACATTGCTAGACCTCACACTGCTAGACCTCACACTGCTAGACATCACACTGCTAGATCCTCACACTGATAGACCACACACTACTAGACCTCTCATTGCTAGACCTCACATTGCTAGACCTCACACTGCTAGATCCTCACATTGCTAGACCTCACACTGCTAGATCCTCACACTGCTAGACCTCACACTGCTAGACCTCACACTGCTAGACCTCACATTGCTAGACATCACATTGCTAGACCTCACACTGCTAGATACTCACACTGATAGACCACACACTACTAGACCTCTCATTGCTAGACATCACACTGCTAGACCTCACATTGCTAGACATCACACTGCTAGACATCACACTGCTAGACATCACATTGCTAGACATCACATTGCTAGACCTCACATTGCTAGACATCACACTGCTAGACATCACATTGCTAGACCTCACATTGCTAGACATCACACTGCTAGACATCACATTGCTAGACCTCACATTGCTAGACCTCACACTGCTAGACCTCACACTGCTAGACATCACACTGCTAGATCCTCACACTGATAGACCACACACTACTAGACCTCTCATTGCTAGACCTCACATTGCTAGACCTCACACTGCTAGATCCTCACATTGCTAGACCTCACACTGCTAGATCCTCACATTGCTAGACCTCACACTGCTAGACCTCACACTGCTAGACATAACACTGCTAGATCCTCACATTGCTAGACCTCACACTGCTAGACCTCACACTGCTAGACCTCACACTGCTAGACCTCACATTGCTAGACATCACATTGCTAGACCTCACACTGCTAGATACTCACACTGATAGACCACACACTACTAGACCTCTCATTGCTAGACATCACACTGCTAGACCTCACATTGCTAGACATCACACTGCTAGACATCACACTGCTAGACATCACATTGCTAGACATCACATTGCTAGACCTCACATTGCTAGACATCACACTGCTAGACATCACATTGCTAGACCTCACATTGCTAGACATCACACTGCTAGACATCACATTGCTAGACCTCACATTGCTAGACCTCACACTGCTAGACCTCACACTGCTAGACATCACACTGCTAGATCCTCACACTGATAGACCACACACTACTAGACCTCTCATTGCTAGACCTCACATTGCTAGACCTCACACTGCTAGATCCTCACATTGCTAGACCTCACACTGCTAGATCCTCACATTGCTAGACCTCACACTGCTAGACCTCACACTGCTAGACATAACACTGCTAGATCCTCACATTGCTAGACCTCACACTGCTAGACCTCACACTGCTAGACCTCACACTGCTAGACCTCACATTGCTAGACATCACATTGCTAGACCTCACACTGCTAGATCCTCACACTGATAGACCACACACTACTAGACCTCTCATTGCTAGACATCACACTGCTAGACATCACATTTCTAGACATCACATTGCTAGACCTCACATTGCTAGACATCACACTACTAGACCTCTCATTGCTAGACCTCACATTGCTAGACATCACATTGCTAGACATCACACTGCTAGACCTCACACTGCTAGACATCACACTGCTAGATCTCACATTGCTAGACATCACACTGCTAGACCTCACATTACTAGACATCACACTGCTAGACCTCACATTGCTAGACATCACACTGCTAGATCCTCACATTGCTAGACCTCACACTGCTAGACATCACACTGCTAGACCTCACACTGCTAGACATCACACTATTAGACCTCACATTGCTAGACCTCCCACTACTAGACCTCACACTGCTAGACCTCACACTGCTAGACATCACACTGCTAGATCCTCACACTGATAGATCCTCACACTGATAGATCCTCACACTGCTAGACCTCCCACTACTAGACCTCACACTGCTAGAACTCACACTGCTAGACATCACACTGCTAGATCCTCACACTGCTAGACCTCACACTACTAGACCTCCCACTACTAGACCTCACACTGCTAGACCTCACACTACTAGACCTCCCACTACTAGATCCTCACACTGCTAGACCTCCCACTACTAGACCTCACACGGCTAGAACTCACACTGCTAGACCTCACACTGCTAGAACTCACACTGCTAGACCTCACACTGCTAGACCTCACACTGCTAGACCTCACACTGCTAGACCTCACACGGCGAGAACTCACACTGCTAGTGTCACCAGGAATCTATCAAGACGACAATACTAGACCTCATATTTCTATGTAGCAGCCCGTCAGTTTTATTTTCTACTTTTCATTTCTTTTAAGAACGATGCATGCACGTACTGTCAAAACATTTAAGAACAATGCAGGCACGTACTGTCAACACATTTAAGAATAAGGCAGGCACGTACTGTCAAAACATTTAAGAACAATGCAGGCACGTACTGTCAACACATTTAAGAATAAGGCAGGCACGTACTGTCAACACATTTAAGAATAAGGCAGGCACGTACTGTCAACACATTTAAGAATAAGGCAGGCACGTACTGTCAACACATTTAAGAATAAGGCAGGCACGTACTGTCAACACATTTAAGAATAAGGCAGGCACGTACTGTCAAAACATTTAAGAATAAGGCAGGCACGTACTGTCAACACATTTAAGAACGAGGCATGCACGTACTGTCAAAACATTTTGCTAACGTTTAGTTCATAACTCTAGTCAGATATTTCAAACACTGTAAGGGTCAATATATGTAACTCCTCTAACTTGTTTTCTGCTGTCAACCATGTCAAGGCAGAGGGAAGTTGTTTTTACTCAATGGTATGTTGTACCAAATTTTCGAGAACTATGTGCGAGGTATAAGCTATGCTACAAAGATACAGTGAATGCAGACATAGAGACCGACCAGGAGACCACCGAAATTAAAGACGCTGCAAATTCCACAATATACTCAGCACACACTAGGGTCATCTTCAGAAAATTATTCTACTCTGACATTGAAAGGCAATAAATGGTTAACGAAAAGATAGAATAAGCCCCATTATTCTTTTCTCAGCATGTAGTTTTCTATCTTGCGCAGCATGCTTTGAGAATCTGTATTAGCAAGTGTGTTGATGTATTAGTTATATCAAGTGATGATGTAACTCCCTCATTCTTCTTCCTCATACTCTATGTAACAATGGATTATACTGAGACATCTGTGTATATGATTAAATCTTGTGGTTTGAGAGTAGCTAGGCGGGTTCATGCACTGTAACATGGGCCCCGACACCCGTCCATTTTGACATGTCTTATCTAGTTGTATGATTACTTTTGTCGGTGATTACTTCTCAATGTCTACCTCCACTACCAATCACTACCTTTTTCTATTTCTTCAAGTTCACATACTCTTCGCAGTATGTCTTCAGCCTCTGCAATCCATGATCTGCCACCCTTGTTACATTGTCCCTTAAACTCATCTAGACGTTAGTGTAGTTGCTGGTAGTTGCAATTTGTTTCCTCAAGGTACCAGCTAATCTTTGCTACCTGATGTCGCAATTTGTTTCCTCAAGGTACGACCTAATCTATGCTACCTGATGTCGCAATTTGTTTCCTCAAGGTATGACCTTTGCTACCTGATGTTGCAATTTGTTTCCTCAAGGTACGACCTAATCTTTGCTACCTGATGTCGCAATTTGTTTCCTCAAGGTACGACCTAATCTTTGCTACCTGATGTTGCAATTTGTTTCCTCAAGGTACGACCTAATCTTTGCTACCTGATGTTGCAATTTGTTTCCTCAAGGTACGACCTAATCTTTGCTACCTGATGTCGCAATTTGTTTCCTCAAGGTATGACCTAATCTTTGCTACCTGATGTCGCAATTTGTTTCCTCAAGGTATGACCTAATCTTTGCTACCTGATGTCGCAATTTGTTTCCTCAAGGTATGACCTAATCTTTGCTACCTGATGTCGCAATTTGTTTCCTCAAGGTATGACCTAATCTTTGCTACCTGATGTCGCAATTTGTTTCCTCAAGGTATGACCTAATCTCTGCTACCTGATGTCGCAATTTGTTTCCTCAAGGTATGACCTAATCTTTGCTACCTGATGTCGCAATGTAATACTGGGGACGATAATAAGACTGTGATATGGTGAGGACTTCGTGACGATTTGGTTGGTGGGGGAAGGGAAAATTTCCATCTTGGGTACATCTTGGGTACATCTTGGGTACATCTTGGGTACATAAAACGCAGGAAGTAGTAGATTATATTGGAACAACCTGCTATTCTTTGCGTAATGTCTATCTACATCCCGTACAATTGTCTGCTTTCAATTGTCTGCTTTCAATTGTCTGCTTTCAACTGTCTGCTTTCAATTGTCTGCTTTGAATTGTCTGCTTTCAATTGCATGCCGGATGCAGAAGCTATCAATCTGCAGCGCTATAAAACGACAATTGATAAGCATAATTTGTATACAAACATTGTTTTGCCAATGTCCAAAATGGCACTTGATACAGACACAAGCGAAAAAGGTTACAGTTTGTGAAATGAGATGTTTGAGGAAAGCTATAGATGTCACAAGAAGATACCGACGGAGAAATGAAGATATCAGGCAATAAGGAAACACCATCTCGAGTACAGTTAGTTAGTTAGTTAGTTAGTTAGTTAGTTAGTTTGTTAGTTATTCAGTCAGTCAGTCAGTCAGTCAGCCAGCCAGCCAGCCAGCCAGCCAGTCAGTTAGTTAGTTAGTTATTTAGTTAGTTAGTTAGTTAGTTAGTTAGTTAGTTAGTTAGTTAGTTAGTTAGTTAGTTAGTTAGTTAGTTAGTTAGTTAGTTAGTTAGCTAGTTAGTTAGTTAGTTAGCTAGTTAGTTAGTCAGTCAGTCATTCAGTCAGTGAGTCAGTCAGTTAGTTAGTTTGTTCTTTTGTTTTTTTGTTAGTTAGTTAGTTATTTAATTGATTAGTTAGTTAGTTAGTTAGTTATTTAGTTAGATAGTTAGTTAGTTGTTTTTTTGTTGTTAGTTAATTAGTTATTTAGTTGATTAGTTAGTTAGTTATTTAGTTGATTAGTTAGTTAATTAGTTAGTTTAGTTAGTTAGTTAGTTTGTTAGTTAGTTAGTTAGTTATTTAGTTAGATAGTTAGTTAGTTAGTTAGTTAGTTAGTCAGTTAGTTAGTTAGTTAGTTAGTTAGTTAGTTAGTTAGTTAGTTAGTTAGTTAGTTAGTTAGTTAGTTAGTTAGTTAGTTAGTTAGTTAGTTAGTTAGTTAGTTAGTTAGTTAGTTAGTTAGTTAGTTAGTTAGTTAGTTAGTTTTCAAACAAGAAAAAAACAGCTATAATATAATTAACCCAAATATCGGTGGATGACCGACAAATAGGAAATGCCGCAGAAACCATCTTCTGATTTCTTGGTGGGAGAATTGATTCGTTATGGTTTTTTTGTTCTCAACTGTTTTTGTTGTCTTGATAAAGGTCCCAACTGGACCGACACGTTGACAATTGTATTTGTTATTTATTTTATTGTTATTTTCTATATGTTATTATTTTATATTGACAGATTTTTCAGTAACTTGTCTACCTTATTTGTAGTTACCAAGAAAAAACAACATCTGCTCACACATCTCCAGTAAAGTTTTCGTGGAGAGACAGCAAACCTGGTCATTTGGCCACATCATGAGAATGTCACCGATGCAACCTTTTTTCGTTTACACAACAGCAGAAGATTGGACTACAAGGAACGAGGTAGACCAAGAAATAGATGGGGGGTGGGGAGGGGAGACAAATAGTCCGTAAAGAGACACTGGCTGACCAAGAACTAGATGGGGTGAGACAGATGAACCTTCAAGAGACACGAGCTGACCAAAGTCAATGCTAACTAAATGGTCAAAGACACTGAACTCCAACTTCGCAGAATATGACACTCAACGGGGAAATAACAATAGATATGTAGACCTCATACTGCTTTCATATGTAGACCTCATACTGCTTTCGGCAAAATTTTGTGATGTAATTGTAGTCAAGGATTGTGATGAAACTGTATTCAAGAATTTGATGAAACTGTATTCTAGAATTGTGATGAAACTGTAGTCAAGGATTGTTGTGAAACTGTAGTCAAGGATTGTTGTGAAACTGTAGTCAAGGATTATGTTGAAACTATAGCCAGGTATTTTTCTGGGCTGTTTATTTTATTTTCTTGACAGAGTAACTTGCTTCTAGAATGTATTTCTTGAAAATACAGTATTAACTGTATATTAACAGTATTAACTATATTAACTGTATATTAACACGAAAAATAATAGCAAAATGTGATGATTGACGTTTGATGTGATTGACACGGAACAAAACATGAAAACTATGATTATTGAACTGTGAACTGATTCACATATAACGTAATTGAAATATGAAGTGATTGTAATATGAAGTGATTGAAATATGAAGTGATTGTAATATGAAGTGATTGTATTTGGAAACACCCAGCAAGTGTTATTCTGATTTTCTGCATCAAATACCGGCTTTGATTTCCTAGAGACAATGATCATGATGTGTTTGGATAGACGCTGGTGAATGAAACACAAACAGGTTGACCAACCAGTAAGGTCAGCCATTCCCAAATCAAGTCACAAGGGCCGTAACTCGCCAGAAAGAATCCATTTCCTTGGAAGATTTGTATTGCTTTGTAAAGCTTTCTTGATTCCCTTCTCTCAACCCCCTCCCCCCCCCCCCCCCCCGATGAATTTGGAAGAGATGATTTGTTCAAAACTGCCATCAACATGTCTTCTGATTTTTCTTTACAGAAAAGAAAGCACGTACGGAAAGTAGTTAATATGGCTAGAACCTTATTAACTTCAATTATGTCTCCCCGTGTACGAAGGTAGACTGTTATGCGTGTGTTCGTCCATCACAAGTGATGAGGACCATTTGTTACAACCACTTTTGAAAATTAAATTAGAGCTATGTCCTTGATTATGAGTTTGTAGATTACTAATGAGCCCTATTCGAGCTGTAAATGTCCTTGGACAGTTCGGACATGGAGTGACCACCGTAGACGGATCTTGGTCTATTCGTGACTTTCTAGCTACTCTCCGCTGTTGAGCTGCTGAATTTCTCCTCTTTTCACAAAATGATGCGCTTTTTTATTATAGAGCGCCATGAAGATCTATTTTATTTGTGATATTGTTAAATCTATTTTATCTGTGATATTGTTAGATCTATTTTATCTGTGATATTGTTAGATCTATTTTATCTGTGATATTGTTAGATCTATTTTATCTGTGATATTGTTAGATCTATTTTATCTGTGATATTGTTAGATTTATTTTATCTGTTGATATTGTTAGATCTATTTTATCTGTGATATTGTTAGATCTATTTTATCTGTGATATTGTTAGATCTATTTTATCTGTGATATTGTTAGATCTATTTTATCTGTGATATTGTTAGATCTATTTTATCTGTGATATTGTTAGATCTATTTTATCTGTGATATTGTTAGATCTATTTTATCTGTGATATTGTTAGATCTATTTTATCTGTGATATTGTTAGATCTATTTTATCTGTGATATTGTTAGATCTATTTTATCTGTGATATTGTTAGATCTATTTTATCTGTGATATTGTTAGATCTATTTTATCTGTGATATTGTTAGATCTATTTTATCTGTGATATTGTTAGATCTATTTTATCTGTGATATTGTTAAATCTATTTTATCTGTGATATTGTTAGATCTATTTTATCTGTGATATTGTTAGATCTATTTTATATGTGATATTGTTAGATCTATTTTATCTGTGATATTGTTAGATCTATTTTATCTGTGATATTGTTAGATCTATTTTATCTGTGATATTGTTAGATCTATTTTATCTGTGATATTGTTAGATCTATTTTATCTGTGATATTGTTAGATCTATTTTATCTGTGATATTGTTAGATCTATTTTATCTGTGATATTGTTAGATCTATTTTATCTGTGATATTGTTAGATCTATTTTATCTGTGATATTGTTAGATCTATTTTATCTGTGATATTGTTAGATCTATTTTATCTGTGATATTGTTAGATCTATTTTATCTGTGATATTGTTAGATCTATTTTATCTGTGATATTGTCAGATCTATTTTATCTGTGATATTGTTAGATCTATTTTATCTGTGATATTGTCAGATCTATTTTATCTGTGATATTGTTAGATCTATTTTATCTGTGATATTGTTAGATCTATTTTATCTGTGATATTGTTAGATCTATTTTATCTGTGATATTGTTAGATCTATTTTATCTGTGATATTGTTAGATCTATTTTATCTGTGATATTGTTAGATCTATTTTATCTGTGATATTGTTAGATCTATTTTATCTGTGATATTGTTAGATCTATTTTATCTGTGATATTGTTAGATCTATTTTATCTGTGATATTGTTAGATCTATTTTATCTGTGATATTGTTAGATCTATTTTATCTGTGATATTGTTAGATCTATTTTATCTGTGATATTGTTAGATCTATTTTATCTGTGATATTGTTAGATCTATTTTATCTGTGATATTTTTAGATCTATTTTATCTGTGATATTGTTAGATCTATTTTATCTGTGATATTGTTAGATCTATTTTATCTGTGATATTGTTAGATCTATTTTATCTGTGATATTGTTAGATCTATTTTATCTGTGATATTGTTAGATCTATTTTATCTGTGATATTGTTAGACTGTACATACAACCTTCTACGCTTTCAATAATAGGAACAATCCGTTGAACATTTTCTCAGAAATCGGGATCTTTCAAGTGTGATAGAATACGGGCTAGTTACTGGAAGTTAGACCGTTCAAGTGTGACAGAATACGGGCTAGTTACTGGAAGTTAGACCTTTCAAGTGTGATAGAATACAGGATAGTTACTGGAAGTTAAACCGTTCTGTGATAGTATCTTGTTGCAGAACCCTTCACAGGCAGGGGGTTTCACAGTAAGAAGTAAGAACCCTTCACGGTTAGCAAGAGATGAACTGGGGAAATGCAACACATCGAATGTTTTGCTCCTGTGAAAATGTTGATACAGATACCTTAAATTGCAGACGAGTTGTCGCGCAGATGTCAGACAGAAAGTCTGAGACAAGCTTACACGGTTTGGCCCAAGGGCAAAAGTAATTATCAGAAAGAATGCATCCACGCACTCGATCGCAGGTGGCAGACGACGCCACTACACCATACCCCAGAAAGGACAATGGGATGTTTTTCTAGCTCAGACGAGTGTCTACAAACTCACACAGTCCGTCTGAACTCGTGGATACTCCAAACAACCAGACAATGGAATTGGCAAGAAGTATTATGTGCGTAACGCCAAGGGCATAGCCTCCGACCAGAGAGGGACATCAAACGTACGCATGTTCTAATACACGCGTACATTAGTTCGACAGGTGAGAATGGAGAGGTGGAGTCAAAATGAGGAGAAGAGAGTTGATAGGTGGGAGACTATGACGAGGGGTGGAGCTAAAAATCTCACCAGAAGACACAAAAAGAGATCAGTCGAGAATCCCGGCATCAGTCGAGAATCCCGGATCAGTCGACAGGATCACACAGAGTCCCACGAGACGCGTGTAGAGAGTTAGTACTTGTCTCCCAGGAGAGGCAAGTCCCTTGTTGAGTTCAACAACTCCGACTGGAAGTAGAAGCAAAGTTAGTTGACCAAGAAGTGAGATTAATAGTAGATTAAATGAGATGGTCTATAATCTCATTAAGCTCATGTTATAACGTGGGCCTATGATTCCTGGAAGTGCTAGAATAGTTTATGAATATCTTGACATTGTATATTTTATATTGGTGATATATTATACGTCTAGTAAAATAATGAGATAGTCCATAATCTCATTAAGCTCGTGTTATAACGTGCGCCTATAATTCTGGAAGTGTTGGAATAGTATGCAAATCTTGACATTGTATATTTTATATTGATGATATATTATACGTCTCGGAGATATCAATTACTCTAGAGTTTAACATTGATTGTGTCATTGGTTTGAAGTTATATTAAACGACATTCTGAATATGTAATAAGAAGTGCCTCTGTGTTCATTGATAAGCACTTAGTAAAACCAAGAAGAGATCTACGTTAGCAGTCATTGTTGATCAAACATAGAACCCAGGGTTCGGAACGCAAAAGTAAATATACTGTAACACATCCTCCTCATAAGAATATACTGTTACACTGAGGCCTAGGACCAGTACGTTCCCGGCCAACACGAAGTGCTACCCTATACTTTATCATCACGAAGGCCAATTATACTGAAACACAGAAGTTTCAAAGAGAAAATCGGTGTGTTAAATTTATATTTTTCAAAGTTACGACACGAGCTGTCGTGAATTTCAGTTACCTGTTCGCTTAAGTAATCAGTGCGTGTGCAATTAGTAAAATTTCAAGGAACAGACGGACATGGATGTGAGTATGTCTTGCTAACTAATTATCACAGAACAGAGAGAAGTGAACAATTGTTATATAATTTACGAACAATCTATTACTATGTGGAGACTATAGTTAAATTCATAAATTCCCCGACAGGACCAGGACGACTGAGAGAAATGAACATTTGTTTTGGTGTTGAACATTAATAGTGAAGTTAACAATTAATTACATATTGAATATATAAATACCATCCCACAAAAAATTCATATAATGTCATTCCACAGAGATATATTGAGTTTATAAATGTCATTCCACAGAGATATATTGAGTTTATAAATGTCATTCCACAGAGATATATTGAGTTTATAAATGTCATTCCACAGAGATATATTGAGTTCATAAATGTCATTCCACAGAGATATATTGAGTTTATAAATGTCATTCCACAGAGGAGATAAGTAGCTACTTGACGTATTGGTTTCATGCATTTATATATATATGTCAATTTGATAATATAACTCAAGTAGGATTGTTGTTCACACCTAGATTAGCGGTAGGCAGATTAAGGCTATCCAGGGTTAATAGTAGAGTTGAGAGAACGTCACAGAGCTAGTAACGAGAAACTCACAAAAGAGGTGTTGGTAGAAAATGGAACAAAAGGCCTTAGCCCCAGTAGCCGACAACGAAGAAGTAGAGAAGTCGGAGCTGCGAGAGTTAATACAAGCCTTAAGATGGCAAGGCTCGGCTACCGGTATTACGCCGTTCTCAGGGAACGAAGCGCACTTCAAGAGCTGGATAGCAGAGATAGAAAAGTGCGCGTTGTTGACAAGAGCCAGCGAATATAACAAGAAATTGTTAGCTCTGCAATCTAGCAACGGTCTAGTAGCAGAGACGATTAGGCTCAGGATAGAGAGAGTACCAGCAGAATCCTGGAAGGACTTCCAAGCGGGATTAGAACGGAGATATGGTGGACTCTCCGGAGCCGAATATGCGCTGGTAATGCTAACAAAGGTTAGACAAAACGTGGCTGAAACAGTGGAAGCTTTCGGAGACAGATTGTTACGTCTGGCAGAAGAAGCTTTTCCCCAGGAAATTGAGGAAAGAGGTGTAGGGAGAATAATCCTGCATTATTTTGTAGAAGGGTTGCTGCCAGGAGCAATTAAACGTCACCTCATTCAAACCGGTCCTAGCACGTTAGACGATGCTCTCCGTTTAGCACAGACTAAGGAGCGCACTATTAAGTGGATCGAATTCAGGTTGGGCACGGAGCCCCAGGAAAGGGAATCCGATATAGTAGAAAAGACGCTCCCACTAAACCAGGGGAGATTTGACAGATTCCGGGAAAGGAAACAGGAGTTTCCAGAGAGACGAGGCACGAGAACTGAGAGAGACCAAAGATGCTATGATTGTGGGCAGGTCGGTCACCTCATGGCAGACTGCAGAAGGGGAGGACGGTACAGGCACGAATTTCCGCTAGATCGAAAATGTCGAGAAGAGGCGAGATTCACCCAGCGACACCTGGACGTCAGGAAACGACCGCTCCGCTCAGAGATAAGGGCCTACCAGAGAGTAGCCCAAGACACAGTACCCACAAGAAGAGGACAGGAGGTTGAACGGATAGGAGCGGTGGTCAGGAGGGACCAGAGGGGTCAGGTTATGACCATACAGAAAAGGGTAGTTGTAGCCAGGAACGGGCACACGAGAGGAACCAGGACGAACGAAATACCCAGTCGGACGTTGGCGAAACAGAACAGGGGCGACAGTAAGGCTAATTTCTCCTACTCGAGGCGGCGAGAGATAGATAGAGGAAACTGGCGAGTAAATGCATTAAGAGTCCGCCCGAGCAATAAAGAGAACCCGGATCGCACAGAGCGACCTATAGAAATCTTGAAGGAGTTAGAAGTCTGCAAGACAGACAAACGGAAGTCTGACAGTGAGATACAGACAGCAGAGAAGCTAACGGCCGTGCTTCAGTCAGAGTTGAGGTCTCTGAGTGAGGTAGCGAGAGAACATTCCGAAGAGGCTCAGGAGCTCAGGACCGAGTCCAGGGTTCCGGACGAGCCAGACACGGAAGAACACCTAGAAGAGGTGACGTCGGAAAGGCTCGAAGAGAACGAGGACGACAGCACATCAGACCACGACGCTGATGACGACGAAATCGCAGCGGATAACTACACTGATACAGACGAGTGCGAATCACACGACAGCACCGAAACGGAACCGAGGACTCACAGTGAGACAGTCGAAGTGGTGGCACCACCTCAGCCTACGGAGGACAGCACGGAGGACGCACCTTTCCGGAACACTCGGGCCGCGAGTAGGCAATGTAACGACGTTGCAGACACCGTTAATACCCAACCTACGATACAGGCGGTAAGGAGAAAACCGAGGAATGAGGCAGCGTTCAGATTAGCTCGCCAAATCGTTCTAGGTATGGATCATATGAAACAGAACTAACCGGAAAGATGGCGAAAGTGTTTTTTTTTAGGTAATTTGTATATAACGTCCCATGGAATGTACATAGTTGACACATAGTTGTAGCTTGATAAAAAGACAGAATGGTTGGAGGGATCACTGTTCTTTCAATTATTATATCCGAAAAAATGTATGCTTGGCCTTCCGCCTCAGCAGAATTAAGTATAGATTTATATTCGCCTCGACACAAAGCCGCATAAAGTTTTTTTGTGACAAGGGGGCGAGTGTGATAGTATCTGGTTGCAGAACCCTTCACAGGCAGGGGGTTTCACAGTAAGAAGTGAGAACCCTTCACGGTTAGCAAGAGATGAACTGGGGAAATGCAACACATCGAATGTTTTGCTCCTGTGAAAATGTTGATACAGATACCTTAAATTGCAGACGAGTTGTCGCGCAGATGTCAGACAGAAAGTCTGAGACAAGCTTACACGGTTTGGCCCAAGGGCAAAAGTAATTATCAGAAAGAATGCATCCACGCACTCGATCGCAGGTGGCAGACGACGCCACTACACCATACCCCAGAAAGGACAATGGGATGTTTGGTCTAGCTCAGACGAGTGTCTACAAACTCACACAGTCCGTCTGAACTCGTGGATACTCGAAACAACCAGACAATGGAATTGGCAAGAAGTATTAAGTGCGTAACGCCAAGGGCATAGCCTCCGACCAGAGAGGGACGTCAAACGTACGCATGTTCTAATACACGCGTACATTAGTTCGACAGGTGAGAATGGAGAGGTGGAGTCAAAATGAGGAGAAGAGAGTTGATAGGTGGGAGACTATGACGAGGGGTGGAGCTAAAAATCTCACCAGAAGACACAAAAGAGATCAGTCGAGAATCCCGGCATCAGTCGAGAATCCCGGATCAGTCGACAGGATCACACAGAGTCCCCCGGGACGCGTGTAGAGAGTTAGTACTTGTCTCCCAGGAGAGGCAAGTCCCTTGTTGAGTTCAACAACTCCGACTGGAAGTAGAAGCAAAGTTAGTTGACCAAGAAGTGAGATTAATAGTAGATTAAAAGAGATGGTCTATAATCTCATTAAGCTCATGTTATAATGTGGGCCTATGATTCCTGGAAGTGCTAGAATAGTTTATGAATATCTTGACATTGTATATTTTATATTGGTGATATATTATACGTCTAGTAAAATAATGAGATAGTCCATAATCTCATTAAGCTCGTGTTATAACGTGCGCCTATAATTCTGGAAGTGTTGGAATAGTATGCAAATCTTGACATTGTATATTTTATATTGATGATATATTATACGTCTCGGAGATATCAATTACTCTAGAGTTTAACATTGATTGTGTCATTGGTTTGAAGTTATATTAAACGACATTCTGAATATGTAATAAGAAGTGCCTCTGTGTTCATTGATAAGCACTTAGTAAAACCAAGAAGAGATCTACGTTAGCAGTCATTGTTGATCAAACATAGAACCCAGGGTTCGGAACGCAAAAGTAATATACTGTAACACATCCTCCTCACAAGAATATACTGTTACAGTTCAAGTGTGACAGAATACGGGCTAGTTACTGGAAGTTAAACCGTTCAAGTGTGACAGAATACGGGCTAGGTACTGGAAGTTAGACCTTTCAAGTGTGATAGAATACAGGATAGTTACTGGAAGTTAAACCGTTCAAGTGTGACAGAATACGGACTAGTTACTGGAAGTAAAACTGTTCAAGTGTGACAGAATACGGGCTTGTTACTTGAAGTTAGACCGTTCAAGTGTGATAGAATACGGGCTAGTTACTGGAAGTTAGACCTTTCAAGTGTGATAGAATACGGGCTAGTTACTCAAAGGTAGACCCTTACAGTGTGATAGAATACGGGCTAGTTACTCGAAGGTAGACCGTTCAAGTGTGACATAATTCAGTCTAGTTACTGGAAGTTAGACCATTCAAGTGTGATAGAATACGGGCTAGTTACTGGAAGTTAGACTGTTCAATTGTGACAGAATACGGGCTAGTTACTGGAAGTTAGAACTTTCAAGTGTGATAGAATACGGGCTAGTTACTGGAATTTAGACCTTTCAAGTGTGATAGAATACGGGCTAGTTACTGGAAGTTAGACCGTTCAAGTGTGACAGAATTCAGTCTAGTTACTCGAAGTTAGACCGTTCAAGTGTGACAGAATACGGGCTAGTTACTGGAAGTTAGACCGTTCAAGTGTGATAGAATACGGGCTAGTTACTGGAAGTTAGACCGTTCAAGTGTGACAGAATACGGGCTAGTTACTTGAAGTTAAACCGTTCAAGTGTGATAGAATACGGGCTAGTTACTCAAAGGTAGACCCTTACAGTGTGATAGAATACGGGCTAGTTACACGAAGGTAGACCGTTCAAGTGTGACAGAATTCAGTCTAGTTACTGGAAGTTAGACCGTTCAAGTGTGATAGAATACGGGCTAGTTACTGGAAGTTAGACTGTTCAATTGTGACAGAATACGGGCTAATTACTGGAAGTTAGAACTTTCAAGTGTGATAGAATACGGGCTAGTTACTGGAAGTTAGACCGTTCAAGTGTGACAGAATTCAGTCTAGTTACTCGAAGTTAGACCGTTCAAGTGTGACAGAATACGGGCTAGTTACTGGAAGTTAGACCGTTCAAGTGTGATAGAATGCGGTCTAGTTACTCGAAGGTAGACCTTTACAGTGTAATAGAATACGGGCTAGTTACTCGAAGGTAGACCCTTACAGTGTGATATAATACGGGCTAGTTACTCGAAGGTAGACCGTTCAAGTGTGATAGAATACGGGCTAGTTACTCGAAGGTAGACACTAACAGTATGATAGAATACGGGCTAGTTACTCACAGGTAGACACTAACAGTGTGATATAATACGGGCTAGTTACTCGAAGTAGACCTTTACAGTGTGATAGAATACGGGCTAGTTACTCGAATGTAGACCGTTGAAGTGTGACAGAATACGGGCTAGTTACTGGAAGTTGGACCGTTCAAGTGTGATAGAATACGGGCTAGTTACTGGAAGTTAGACCGTTCAATTGTGATAGAATACGGGCTAGTTACTCGAAGGTAGACCGTTCAAGTGTGATAGAATACGGGCTAGTTACTGGAAGTTAGACCGTTCAAGTGTGATAGAATACGGGCTAGTTACTGGAAGTTAGACCGTTCAAGTGTGATATAATACGGGCTAGTTACTCGAAGGTAGACACTAACAGTGTGATATAATACGGGCTAGTTACCCGAAGGTAGACCGTTCAAGTGTGATAGAATACGGGCTAGTTACTCGAAGGTAGACCGTTCAAGTGTGATATAATACGGGCTAGTTACTCGAAGGTAGACCGTTCAAGTGTGATATAATACGGGCTAGTTACTCGAAGGTAGACCGTTCAAGTGTGATATAATACGGGCTAGTTACTCGAAGGTAGACCGTTCAAGTGTGATAGAATACGGGCTAGTTACTCGAAGGTAGACACTAACAGTGTGATATAATACGGGCTATTTACTCGAAGGTAGACCGTTCAAGTGTGACAGAATACGGGCTAGTTACTCGAAGGTAGACATTTACAGTGTTATAAACGTGCTAGTTAGTTAGTCGATAGTGAATGTAGTGTCTGAGAAAAGCTGCAACGGTTACTAAACTAGAGAAAATAAGAAATTAGGAAAAGAAATGGTACAATATCATGTGTTATATGAACATATTGAAAGACAGCAAGTAAAATATTTCAGTCATCTTTTGAGAATGAATTCAAACCAAATACCAATAAGAGATATAACAAAAGAATATCCGGGTGTAAAGCCAAAGGTAGACCACGAAAACGGTGGATAGAAAACATCAAGATAACCATGAAAAACAATGACTGACTGCAACCAAGGCGACATATCTGGCCGTAAACGACATCTTAAGCTCCTGCATCTACGCTTATTGGCAAGTGTGAATACGATTAACCATCATTTCCCTTGGGACAGACAATACACAAAAGTAATATTTACGGTCATTTCAAATTGTGAAAGAACTCAGAGATGTGTGTACGACGTGGAGAGTAGCGCGGAATGGGAAGTGCAACTTAGAGAACCTGATCCCCCTATTATCTGGAGATGATCCAACACACTGCCAATTCAAGAAGTCAGTTTCTGTCACAACACACTGCCAATTCAAGAAGTCAGTTTCTGTCACAACACACTGCCAATTCAAGAAGTCAGTTTCTGTCACAACAAACTGCCAATTCAAGAAGTCAGTTTCTGTCACAACACACTGCCAATTCAAGAAGTCAGTTTCTGTCACAACAAACTGCCAATTCAAGAAGTCAGTTTCTGTCACAACACACTGCCAATTCAAGAAGTCAGTTTCTGTCACAACACACTGCCAATTCAAGAAGTCAGTTTCTGTCACAACACACTGCCAATTCAAGAAGTCAGTTTCTGTCACAACACACTGCCAATTCAAGAAGTCAGTTTCTGTCACAACAAACTGCCAATTCAAGAAGTCAGTTTCTGTCACAACACACTGCCAATTCAAGAAGTCAGTTTCTGTCACAACAAACTGCCAATTCAAGAAGTCAGTTTCTGTCACAACACACTGCCAATTCAAGAAGTCAGTTTCTGTCACAACACACTGCCAATTCAAGAAGTCAGTTTCTGTCAAAACAAACTGCCAATTCAAGAAGTCAGTTTCTGTCAAAACAAACTGCCAATTCAAGAAGTCAGTTTCTGTCACAACACACTGCCAATTCAAGAAGTCAGTTTCTGTCACAACACACTGCCAATTCAAGAAGTCAGTTTCTGTCACAACACACTGCCAATTCAAGAAGTCAGTTTCTGTCACAACAAACTGCCAATTCAAGAAGTCAGTTTCTGTCACAACACACTGCCAATTCAAGAAGTCAGTTTCTGTCACAACACACTGCCAATTCAAGAAGTCAGTTTCTGTCACAACAAACTGCCAATTCAAGAAGTCAGTTTCTGTCAAAACAAACTGCCAATTCAAGAAGTCAGTTTCTGTCACAACAAACTGCCAATTCAAGAAGTCAGTTTCTGTCAAAACAAACTGCCAATTCAAGAAGTCAGTTTCTGTCAAAACAAACTGCCAATTCAAGAAGTCAGTTTCTGTCACAACAAACTGCCAATTCAAGAAGTCAGTTTCTTTCAAAACAAACTGCCAATTCAAGAAGTCAGTTTCTGTCAAAACAAACTGCCAATTCAAGAAGTCAGTTTCTGTCAAAACAAACTGCCAATTCAAGAAGTCAGTTTCTGTCACAACAAACTGCCAATTCAAGAAGTCAGTTTCTGTCACAACAAACTGCCAATTCAAGAAGTCAGTTTCTGTCAAAACAAACTGCCAATTCAAGAAGTCAGTTTCTGTCACAACAAACTGCCAATTCAAGAAGTCAGTTTCTGTCAAAACAAACTGCCAATTCAAGAAGTCAGTTTCTGTCACAACAAACTGCCAATTCAAGAAGTCAGTTTCTTTCAAAACAAACTGCCAATTCAAGAAGTCAGTTTCTGTCACAACAAACTGCCAATTCAAGAAGTCAGTTTCTGTCACAAGATTATATTTCTACTCAACAAGAAATAACTGTTGAAATAACTCACAAGATTATATTTCTACTCAACAAGAAATAACTCTGTCCTAGCCTACAATGTGAGCCTGATAGCCTTCAGGTTGGACATTGTCCACAACACCCTCCCAAGTGAATAGGCGGACGAGAGGACACAGTTTGCTCGTTAGATGTAGAAGGGCAGCGGTCACGGAATCACAAAACTGGATTGACGGATTTCGCCGGCGACGAACATATCCAAAACAATACTAGCCAACGGGGACATTAATAAAATACTCATTTTCTACTGCCGATACACACTGGCAGAGGTCATAAAGCACTGTTTAATCACAGCAGCAGAGATCAAATAATGGCAAGTTGGCAAGCCTGCCGTACGTGCTATGGGGCGATGATATCAAACGCTACTCTGAAATTGGAACTCAATAGAGCTTGTATTTCCAGCTGGATGAAATCTGCCCAAACAAAGTGTAGTCACAGCTGATGAATTAGCACACCATATTTGACTCAGAAACCGAATTCGTGGATCACTCAGTCGATGTATTTATACAGTGATCAACCAGTCGGTGTATTTATACAGTGATAAACCAGTCTATGTATTTATACATTCATTACTCAGTCGATGTATTTATACATTCATTACTCAGTCGATGTATTTATACATTCATTACTCAGTCGATGTATTTATACATTCATTACTCAGTCGATGTATTTATACATTCATTACTCAATCATTGTGGCGCTACACTTACTACTCAGTCGATGTATTTATACATTCATTACTCAGTCGATGTATTTATACATTCATTACTCAGTCGATGTATTTATACGCTGATTACTCAATCATTGTGGCGCTACACTTACTACTCAGTCGATGTATTTTTTTATGATTTGAAGACAGCCACTCACACGAAAGTTGATGTAACATGATCGTACGTCACACCACTCAGTAATATCAACTATGTCAGGACATTGACACCTGCTGGTCAGGACATTGACACCTGCTGGTCGTACACCTTTTAATTATATCACCTATGTCAGGACATTGACACCTGCTGGTCGTACACCTTTTAATTATATCAACTATGTCAGGACATTGACACCTGCTGGTTGTACACCTTTTAATTATATCACCTATTTCAGGACACTGACACCTGCTGGTCGTACACCTTATAATTATATCAACTATGTCAGGACACTGACACCTGCTGGTCGTACACCTTTTAATTATATCAACTATGTCAGGACATTGACACCTGCTGGTCTAACATTCAGTGATATTATTTATATACATTTTCTTTTCATGTATGGCGTCATGGACATATTTGAGTAACGAATGCCGTCTTGGACGTTTTGGAGTTATTTACAAATCCGGCTCCGGTCCAATTTTGCCGGATTTGTGTTGCCTAGTCAGGAGAATTTTCTGTACTTGTTTCATGAGGTCAAGCACAGTAGTACTTCCAGTTTACTATTTCTCGCTGATGTAAATAAGCATTTTAAGAAGAAAAAATGTATTTTGAATTTTAATAGTACATTACTTTATGACATAAGTTCGTGGGACTTGAATATTTCGAATTTTTGTAAATTTTCTTTGGTCCTGCCGATAAAATAAAATGTCATCAAAATCTAAGTCATACAGCGCCGTTTGGGATTACTTCAAGGTTACAGACGATGATTAAGCGAAGGTAATATATAAGTTGTGTGACAATTAGTTATCGCGTGGACGATCAGATCGCCGCAAAGACTTCGTTACATCATCAATGCAGACCCATTTGCGATCTATGATGAATCTGGGATCGTGTTTGCATAAAGCAAGCAGCAGTACCCAGCAGTCAATTATGCAGGCATGGGACGGGTCAAAATTTGGGACATCACAATCCCAATGCTAAACGCATTCATATGCCGTAGCCCGAATGATAGCCATAGATACGGAGCTTTTTCAAGTAGTTGAACGACCAGGCTTCAGAGAGCTGATGCATACAATGGAAAAAAGGTATGAATTGCCTTCATGAAAGTACATTGCTGAACTTGTCATTCTTGACATGTGTAAACGTCTGAAGGTAAAAATTGCAGCAATGATATCTGACACTGATTACATATCATTCACAACAGATACGTGGACAGCTGACCACACCACTCAGTCATTTATGGGCCTCACTGGCCATTGGTTAACAGACTCATTCGTTCACCGCAGTGTAATATTCCATTGTATTGCATGTGATGAACATCATACGGCCACAACCTTGCTTGCACATTTTGAAATGATGCTGGATCAGTGGTCAATTTCTCGTGAGAAGTGCCATGTTGTTGTGAGAGACAATGCATTTAACATTGCCAAATGTTTTCAAGTGTTGGATATTTTGCACACACACACTGCAACTGTGTGTGAGTGATGGTCTTTTGAGTCTAAAGTATGTTGCTGACATCATCGGTCTTGGAAGAAAATTGGTAGGACATTTCAAACACTCTTTTTCAGCAACCAGTCGTTTGCATGAACTTCAAAAGGAATTAAACCTACCACAACATCAGCTTATCCAGGACGTGACAACACGATGGAACTCAACGTTTTATATGCTACGACGTCTGTTAGAACAACAGAGCAGCATCAGTCTGTTAGTTTGTTCCTTTCGTTCCGCAAGCGACACATAGGGCAGAGGTTTTGGTTCTCCATATGATGGAGTCCGCTGCCTGCAGCTTTAGTTCCTGGATGGTCTTACAACCTATTAATTCACCTTCTTTAAGAATGGCGTTTTAAGGGTTGTTTTAGGTCTTCCTCTTTTTCTTTTACCCTCAGGTGACCACATACGGGCTTATTGGTTTATTCTGTTTACATCTAGTATCAAAACGTGACCAAGGTATTTCCATCTTCGTTTTCGTATGATGTTTGAAACATACGCTTGGTGAAACATAATCAGTCTGTACTGTGTTGAAATTGATTCAGTAACTGGGCTAACGGCACAGCAGTAGGCAGTAACGGAGAATGTGATAGGTACTTTGGCACCATTTGAAGAACACACACGTGAAATAAGTGCAGCTCAGGCATCAATATCAGTTGTGATCCCATTAGTGAAAATACTCATGGCTTTCTCCAGAAAGAAGGTAGTGATGCTGGAATCAAAACTGGAATCAAAACAGCTTGAAGCTGTTAGATGCAGATTTGCAGACATTGAATCTAACAGTATTTACACCTGTGCCAAACTACTGGATCACCTAACAGTATTTACACCTGTGCCAAACTACTGGATCATCTAACAGTATTTACACCTGTGCCAAACTACTGGATCATCTAACAGTATTTACACCTGTGTCACACTACTGGATCATCTAACAGTATTTACACCTGTGCCAAACTACTGGATCATCTAACAGTATTTACACCTGTGCCACACTACTGGATCATCTAACAGTATTTACACCTGTGCCAAACTACTGGATCATCTAACAGTATTTACACCTGTGCCACACTACTGGATCATCTAACAGTATTTACACCTGTGCCACACTACTGGATCATCTAACAGTATTTACACCTGTGCCAAACTACTGGATCATCTAACAGTATTTACACCTGTGTCACACTACTGGATCCTCGATTCAAGCTGTGCTTCTTCTCCGAACACGGCAGAAATGATGCACGAGCCCATCTGATGTTAGCAGCTAACTCCATTATTCATTCAGCAAACACAGTCAGTGCACAGGATCCATCAGCTACTAGTAGTAGTACTAGTGTTTTGACTTCTGTGAGCACTGCCACACAGTAAGAGTCCAGCCTATGGAGCTGTTTTGACACAATTGTCGAGGAAAATCCCACCGCAGATCGTTCTGCAAGTGCCGAAGGCAACAGCATTAACACTGAGGTGACACAGTAACTGTCAGAGACACTTCAAACTCGACAGTCAGATCCAGTTTCATAGTGGAATGCCAATAAGCAAAGATTTCCAAGTATGGCTAGACTGGCGCAGGCATTTCTTGCACTACCACCTACAAGTGTGCCATCGGAACTGCAGGAGACATTATCACTAACCACCGTAGTAGCCTTGTACCACAAAACTTCACAGCCATAATGAAGACTGACTGACTGAAATAGTGAAAGTAGTGAATGAATGTATTTCAATAAATTCAATCTGTTCAATGTACTGTTGTTGTGGGTTGTAACTGAGCTGCCAATTAGCCAACTGAAAACAAAGTGAAAACTAAAAACTGAAAACTAAAAATTAAAGTTACTAAATTAGCATTATGTGCTTATGTATAATGTTTCATCTTGAACTTATGGAACTTAATATTACTTATTCTAATGTGAACGTAATTATTTTACATTTAAATGATTTAATATGAGTATATGTCATCATTGTCATGTCTATCGTAATGAACTGCAGTAATGAACAGTCGAGTGACTCCACTCACCTAAGTCACGTGACTTCACTCACCTAAGTCAAGTGATGTAGTACATTATTCAACTTTTATTATTTTTTTAATTTGTAAATCCGGCTCCGGCTTCGGCGGTATCTCACTTCACAAATTCGGCCAAATGCGGCTCCGGTCGGATTTCAAATATTTGAATCCCGTACAGCCCTAATTTCTACATGGACATATTCGATTTCAGTATTTCTACATGAATATATTGGAGTTCAGTATTTCTGCATGAACATATTCTAGTTATGTAATGGGTTGCTGGTCACATTTAGATACTCGTTAAGCTGCAACATTCAAATCTACCCACAAATCTACCCACAAATCTACCCACAAATCTACCCACAAATCTCCCACAAATCTACCCACAAAGCTACTTAGCCTCTTACTACAACATGTGTGAGATTTTTCTATTTCTTATATTCCAATGTCCAGAAATAACACAACGTACTGTATGTGCAGTCATTTCCGGTGTCAACATGGCGAAAGTTTGAACGTTAATCTCTCTGTGCAGTATTTCATATCGTATTGTGTGTGTTATTTAAAGTGAATTAATAACTGCTGTCACTTTAAAGATGGCGGGCATGTTGAATATCTTTCGATCAACCTCTAGACCGAGTTTTAGTTTTTGGTGTTTCAGTGTATTTCTGATGGAATATGTGATTTCTACATGTGAATGTGATAGATTAGAACACTGTTTAACCATTTAGAAACTCTGAAACAACGCTGTGACAGATCTAGCAAATCGACAACGACGAACACACTGCTCATAGAAAAAGAAGAGTGTTCAGGAGACGACCAAACGAAAAACGATCAAATTTGGATCCATTAACATCTGCGGATTAAAGAATAGAGATGTGCATCTAATGGATGAGATGGAAAAACGAAAGATCAAACAACTAGGATTAGCAGACACAAGAATATAGGGACAATGGAACAACAAACAAAAACTACACAATGACTACAAATTACTCTATTACACATTAATCTATTACAC
The DNA here is from genome assembly GCA_034231615.1 of Meghimatium bilineatum. Lineage (NCBI taxonomy): Eukaryota > Metazoa > Mollusca > Gastropoda > Stylommatophora > Philomycidae > Meghimatium > Meghimatium bilineatum. Next base: position 104,743,984 of record CM067322.1, on the reverse strand, counting down.
ATTAATCTACTACATATTAATCTATTATGGTGTACACCAGAATACGAAAGCAAAATATGGCGTAGATTTCATCATTGACCCTGAGATGTCCAAAAATGTCATAAACACGAAATGTATGGGCGAACGACTGATCGCGATAACCGCCACAATAGACAAGGAAAACACATCATTCATTCAAACATTCGCAACATGTAATGTACACAACAACGAAAACACATCATTCATTCAAACATTCGCAACATGTAATGTACACAACAACGAAAACACATCATTCATTCAAACATTCGCAACATGTAATGTACACAACAACGCAACGGAAATGGAACAATTTTTTTGATAACTTATATGATAAAATAAACAGCAATAACACAGAAGAAAACTTATTTATATTAGGAGATTTTAACGCCCACTTAGGACCAGAAAGATATGAAATAAAAGAATACATTGGACCGTTCGGAGATAAAATAAACAAGATAAATGACAACGGCTACAGATTAATTGAAATGTGCATTCAAAACAACATATTTATAACTAGCACATTTACATACGGCAGCCTTACATACAAAAAATCAGAAGAAGAATGGAAACTATTCAAAGACGCTATAACACAAGCAGCAGGAAAAGCATGCGGATACAAGAACAATAAAGAAATCAAAAATAACAGCGTGATGGAATGAAGAAGTCAAAAAAGTCACAAGAGAAAAGAAACAGAAATATAAGAAATTGGTCAAAAGTAAATCCAAGTAGATTACTTAGAATACAAGACGGCAAAAACAAATGCAAAGAAATACATTAAAGAAGCCAAAATCAACTCATGGAAAGAATATGGAGACATGCTCAGCGAAGATTATAAAAATACACAAAAGAGGTTCTACAAGAAAATCAAGAACACGAGAAACAAAGAAGATATATATGAACCGACAGAAATAATAAATGATGAAAACGATAATGCACTAAAGAACTGAAGCAAATAATGGAAAGATGGCAACAATATTTCAATGAACTACTAAATCTAAAAGAAGGAGAAGGAACACAACAATAAACACTACAGCAGCCAACCGAGAACCAAATATAATACTATCGAAAATAGAAAATGCAATAAACACAGCACCAATAAAGAACGCAGTAGGCTCTGGTAACATATCAAAGCAGCAACAGAGAGCGGTGTAAATGGCTGCACAGACTTCAATGTAATATGGAAGAAACAAGAAACACCAGAAGACTGGAGAAACGCAACAATCATTCCCATATGGAAGAAACAAGAAACACCAGAAGACTGGAGAAACGCGACAATCATTCCCTTATGGAAGAAACAAGAAACACCAGAAGACTGGAGAAACGTAACAATCATTCCCTTATGGAAGAAACAAGAAACACCAGAAGACTGGAGAAACGCGACAATCATTCCCTTATGGAAGAAACAAGAAACACCAGAAGACTGGAGAAACGCGACAATCATTCCCTTATGGAAGAAACAAGAAACACCAGAAGACTGGAGAAACACAACAATCATTCCCTTATGGAAGAAACAAGAAACACCAGAAGACTGGAGAAGCGTAACAATCATTCCCTTATGGAAGAAACAAGAAACACCAGAAGACTGGAGAAACGTAACAATCATTCCCTTATGGAAGAAACAAGGCTGTAAGAGAGATTGCGTGAAATACAGAGGGATTTCCATACTAAACCACACAGAAAACATTTTTAACAAAATATTAGAACAACGATTACGATCATACATTGAACCACAACTTAAAAACAGCTAATGTGCTTCCGCAAGGACAAAAGCTGTACTGATGCTTTCTTTACACTTAGACAGCTAACGGAGAGCGATAGAAAACAACAAGGAATTATATATCGCATTCGTCGACCAATAAAAATTTTTCGGCAGAGTAGACAGACAACAACCATGGAAAAAACTATCAATATACGGAGTACCATAACATTTAATCTACAAGGGCATTTATGCAAGGGCATAATATATATGGCATAATATGCAAGGGCATAATATGCAAGGGCATTTATGCTAATAGCCACTGTAAAGTAAGAACAAATACAGGTGTGTCCAAAAGGTTCCAAATTCAGTCAGGAGTTCGACAGGTGTGTGTACTATCCCCTCTACGTTTTCTAACGAATATCAACCACAACTGTAAAATAACAAGTACCAACGAAGAAAATAACATGAACGACAAATTGAACGAAATGCTCTGTGTAGACGACCAAGTACTAATAGCGACATCAGAAGAACAATTGCAAGAACATATGAACAGACTTCACACAACATGTCAAACATTCAATATGAAGATTAATATTGCAATGACCGACATAATGGCAATAGCAAAGAAATAAATATCATTATCTCCATCGATGATAAACACCTTAAACAGGTAAATGAGTTCACCTACTTAGGAAGCATTAAATCGAGTGAAGGTATAACCAGTAAAGAGATACAAAATAGATGCAAAAAAACATACCAGGCCTACGGTTGGTAGTGTTAATATTACAACGTGGAACGTCAGATCGTTAGCGCAGAGTGGTAAATTAGACCACATCATGTAAGAAATGGAAAGAATGAACGTAAATATCTTATGAATGAGTGAAATGCGATGGACTGGGGCAGGAGAGATACAATCAGATAAATTTACAGTCATATACTCAGGTGAACGAGAGAGGTGTAGGCATATTATGACACAGAAACTGGAAAAACGGTGAAGGGTTTCATGGCACTATCAGACCTGTTAATATTAGTGAAACTAACAGGAAAACCGTTGGATATTAACATTGTACAAGTCTATGCACCTATATCAAGCAGTTCAGAGGAGGACATTGTACAAGTCTATGCACCCATATCAAGCAGTTCAGAGGAGGACATTGAACAAGTCTATGCACCCATATCAAGCAGTTCAGAGGAGGACATTGTACATTACTATGAAGATCTAGAAACCTCAATGAAACAGTGTAAAAATCATGAAGTAACTATAGGGATTGGGGGGTGGGCATAACCCAAAAGTTGGTGAAACAGATATAAAAGATGTGACAGGAAGATTTGGTTTAGGAACTAAGAATGAAAGAGGTGATTTATTGATAGAGTGGGCACAGGCACATAACTTAATAATAGGGAATACATGGTTCTAGCAACATCCAAGAAGGCTGTGTACATGGATTAGCCCAGGTGATAATACTCGGAACCAAATTGATTACATTTTAGTGTCTAAAAGCCATAGAAACAGCATTAGATCTATGAAAACAAGGCCAGGTGCTGACTGCAACAGTGATCATATACTACTGGTAGCGAAATTGTGTATAAGATTAAAGAAGATCAAGAGAGCACCAAGGAATATGAAATTAGATTTAGCTTTATTGAAATCAGATGCTGACATTAAAGAAAGATACAACATAATTGTACAAAATAGATACAATAAATATTGTAAACATTCATCAATCTATCCATACTAAGACAAGGAAGAAAATCTATCCATACTAAGACAAGGAAGAAGATATATCCATACTAAGACAAGGAAGAAAATCTATCCATACTAAGACAAGGAAGAAAATATATCCATACTAAGACAAGGAAGACAATCTTACCATTGTAAGACAATCTGTCCATAGTAAGACAATCTGTCCATAATAAGACAATCTGTCCATAATAAGACAATCTGTCCATAATAAGACAATCTGTCCATAGTAAGACAATCTGTCCATAATAAGACAATCTGTCAATAGAAAGACAAGTAAGACAATCTGTCCATATTAAGACAATCTGTCCATAATAAGACAATCTGTCAATAGTAAGACAAGTAAGACAATCTGTCCATAGTAAGACAATCTGTCCATAATAAGACAATCTGTCAATAGTAAGACAATCTGTCCATAGTAAGACAATCTGTCAATAGTAAGACAATCTGTCCATAGTAAGACAATCTGTCCATAGTAAGACAATCTGTCCATAATAAGACAATCTGTCAATAGTAAGACAATCTGTCCATAGTAAGACAATCTGTCCATAGTAAGACAATCTGTCCATAGTAAGACAATCTGTCCATAGTAAGACAATCTGTCAATAGTAAGACAATCTGTCCATAGTTAGACAATCTGTCCATAGTTAGACAATCTGTCCATAGTAAGACAATCTGTCCATAGTAAGACAATCTGTCCATAGTAAGACAAGGAAGGCAATGCTATTCTCTGGCTCTGGCCCGGATTGGACCGAAAATTCGCAGACTTCCCAGAAATATTATGTCATTTTTAAGGCATCGGGTCAAAGGGCATGAGCCCATGGACCACTGGATTAGCAGCTAGCTAGCACCACATGCTGATTATGCAGACAGTATACAAGTATTCCTGAACCAATTTGTTGAAGTTTGCAACAACTTTGATTTCACCATCAATACAAAGATAACAGACGTCATGTTTCCACCCACACCAAACAAACCACACTTAAATCCTCACACACACCAAACAAACCACACTTAAATCCTCACACACACCAAACAAACCACACTTAAATCCTCACACACACCAAACAAACCACACTTAAATCCTCACACACACCAAACAAACCGCACTTAATTCCTCACACACACCAAACAAACCACACTTAATTCCTCACACACACCAAACAAACCACACTTAAATCCTCACACACACCAAAGAAACCACACTTAAATCCTCACATACACCAAACAAACCACACTTAAATACTCACACACACCAAACAAACCACACTTAAATCCTCATATAAGGATCAAAGAAGAATAGATTCAAGCAGTCAATAATTTCACCTACCTGGGCAAAACTATCTCACAAGATGTGAATCATCTACCTGGGCAAAACTCTCTCACCTGGGCAGCACTCTCTCACAAGATGTAAACATCAACACTGAGGTAAACAACAGAATAGTGAAAGCTAGTGCCACATTTGGAAGACTGCTAAAACAGCGTATGGGAAAGAAGGGGACTAACAACTACCACCAAACTCATAGTTTACCAAGCAGCAGTAATATCATCACTCCTTTATACCTGTGAATCATGGACAGCATATGCCAGACACACTCGAAGACTCAACTACTTCCACATAAGCTGCATTCGTAAGATTAACATCCATTGGTAGGATAAAATATCAGTGACGTACTGATGAACCTAAACCTGTCAGCATGCATGCAATGTTCCTGAAGGTGCAGACACGTTGGGCAGACACACATGAAACGCATGAAAGGTATTGCCTAACACAAATGTTGTTATATGGAGAACTCTAGACTGGTTTCTGCCATACCGCAGGACAGTGAAATATTGTAAAGACAAGACATCACCGACTCACTTCAACCGCGCTATAAGAAAGACAACAATTACTCAATATCCCACAGACTCCTCTCACACATACATAGAGTGTGGTGGGCAATTCCAATCACGCATAAGTCACAGTCGGGAACACCGCATACACCATCATCATCCCATTTGAGCTCAATGGTCATCGTCAACGTCGACGGAAGAATGTAACACGCCTTTCAATTATTGACGTCAACTCGCATTTACGCACTCTTCAATCATTGACGTTCATTCACATATTTACGTCATTCAATCATGGACACCACTCACATCCACACGTCATTCAATCATGGACGCCACTCACATCTACACGTCATTCAATCATGGACGCCACTCACATCCACACGTCATTCAATCATGGACACCACTCACATCCACACGTCATTCAATCATGGACGCCACTCACATCTACACGTCATTCAATCATGGACGCCACTCACATCCACACGTCATTCAATCATGGACGCCACTCACATCCACACGTCATTCAATCATGGACGCCACTCACATCTACACGCCATTCAAACATGGACGTCAACTCACATCCACACGTCATTCAATCATGGACGCCACTCACATCCACACGTCATTCAATCATGGACGCCACTCACATCCACACGCCATTCAAACATGGACGTAAAGTCACATCCACACGCCATTCAAACATGGACGTCAACTCACATCCACACGCCATTCAAACATGGACGCCACTCACATCTACACGCCATTCAAACATGGACGTCAACTCACATCCACACGTCATTCAATCATGGACGCCACTCACATCCACATGTCATTCAATCATGGACGCCACTCACATCCACACGCCATTCAAACATGGACGTAAAGTCACATCCACACGCCATTCAAACATGGACGTCAACTCACATCCACACGTCATTCAAACATGGACGCCACTCACATCCACACGTCATTCAATCATGGACGCCACTCACATCCACACGCCATTCAAACATGGACGTCTAGTCATATTCAAACATGGACGTCTAGTCACATTCAAACATGGACGTCTAGTCACATTCAAACATGGACGTCTAGTCACATTCAAACATGGACGTCTAGTCACATTCAAACATGGACGTCTAGTCATATTCAAACATGGACGTCTAGTCACATTCAAACATGGACGTCTAGTCACATTCAAACATGGACGTCTAGTCATATTCAAACATGGACGTCTAGTCACATTCAAACATGGACGTCTAGTCACATTCAAACATGGACGTCTAGTCATATTCAAACATGGACGTCTAGTCATATTCAAACATGGACGTCTAGTCATATTCAAACATGGACGTCTAGTCATATTCAAACATGGACGTCTAGTCATATTCAAACATGGACGTCTAGTCATATTCAAACATGGACGTCTAGTCACATTCAAACATGGACGTCTAGTCATATTCAAACATGGACGTCTAGTCATATTCAAACATGGACGTCTAGTCACATTCAAACATGGACGTCTAGTCACATTCAAACATGGACGTCTAGTCACATTCAAACATGGACGTCTAGTCACATTCAAACATGGACGTCTAGTCACATTCAAACATGGACGTCTAGTCACATTCAAACATGGACGTCTAGTCACATTCAAACATGGACGTCTAGTCACATTCAAACATGGACGTCTAGTCACATTCAAACATGGACGTCTAGTCACATTCAAACATGGACGTCTAGTCACATTCAAACATGGACGTCTAGTCACATTCAAACATGGACGTCTAGTCACATTCAAACATGGACGTCTAGTCACATTCAAACATGGACGTCTAGTCACATTCAAACATGGACGTCTAGTCACATTCAAACATGGACGTCTAGTCATATTCAAACATGGACGTCTAGTCACATTCAAACATGGACGTCTAGTCACATTCAAACATGGACGTCTAGTCACATTCAAACATGGACGTCTAGTCACATTCAAACATGGACGTCTAGTCACATTCAAACATGGATGTCTAGTCACATTCAAACATGGACGTCTAGTCACATTCAAACATGGACGTCTAGTCACATTCAAACATGGACGTCTAGTCACATTCAAACATGGATGTCTAGTCATATTCAAACATGGATGTCTAGTCACATTCAAACATGGACGTCTAGTCACATTCAAACATGGACGTCTAGTCATATTCAAACATGGACGTCTAGTCATATTCAAACATGGACGTCTAGTCACATTCAAACATGGACGTCTAGTCACATTCAAACATGGACGTCTAGTCACATTCAAACATGGATGTCTAGTCATATTCAAACATGGATGTCTAGTCACATTCAAACATGGACGTCTAGTCACATTCAAACATGGACGTCTAGTCACATTCAAACATGGATGTCTAGTCACATTCAAACATGGACGTCTAGTCATATTCAAACATGGATGTCTAGTCACATTCAAACATGGACGTCTAGTCACATTCAAACATGGACGTCTAGTCACATTCAAACATGGATGTCTAGTCACATTCAAACATGGACGTCTAGTCACATTCAAACATGGACGTCTAGTCATATTCAAACATGGATGTCTAGTCACATTCAAACATGGACGTCTAGTCACATTCAAACATGGACGTCTAGTCACATTCAAACATGGACGTCTAGTCATATTCAAACATGGACGTCTAGTCACATTCAAACATGGACGTCTAGTCACATTCAAACATGGACGTCTAGTCACATTCAAACATGGACGTCTAGTCACATTCAAACATGGACGTCTAGTCACATTCAAACATGGATGTCTAGTCACATTCAAACATGGACGTCTAGTCACATTCAAACATGGACGTCTAGTCACATTCAAACATGGACGTCTAGTCACATTCAAACATGGATGTCTAGTCATATTCAAACATGGACGTCTAGTCACATTCAAACATGGACGTCTAGTCACATTCAAACATGGACGTCTAGTCACATTCAAACATGGACGTCTAGTCACATTCAAACATGGACGTCTAGTCATATTCAAACATGGACGTCTAGTCATATTCAAACATGGACGTCTAGTCACATTCAAACATGGACGTCTAGTCACATTCAAACATGGACGTCTAGTCATATTCAAACATGGACGTCTAGTCATATTCAAACATGGACGTCTAGTCACATTCAAACATGGACGTCTAGTCACATTCAAACATGGACGTCTAGTCACATTCAAACATGGACGTCTAGTCATATTCAAACATGGACGTCTAGTCATATTCAAACATGGACGTCTAGTCACATTCAAACATGGACGTCTAGTCACATTCAAACATGGACGTCTAGTCATATTCAAACATGGACGTCTAGTCACATTCAAACATGGACGTCTAGTCACATTCAAACATGGACGTCTAGTCACATTCAAACATGGACGTCTAGTCACATTCAAACATGGACGTCTAGTCATATTCAAACATGGACGTCTAGTCACATTCAAACATGGACGTCTAGTCACATTCAAACATGGACGTCTAGTCATATTCAAACATGGACGTCTAGTCATATTCAAACATGGACGTCTAGTCACATTCAAACATGGACGTCTAGTCACATTCAAACATGGACGTCTAGTCACATTCAAACATGGACGTCTAGTCACATTCAAACATGGACGTCTAGTCATATTCAAACATGGACGTCTAGTCATATTCAAACATGGACGTCTAGTCACATTCAAACATGGACGTCTAGTCACATTCAAACATGGACGTCTAGTCACATTCAAACATGGACGTCTAGTCACATTCAAACATGGACGTCTAGTCACATTCAAACATGGACGTCTAGTCATATTCAAACATGGACGTCTAGTCACATTCAAACATGGACGTCTAGTCATATTCAAACATGGACGTCTAGTCATATTCAAACATGGACGTCTAGTCACATTCAAACATGGACGTCTAGTCACATTCAAACATGGACGTCTACTCACATTCAAACATGGACGTCTAGTCACATTCAAACATGGACGTCTAGTCACATTCAAACATGGACGTCTAGTCATATTCAAACATGGACGTCTAGTCACATTCAAACATGGACGTCTAGTCACATTCAAAAATGGACGTCTAGTATTATTCAAACATGGACGTCTAGTCACATTCAAACATGGACGTCTAGTCACATTCAAACATGGACGTCTAGTCACATTCAAACATGGACGTCTAGTCACATTCAAACATGGACGTCTAGTCACATTCAAACATGGACGTCTAGTCACATTCAAACATGGACGTCTAGTCACATTCAAACATGGACGTCTAGTCACATTCAAACATGGACGTCTAGTCACATTCAAACATGGACGTCTAGTCACATTCAAACATGGACGTCTAGTCACATTCAAACATGGACGTCTAGTTATATTCAAACATGGACGTCTAGTCATATTCAAACATGGACGTCTAGTCACATTCAAACATGGACGTCTAGTCATATTCAAACATGGACGTCTAGTCATATTCAAACATGGACGTCTAGTCATATTCAAACATGGACGTCTAGTCATATTCAAACATGGACGTCTAGTCATATTCAAACATGGACGTCTAGTCATATTCAAACATGGACGTCTAGTCACATTCAAACATGGACGTCTAGTCATATTCAAACATGGACGTCTAGTCATATTCAAACATGGACGTCTAGTATTATTCAAACATGGACGTCTAGTCACATTCAAACATGGACGTCTAGTCACATTCAAACATGGACGTCTAGTCACATTCAAACATGGACGTCTAGTCACATTCAAACATGGACGTCTAGTCACATTCAAACATGGACGTCTAGTCACATTCAAACATGGACGTCTAGTCACATTCAAACATGGACGTCTAGTCACATTCAAACATGGACGTCTAGTCACATTCAAACATGGACGTCTAGTCACATTCAAACATGGACGTCTAGTCACATTCAAACATGGACGTCTAGTCATATTCAAACATGGACGTCTAGTCATATTCAAACATGGACGTCTAGTCACATTCAAACATGGACGTCTAGTCACATTCAAACATGGACGTCTAGTCATATTCAAACATGGACGTCTAGTCATATTCAAACATGGACGTCTAGTCATATTCAAACATGGACGTCTAGTCATATTCAAACATGGACGTCTAGTCACATTCAAACATGGACGTCTAGTCATATTCAAACATGGACGTCTAGTCATATTCAAACATGGATGTCTAGTATTATTCAAACATGGACGTCTAGTCATATTCAAACATGGACGTCTAGTCACATTCAAACATGGACGTCTAGTCACATTCAAACATGGACGTCTAGTCATATTCAAACATGGACGTCTAGTCACATTCAAACATGGATGTCTAGTCACATTCAAACATGGATGTCTAGTCACATTCAAACATGGACGTCTAGTCACATTCAAACATGGACGTCTAGTCACATTCAAACATGGACGTCTAGTCACATTCAAACATGGACGTCTAGTCATATTCAAACATGGACGTCTAGTCATATTCAAACATGGACGTCTAGTCACATTCAAACATGGATGTCTAGTCACATTCAAACATGGATGTCTAGTATTATTCAAACATGGACGTCTAGTCATATTCAAACATGGACGTCTAGTCATATTCAAACATGGACGTCTAGTCACATTCAAACATGGACGTCTAGTCATATTCAAACATGGACGTCTAGTCATATTCAAACATGGATGTCTAGTATTATTCAAACATGGACGTCTAGTCATATTCAAACATGGACGTCTAGTCACATTCAAACATGGACGTCTAGTCACATTCAAACATGGACGTCTAGTCATATTCAAACATGGACGTCTAGTCACATTCAAACATGGATGTCTAGTCACATTCAAACATGGATGTCTAGTCACATTCAAACATGGACGTCTAGTCACATTCAAACATGGACGTCTAGTCACATTCAAACATGGACGTCTAATCACATTCAAACATGGACGTCTAGTCACATTCAAACATGGACGTCTAGTCATATTCAAACATGGACGTCTAGTCACATTCAAACATGGACGTCTAGTCACATTCAAACATGGACGTCTAGTCACATTCAAACATGGACGTCTAGTCACATTCAAACATGGACGTCTAGTCACATTCAAACATGGACGTCTAGTCACATTCAAACATGGACGTCTAGTCACATTCAAACATGGACGTCTAGTCACATTCAAACATGGACGTCTAGTCACATTCAAACATGGACGTCTAGTCACATTCAAACATGGACGTCTAGTCACATTCAAACATGGACGTCTAGTCACATTCAAACATGGACGTCTAGTCACATTCAAACATGGACGTCTAGTCACATTCAAACATGGACGTCTAGTCATATTCAAACATGGACGTCTAGTCATATTCAAACATGGACGTCTAGTCACATTCAAACATGGACGTCTAGTCATATTCAAACATGGACGTCTAGTCACATTCAAACATGGATGTCTAGTCACATTCAAACATGGACGTCTAGTCACATTCAAACATGGATGTCTAGTCACATTCAAACATGGACGTCTAGTCACATTCAAACATGGACGTCTAGTCACATTCAAACATGGACGTCTAGTCACATTCAAACATGGATGTCTAGTCACATTCAAACATGGACGTCTAGTCACATTCAAACATGGATGTCTAGTCACATTCAAACATGGACGTCTAGTCACATTCAAACATGGACGTCTAGTCACATTCAAACATGGACGTCTAGTCACATTCAAACATGGATGTCAACACACATCTCATCATCATCAAACGCATACGCCTTCAAGGTCATAGGGGGGGGGTATCACTTTGATATCAACGCACATCCACACGCCTTTCAATCTTTAATATCAACGCACATCCACACGCCCTTCAATCTTTAATATCAACGCACATCCACACGCCCTTCAATCTTTAATATCAACGCACATCCACACGCCCTTCAATTTTCGATTGAACTAGGAAGCTATAGTTACAAATATATATTCTAAGTGATGCATGACGTCAAGCTAAGGGTTATACACACACACACACACACATACAATACCGGGAAATTCCCTGACTGTACTAGATGTTGTCTATATGTTATGTTTCAGTTTTACCTGTGAAATCCTGTCACATTCGTTCTATCATTCTTGAGCAATGTTCATCAACATATCGATGTATGTCCCGCCAGCGCCGAATAAAGTGCATATGGTAGAAACCAACGCTGTTTACTTGCAGTAAATGTTTGTATCTTAGACTATGTATAATTCTGAAATGTTGTTGAGACCCTTGATTATACGCTCGTTGATGGTTGTTCTGCAAAGAGTCTTTCTTGGTCTTCCTCATTGTATTTTGTTATCTGGTACCCATTTTAATACTTGTAGTGCCAGTCTGTTTTAACTAAATTCTAAGTAGGTCAGATATAAGTCCATCGTGTTCTTCTTATTGTTGTAGATATTGTTGTAGATATTGTTGTAGATATTGTTGTAGATATTGTTGTTTTCTTCTTATTGTTGTAGATATTGTTGTTTTCTCTAATTTGCTCGTCTGACTTGAATTGTTCCCAACCAATATTTAAGAGTTTCATCGACATATCTAGGCAATGTGTATATATATATATAGTGTAAGCAGCTCTCATAATCTCTCTTTACAGCCGTTATCGTGTCATAGTTCACTCTATTCTTATATCTCAAGACCCGTGTTTCAACCCAATGGGATATTTTTTTAAAGGACAGATCGAACGTACGTTGAGCATAGACTAAACTCACACCCAGAAAGCCATCGATGTGTCTTGTTCAAAACCATGCAGGAATAACTTTTAACATTACAAAACTGAAACATGTTTCAAATGAATACCCAATATTTCATAAAATGAAAAGATTCATGTTTACACGTGCTTAGTGAGTATATATATGTACATTTATGTCACATGTATCTTAACTACTGATGATGTTGGTCTAATCTGAACAAATAATTATGGCGAACATTCTTCGTGAAACATACATAGTATCAGAGTAGAGTCAGGAAACAGGGTACACCATATTAAACATTGTTGATTCTCTTGATTCTTGATTAGAAACTGGCTTCACAGCACGCGGGACATTCCCATAAGTGCTCCGCCCACCGCTCCAGTGGCCATCCCAGTGTATGTAGACTCAGAGTCCCGGTCAAGTGTTGATTGTGTGATCTTCGGGACTTTCCAAAAGTTTACTTTTCCTTCCCTCACCTCTAGATACTCCCATTTCTAACATTCTCTGTATTTGTACGTTCTCATCCTCATTGACATCATCTGCATCTTGAAATGAATTTATTACTGCCTTCATCTATCGTCGCATTGCCAGCCAATAAGTCGGCTCTCTCATTTCCTCTGACCGCAGCATGACAATGACAGTATATCCATGTAATGCTCTGGACAACTGAGTTGTTCAACAAGTCCATCCATTCTTTTCTTAGAATGAACTTTTCTATCTTGCGAAACATGCTTTGAGAGTCTGTATTACCGATAGACTTACGTTAAACACAGGTAATGATTGGCAATGATGAGCACACAAGAAATCATAAAAATTACAATACACAAATCACATTCAACGTTTCAACCAAAAGGTCTTATCAAGATACAAACAAAACATCAAAATACGACGAATGGAAAAATTATCACAACGCCCAACGGAAATATGGAAATGATATGCCGGAAGTTCAGAAAGTACATAAAAACGTGAATATATGTGGAAATGAAACGAACAAAAAGATGAGTAAATGACGGAACAAAAAGAATAAAGACAAAGACTACACCAACCCAGTACTAGACATAAGAGTGGTCGGAATTGAGTCCAAAAGGCTTGAGTGTAGCCAATTAAAAAATGAGACGATTTTCTAGAGCAGGGGTGGGTAAACTACGGCCCAATATATAAAGTATATTGGGAAATGAAATGGAGCGCATCTGAGCTACGTAAGGACATGTAAAGCAACGGACACGTGAGCAACGAACAGTGCCAAAATGGTCAGAAACAGAAGACTTAAGGTGGCTATGAACCAAGATGTCCTTCAGATTTCTATCACGCCTATAAGCCACCAGGGGTAAGTCATGGAAAGCGTCACGGGTGTCAGGATCAGACTGGAGAAGAGAATAATGTTTTAGCATGATGCGTCGAACAGAAGAGTTATAGGGATGAAAGGTAAGAACAAGTTTAACCCTATCAGAGGAGGAGGAAGAACCCTGAGAGATGGTCAAGGTATCGAGGCGAGACAAATGGAGCACACGGAGCCAAGTGGATGAAATAATGCTGTCAGGGAACGATCGTCTACGGAAAAACTCAATCATCTCAGAGGACTTGTCGAGAAAATCGTCGTAATCGCTACATAAGCGACGCAGGCGAAGAAGCTGGGAGTACGGTAGAGAGTTGCGACAAGCAGGAGGATGAGAAGAAGTGTAGAGCAGAAAGCCATGTGCATCAGTAGGTTTATAGTAAACGGATGTGCTGAGGTAAGGGGGATGAATGGTGATAATGATGTCAAGGAAGTTGACAGAGGCAGGGGAGATATTAGATGTAAATTGAATAGCAGGGTTAAAACTGCCGATGAAGTTGATGAAACGAGACAATTCCACTTCGGACATGTCGGTGATACCTATCCCATCGTCAATGTATCTATGGAAAAGAGATGGAAACGGGCCATCATAGGTAGACCAAACTAAATGTTCAAGATGTCCCATGAAGAGACACGCATAGCTAGGTCCCATTTTTGTTCCCATGGAAACGCCACTGATCTGATCGAAAAAATGACCATCAAATTCAAAAGAGTTGAGCGTAAGCACCAGTTCAGCAAGGCGGATAAGAGTAGAAGTACTGGTAACTAGTATTGGGTTGGTGTGGTCTTTGTCTTTAGTCTTTTTGTTCCGTCATTTCCTCATCTTTATGTTCGTTTCGTTTCCACATATATTTATGTTTTTATGTAGTTTCTGACCTTCCGGCATATTATTTCCGTATTTCCGTTGGACGTTGTGATAATTTTTCCATTCGTCGTCTTTTGATGTTTTGTTTGTGTTTTGATAAAGACCTTTTGGTTAAAACGTTGAATGCGATTTGTGTATTGTAATTTTTATGATTTCTTGTGTGCTCATCATTGCCCATCATTACCCACTAGTTTTAGTTATAGTCTGTCGTGTCCCATTGAAACGAAATATAAACCTGTGTTTTACATAAGTCTATTTATTGTTACGTTTCACGCAGTTACCTTGTATTGACTGAGTATTACCGTGTGTGTTGATGTATCAGTTATCAACCAAATAAGAGCTGCTGTAACTCCCTTTATCTCCATCCTCATGCTCAATGTGACAGTAGAATATGCTGAAAATTTCTCAACCAACTTCACGCCATTTCTGTGGGCAACAAAACCCCAACCGTTTTGTGTTTCTGTTAACGGAGCCATCTGTGTATATAATTATGTCTTGTGGTTTCGAGTGTAGTTAGGCGAGTTCGTGCACTGTATCCTGAACCCCGACATCCGTCCATTTTCGACACGCTTTATCTAGTTGTATTATTGCTTTAGTCAGTGATTTCTTTTCAGTGTCTACCTCAACCCACTCACTGCCCTTTCCTATTTCTTCCAATTCACATACTCTTCGCAGTGTGTCTTCAGCCTCTGCCATCCATGATCTGCCACGCTTAATACGTTTTCCCTTTAACTCATCTAGACGATGGTGTAATGGGTGGTGGTTGTATTCTGTCACTTTAAGATACGACTTACCTTGTGCTACCTGATGTCGCACTCTAATGCTGGGGAGATCAAGCAGAAATCTCATAGCAGAGATGGGTGTATCTCTAGTACACCCAAGTACCGCTCTCATTGCCTCATTTTGAACTTTTTCCAATCTATCGACTTGTATCTGTGACAGTGTTAGTAGGCCGAGGCCATAATCTATGACAGATGGCACCATCTCTTGCAAAAGCAGAAACAGTACCATTTCTGATTGTCGAAGGTGGCCATAACCTTGATAACACTGATCCCTCTTTTAGCCTTCTGAATCATATTTGTGACGTGTTTGCTGAATGAGAGACTTCTATCAAAGATTATCCAAAGATATTTAAGGTCCTGTTCTCTTTCAATGAATGAGCCCATGCAACTAACATCTGGCATGTGTGTCATTGTCCAGATTATTATTTAAGGAGTACCAGACGACCTTTGCTTTCGAGGGATTGATCACAGCGTTGTATGTTCTGTTGTATGTTCTGTTGTATGTTCTGTTGTATGTTCTGTTGTATGTTTTGTTTTATGTCCTGTTGTATGTCCTGTTGTATGTCCTGTTGCATGTCCTGTTGCATGTCCTGTTGTATGTCCTCTTGTATCTCCTGTTGTATGTTCTGTTGTATGTTATGTTGTATGTTCTATTGTATGCTCTGCACCATATCGACAATTGATCTAGTCCAATTGTGTACACCGTCAGCGATATCTGTTCTGTTCCTGCCCATGTTGTATAGTAGGATATCGTCAGCGTATGTTAGAACTCTACAATTGCTGGGAGTTTGCAATTGAGCAGTTCTCAATGTATACACATTAAACAGTACTGGGGACAGAGGAGATCCTTGTGGCAGACCAGGTGCTATTGTTCTGATCTCATATGTCCAGGATCCACACATCAGAGCGACTTTTCTACAGATTAGCACATTTGCTATCCAGCGTATGATCCAGGGATGGATATCTTGTTCCTTTAGCATGTCGAAAATATGGATGTAACTAACTCTATTGTACGCATCGTCCAGGTCTATCGCTGCAACTGCAGATTCTTCTTTGTTCTGAAAACCTTCATAAACTTCATACGCAAGAACTGCTGCATTTGTGACTGTGTCTCTTCTAGGTTTTATGCAACTAGGTTATTTGGGAGAACGCCTTTTATATCTAGTTCCTTGGTTATGCGTCTAGCAACAATTCGTTCTAGAATCTTACCGTACACATTCTGCAGCGTGATGATGCGATAACCTTTTATGTCCGTAGAATCTTTGCCTGGTTTTGGCACGGGTATAAGATAGCTATGTAGCCACTCCTCTGGTACTACTCCTGTTTTCAGACTCACATTATAATCGTCAGTTATTTTAGCTAGCATATTCTCCCCAATGTCGTTGGGTACGCTGTACCTGATTCCATCCGGGCCTGGAGCGCCATCGGATGCATTCTTAATAGCTAGTTGCACTTCTTTAACATCTGCAAGCTGATTAACGTCTTCTTTGGCCCTAAAATCCGTGATGGATGTCAGGATATGCAGCATTTCTTTGCGCTGATCTAAGTCACCATGATTAGTTTGTTGAAGATATCTATCAAAGAAAGCTCTACCTTTCATCTCATCTGATATCAATGTCTGCCCTGTGTCGTCCCTCACGCTTGTACTGGGTTTCGATTCTGTTCTCCGCTTAATTGACCTATGTAGTTTCCAAGACTTGTGCAATGCTTTGTCCGCCGTGACCTCCTCAGTGAATTTTTTCCAACACATCTTCTTTGCTACTTCGGCACCTTGTTTAAAAGAGTCTATTGTCTTCTTCATTGCACTCTGTGCCTCCAGTCTATCACTGAGTGTGATATTTGTTGTCAATCCTTGATCGCTTGCTTTTTGAGTAGCCATATTGCCTCTGTCTCTTTATTCCATCTTGGGGACTGTTGGATCTTAGGTCTTACCCACTTGCGTTCCCAGGCCTTCTTCCTGAAGCTGCTAAGCACTGATTCTGTCGTGAGCGCATATCTAAAAGGGTTGTCAATCTGGATCAATCTGTCTTGGCGCCCTTTCGAGAAGCTCATGGAGCATGGCAAATGGTCGCTTCCATGGTATTTGAGAGCTGTCCATCTTGCATCTGTCGCTCCATGACCTGAGATCAGTGCGAGGTCAATGTTGGAATCGGAGTCTGTTTCTTTGGTTGCTAATCTAGTCAAGCTCATGCAGTTCAGAAGAGCTAGATCAGTCTCGAGAAGCGCTTGATTTAAAGCCAGTCCTTGATGGTTGTTGTTTGGGTTTCCACCGGAGACATTTCGTGTATTGAAATCTCCACAAACCAGTAGCATTTCTCCAAGGAGATGCTCAAGTTCGCTAATGAACTCCCAGTCGTCAGGCTTAATGTGGGAGCAATTTCCCATGTAGACGTTGATTATATTCCACCTTGTACCTTGGAATGTTATCTGTACTCCCTGCAGCAGCCCTCTGTTCTCTCTATCCCAACTGATAAATTCAATAGTGTGTGGGGTATTCTTTGCCTAACGAGAATGGCTTCCCCATGTTGTGTTGGGCTTTCAGGATTGACGCGGCACACGAAGTCCATGAATTTCAACTGTTCAGCCTGTGTCTCCTGTAGTAACATGAGGTCGAAGTCATACAGGAGACGTTCAAGAACTGGGCTGCGCTGCTTGGCGCTATTGCAGTTACAGTATCCAATGTTGATGTTATGTTTCCGTATTCTATCGGTTTTCCTTATGAATTTCTTCCTTCTCCTCCCTCTGTTATTCATACCGCGTCGACCACATTTTCTGACCTGATGTTGTTCAGAGTCTAATGCTGCTGAAACAGACGTCGACAACAGGACGCATCTCTGGTCCTTGCGACATGTTTCTTTGTTGTTCCGGCCGTCCACGCTGTACCCGTCCACGAACTGTGAGGGCTGAAGCTCTAGCTTTGTTATTATATCTAACAGTTATTTCCGAATATACCGGACAGTGAGTTGTCGTGCACCTTTGCAGGAATTCCCGTTCGACAGTGAAAAGTTGTTGGTATGTGGTGCTAGGCCGGAATTCCAGTTCAACAGTGAAAAGTTGTTGGTATGTGGTGCTAGGCCGGAATTCCAGTTCAACAGTGAAAAGTTGTTGGTATGTGGTGCTAGGCGGGAATTTCTCTTGTAATGAATTGTAGAAATCGTACATTATACCGACCTTCATTAGACGGGCTCGTGCACACATAAATTTTCGCCTTTTCTCTCGAAGAAAAAACTGTTCAAGACAACCGCAGTCTCTATCCATATAGCATACCGCTCTCCAGCAAGTGGTATATACAGAGTATTGTTGACAGCTTGGGATCCGCCATTTTCACTGCATACAAACGTTGTCACAGTTGTATTGTTGACAAATGTCGTCTAGCGTTTGTTAATGATCGCCTTCATCATTAAACTCTTCAGTTCAAGCACAATGTCGGCCTGTCCGAACAACATGGTAACTGTTATCGAAGGTTGCGACTACGGGGTCCTCAGGAAAAAACGAGATCACAAGCGCATCAGAGTAACTGTGACCACTCATGACGCCATCTTTAACCGGAAAATATCAATCATTGGTATCATCAAGGCAAATCAGCTAGGAGCAGGGAAGATGTTAGCAAAGTTAGTGAAACATTCACACTACACAAAATTGTAGTACTTTACGGATGTGAAACATTCACTCTACACACAACCAGAATGTGGGAAACGGAACTTATAATAAAATGTTGTGATTTAGTAATAGCACAGAATGTAGTGAATGTACAGTAAAATGTTGTGATATCTGCACAGAATGTAGTGAACGTACAGTAAAATGTTGTGATATAATGTGCGTGTGTTTTCAGAAATAAAAATCAAAGAGATGAGAATACAGCGTTGCAGACAGGTGATACGTAGTAAGAGAATACAGCATTGCAGACAGGTGATACGTAGTCAGAGAATACAGCATTGCAGACAGGTGATACGTAGTCAGAGTATACAGCATTGCAGACAAGTGATACGTAGTCAGAGAATACAGCATTGCAGACAGGTGATACGTAGTCAGAGAATACAGCATTGCAGACAAGTGATACGTAGTCAGAGAATACAGCATTGCAGACAGGTGATACGTAGTCAGAGAATACAGCATTTCAGACAGGTGATACGTAGTCAGAGAATACAGCGTTGCAGACAGGTGATACGTAGTCAGAGAATACAGCATTGCAGACAGGTGATACGTAGTCATAGAATGGGTAGACGGGGAGGTCTAACATTGAAATGGGAGAGGGGTGGGGGGGTCAATATTCAGGATGCAATAAGAAATAACTGTTGTACACAAATATGCAAGAACGCTAACTGTCAGAGAAATCATGAATCTTGTCAGCTATGTCGTCAGTGGGACTACCTGTTCAGCTAATCACTATTATTGCAAATATAACTCACTTTTTGAGTACAGGAGACAGTACAATGACGTGTTCAGGCGCCATAACTCACTTTTTTAGTACAGGAGACAGTACAATGACGTGTTCAGGCGCCATAACTCACTTTTTGAGTACAGGAGACAGTACAATGACGTGTTCAGGCGCCATAACTCACTTTTTGAGTACAGGAGACAGTACAATGACGTGTTCATGCGCCAAAACTCACTTATTTAGTACAGGAGACATTACAATGACGTGTTCAGACGCCATAACTACTTTTATCATCTCAGAAAATCCACGATTTAGTCTGGCCTCCTAATTACCATATTTATATTTTCCCATTTACCGTGATTCTATATTCCAATTGACAATATCATATCTTCCCATTGACGTTGTTCCAATCTTCCTACTTGCAGCGTCTCTGTCTGACGGTATGTAATCACTGTCGATTGACCATGATACTGAAGGGAAATCTACTTCTAAGAAATCAAAACAAGTTAAAAATCAATTTTATATACACGATATGCATGATTTATTGATTAATTTCAATACTTTGTCCGGTCTGGAATAATCCCATTCATCAAGTCGCTGTGACACCATTTTTGATTTATGATCCACCAAGATTGTATTAATTATTGTCAGAAATAATTTATATGTGGCATTTGTATGCCCGCTAAAAACATACATTCAACATATGTAAATGCAAACACACGCGCGCTGACGCGACACTCACACACAGTCACAGTATCAATACCACCGTGTCTGAGGCTGCATCAACGGATGACTGTATCCAGGCAGAACGTTCATGGTGTTGACGCTGGGGACGTTGAGGTGACTGATGCTGTTGTTATAGGAACAACTCATGTTCATAGACATAGAGTTAGACAGCGTCGAGGAAATGGACTGGGCACCAGACGACATGTGACCGTAACCGTTCATACAGCTCATATGGTTGAGACTACCAGCGTTCATCGCCATCCCCATTGCGTTTGACATTCCTGTCTGCATAGGAAGATGATGTTGGTGATCGGAAGTTTTCAGCGCAGAGTTCAGGGACGGTCGTTGACAGGGTATTCCGTCCTTGACTAGAACAGGAACAGCCACACGTCTTGGAGATGGCAGAGGGTTCAGATCTGCAAGTCCCTTTTCTTGACGTGATCTCTTTAACTTATATCGATGGTTCTGGAACCATATTTTCACCTGTACTGGAGTAAGCCGAATAATGCTAGCCAGGTGTTCACGTTCTGGGGCTGACAGATAGCGCTGTTGCCGAAACCGACGTTCCAGTTCGTAGGTCTGCGCTTTAGAAAAAAGTACTCGCCGTTTTCTTTTTTTTGGTGGGTCTCCATTGTTGGAGTCAGTTTGTGAATCTACGGCGTCTTTACTTGTTGATTTGCTGTCAGAGTTTCCAGTTTCACTTTTGCAATCCTCATCATCGTCGTCGTCATTGTCGTCATCATCGTAACAGTCTTTGATTGGCGTGACGTTATCACCACTTCGACTGTCTTGTTGAGATACTTCGCTGTGATGGTCGTGGCTAGCAGGACTGGTGGTGCCATTAGTGTTGACGCTGCTGTAAGCTTGTGTGGACGGAGTCATGAAACTTATATCTGAAACAAGAATAACAAATTATTACTATAGCAAATATAACTATTAGTATTGTTAATATTTCAAAATTTGTTGTTATTATTATCATTATTATTGCCACAATACGATTCTTACACATGGTTCGATTAGTTGTACGCAGAATTTGTTCTTCCTCCTTCGAATCATCTTCACTAGGAATAATTTGGATAAGCTACCTACACTTTGAAACCGTACAATAAATATAAATATTAAAGACAACCACAAAATATGACACGCAAATATTATTGAAACATAAAAAGTATAAATATCACTACAATATAACAAATATAAATATTGTTAACATATAACAAAATATAAATATCATTACAATATATTAAATATAAGTATGATTCAAATATAACAAAATTAAATATCGTTAAAATATATTAAATATTTTAAATATTAAAAAACCACTAAAATATAGCAAACATAAATATCATTAAAATGTAACAAATATGAATGGCATTAATATATAGCAAACATTAAAACAATTTAAACATAACAAGAATAAATATCATTAAAATATATCAAATATAAGCATCTCTAAAGAAAACCAAACATAAAATCGTTTAAATCTAGCAAATATAAATATCCTTTATATAAGGTATACTTAATATAATTTAATGATATTTATATGTGTCAGATTTCAACGATATTTATATTTGTTATTTTTTGATGATATTTTTACTTGATCTATTTTAATGATTTTTATATATGATATTTTATATGATATTTATGTTTGTTATATATTAATAATATTTATATTTATTATAATATAATGTTATTTTTGATTGATATAGTATAAGATATTTATATTTGATATATTTTAATAATATGTATGTTTAATATATTTTAACGGTATTTATGTTTCCATATTTTAATTTTATTTCTGTTTGCTATATTTGAATGATATTTATATTTGTTACATATATACTAAATATAATCCTTAAAATATATTAAGCTTGAATGTCATTAAAATATAGCAAATATAGATGTCATTGAAATATAATATAGCAAATATAAATATAATATAGAAAATATAAATATCATTGAAATATAGCATATATAAATATCATTACGATATAGCAAACATAGTTTTAAAATGTAGCAAATATAAATATCATTGCAGTATTTTAAAAATGGTGATACTCCTTCTTGGGAACGACAGAAATAATCGTTTGGATTGATGTTTACTCAATCTTCAGATGTTTGCAGAATCTTGAAATATTTGCTGAATCTTCAGATATCTGCTGAAATCTCAAATGTTTTGTGAAATATCAGATATTTGCGGAAATCTCAGATGTTTGCTGAACACTCTGATATTTGCTGAACCCTCTGATATCTGTTGAATCCTCTGATATCTGCTGAATCTCAGATTTTTGCTGAATCGTCAAATGGATGAGAATTGCAATCTGGGCTTTGTGATGTCTGTGACGATGTCAACAGGGAATGATATAAGATCTTGAAACAGGGAATGATATAATGTCATGAAACAGGGAATAATATAAAATCTTGAAATAGGGAATGATATCAATCAATCAAGTGCCATTCCGAGTAATGTAGGCGATCATGCTTCTCCACAACTTTCGTCTGCTGTGTTGTTAATAAGTTCAGTTGGGGAAATCTTCTTGTGCCACAGTGACAACCCATCCAGAAACTTCTCTCTTTGTCTTTTCTGTTTCTTCTCCTATTGATAGTGCCGGTAGTTACTAAATGCCTAAGTTTTTTACTTTCCTTACCACATGCCCTAAAATTTTTGATTGTCTGTTTCTAATTTTTGCTCTAATTTGTCGTTTTACTCCAGCATCTTTGAGAGCTTTTACATTAGTTTTCTTGGCTGTCCATGGAATTTTCATCATTCTTCTTTAAACCCACATCTCATCTCAGTTGCCTCCATCTTATCTTGAGCACTTTTGTTTACTGTCCATGCTTCGTTTCTATAAAGAAGGATTGCATCAAAATAGCACTCGAATTCATGTATGCATTGATATTACTCCATTGCATAGATTGCTTATCATTTTTTGAAATGGTGATTTTTTCTTTGCTATCCAGTTCTTGATCTCATTGGAGCACCTGTCTTCTGATGTTAAATCGGTGCCAAGATACTTGACATTATCAGTTTGATTTAAGTTTTCGCCATTGATATTAATACCGCATTTTGTCGGTGCGCATTTCTTTGAAACAACAATTACTTCCGTTTTCTTCTTGTTTAGATGAGCCCTCTTTTTCACTTTCTTGTACTACTGTGTCTAAAAGATTTAAATTTCGTGTTCGCTCCCTTCAATCAGAACAGTATCGTCAGCATATCTTAGATTATTCAGATTTTAACCTCCAACTGCTATTCCTGAAATGTTTTCTATGTTTCGTATAATATCCTTTGTATACAGGGAGACAACATCTGAAGACAATAGACATCCTTGTCTGAGGCCTATCATTAACTTTTGAAATTATAACTGTCAACCCTCATCACAGCTATGGAATGATATAAGGTCTTGAAACAAGGCACAATACAAGATCTTGAAACAAGGCACAATACAAGGTCTTGAAACAAGGCACAATACAAGATCTTGAAACAAGGCATAATACACGGTCTTGAATGAGATATTCATTACAGAAGCCTCATTTAATAGATGTCTATTTCAAATGTTTGCAATGATCTCTTTCAATTGTATCTATTTCAATCTTATTACAATCATCTCTTCCATCTGTATCTATTTCAATCTTATTACAATCATCTCTTCCATCTGTATCTATTTCAATCTTATTACAATCATCTCTTCCATCTGTATCTATTTCAATCTTATTACAATCATCTCTTCCATCTGTATCTATTTCAAATTTCCTGCAATGATCTCTTCCAGCTGTATGTATTTCATATGTTTGCAATGATCTCCTGCAGTTGTATCTACTTAAATATCATGCATTGATCTCTGCCAACTCTATCTATCTCAAAATTCTTGCAATGATATCTTCCAAGTGTATATCTTAAAAATTATTGCAATAATCTATTCAAAGTATATATTTCAATTTCAAGTATATGTATTTCAATTTCAAGTATATGCATTTCAATTTCAAGTATATGTATTTCAAATGTCTTGCAATGATCTCTTTCCATCTTTTTTAATATGTCTACCATTTAGACCATGCTATGCTGGGCAGCCAAGAGTTATGGATTCCCGAAATCGTCGATCTTTGCCGGCTGGACAGCCAAGAGTTAGAGATTTCCGCAATCTAGGGACCGCGCCAGGCTGGACAGTCACTTGTTATGGACTCCTGAAAGCTTGCGTCCATGCTGCAGTGTGGGGTAGATTCCTTCATATATTATATTATTTCCATATGGCATTTTACTATACAATCTAAGCACAGTCAGAGTCATCTAATGATGATGTAGAGATGTGATATCACTGGCAGTGTAGAGATGTGATATCACTGGCAGTGTAGAGATGTGATATCACTGGCAGTGTAGAGATGTGATATCACTGGCAGTCTAGAGATGTGATATCACTGGCAGTGTAGAGATGTGATATCACTGGCAGTGTAGAGATGTGATATCACTGGCAGTGTAGAGATGTGATATCACTGGCAGTGTAGAGATGTGATATCACTGGCAGTGTAGAGATGTGATATCACTGGCAGTGTAGAGATGTGATATCACTGGCAGTGTAGAGATGTGATATCACTGGCAGTGTAGAGATGTGATATCACTGGCAGTGTAGAGATGTGATATCACTGGCAGTGTAGAGATGTGATGTAACTGGCAGTGTAGAGATGTGATGTAACTGGCAGTGTAGAGATGTGATATCACTGGCAGTGTAGAGATGTGATATCACTGGCAGTGTAGAGATGTGATATCACTGGCAGTGTAGAGATGTGATATCACTGGCAGTGTAGAGATGTGATATCACTGGCAGTGTAGAGATGTGATATCACTGGCAGTGTAGAGATGTGATATCACTGGCAGTGTACGCAAGTGATATCACTAACTGTAGACAGGTGAGGTGTGGACACAGACACACTGTAGACAGGTGAGGTGTGGTCACAGACACACTGTAGACAGGTGAGGTGTGGTCACAGACACAATGTAGACAGGTGAGGTATGGTCACAGACACACAGTAGACAGGTGAGGTATGGTCACAGACACACTGTAGACAGGTGAGGTGTGGACACAGACACACTGTATACAGGTGAGGTGTGGTCACAGACACACTGTAGACAGGTGAGGTGTGGTCACAGACACAATGTAGACAGGTGAGGTGTGGTCACAGACACACTGTAGATAGGTGAGGTATGGTCACAGACACACTGTAGACAGGTGAGGTATAGTCACAGACACACGGTAGACAGGTGAGGTGTGGTCACAGACACACTGTAGACAGGTGAGTTGTGGTCACAGACACAATGTAGAAAGGTGAGGTGTGGTCACAGACACACTGTAGACAGGTGAGGTGTGGTCACAGACACACTGTACACAGGTGAGTTGTTGTCACATACACACTGTAGACAGGTGAGGTGTGGTCACAGACACACTGTAGACAGGTGAGGTGTGGTCACAGACTCACTGTAGACAGGTTAGGTGTGGTGACAGACACACTGCAGACAGGTGAGGTGTGGTCACAGACACACTGTAGACAGGTGAGGTGTGGTCACAGAGACACTGTAGAGAGGTGAGTTGTGGTCGCAGGTGAGAATACAAAACTGTAGACAGGTAAAATTTGGTTGAAACCTGAGAGGAGAATAGCGAATGGAACCAGACTACAGAAACAGACCTTCACGTGGATAATGTCACCCATAAGAACCTAACAAAAATTAACAGAGAAAACGCAATATTGGAGCACTACAGCAAGTTGTAGCGTGCATCTCAACATGAAGAAAACTGATTCCTGTCCTGTGTGTCTGCATCTCAACGGACATCTCAACATGGAGATAAATGATTCTTGCCCTGTGTGTCTGCATCTCAACGGACATCTCAACATGGAGATAAATGATTCTTGCCCTGTGTGTCTGCATATCAATGGACATCTCAACATGGAGATAAATGATTCTTGCCCTGTGTGTCTGCATCTCAACGGACATCTCAACATGGAGATAAATGATTCTTGCCCTGTGTGTCTGCAGCTCAACGGACATCTCAACATGGAGATAAATGATTCTTGCCCTGTGTGTCTGCAGCTCAACGGACATCTCAACATGGAGATAAATGATTCCTGCCCTGTGTGTCTGTAGCTCAACGGACATCTCAACATGAAGATAAATGATTCCTGCCCTGTGTGTCTGCAGCTCAACGGACATCTCAACATGGAGATAAATGATTCTTGCCCTGTGTGTCAGCAGCTCAACGGACATCTCAACATGGAGATAAATGATTCTTGCCCTGTGTGTCTGCGGCTCAACGGACATCTCAACATGGAGATAAATGATTCCTGCCCTGTGTGTCTGCAGCTCAACGGACATCTCAACATGGAGATAAATGATTCTTGCCCTGTGTGTCTGCATCTCAAC
Organism: Meghimatium bilineatum; assembly: GCA_034231615.1. NCBI lineage: Eukaryota > Metazoa > Mollusca > Gastropoda > Stylommatophora > Philomycidae > Meghimatium > Meghimatium bilineatum. The sequence goes on along the minus strand of CM067322.1, from coordinate 104,716,381 downwards.
GAACATCTCAATATAGATAAAATTATTACTGAACAGTGTGTATTCGTGTTATCTAGTGTGTATACGTGTTATCTAGTGTGTATACGTGTTATCTAGTGTGTATACGTGTTATCTAGTGTGTATACGTGTTATCTATTTTGTATTAAGGTCCATGTGGTCCCTGTGTTACTACTACCTGTGTTACTACTACCTGTGTTACTACTACCTGTGTTACTACTGACCTGTGTTACTACTGACCTGTGTTACTACTACCTGTGTTACTACTACCTGTGTTACCACTGACCTGTGTTGCTACTAACCTGTGTTACTACTGACCTGTGTTACTACTGACCTGTGTTACTACTACCTGTGTTACTACTACCTGTGTTACCACTGACCTGTGTTGCTACTAACCTGTGTTACTACTGACCTGTGTTACTACTACCTGTGTTACAACTGACCTGTGTTACTACTGACTTGTGTTACTACTGCCCTATGTTACTACTGACCTATGTTACTATTAACCTGTGTTACTACTGACCTGTGTTATTATCGACCTGTGTTATTATTTACCTGTGTTATTATTGACTGTGTTATTATTTACCTGTGTTATTATTGACCTGTGTTATTATTGACCTGTGTTATTATGTACTATGGCCCAAGAGAAGTAACATTACTGTCATACATCTTACACACAAGCTCACACATACACACACACATATACACATACATATTCGTGCACTCACTCATACATTTGTAAAAACTGCAATTTCTTCATAAAATATTAGCCAGCGACATCGTCGCCCTGACGGTCATAAGCAGAAGCAGTATGTTTAATGGTGACCTATTTTATTGCCTATGTTGATGAGGTATATCATGTATGTATTTGTATTGACCAAGCACTGGATCGGCATTAAACTGTTTTCTCTGTGTAGCCACACATTTGGTAAAAGTTATTGAAAACTTCAGCCGTTTACAACACAGCTGTTTATTTCTACTAGTTTTACAGAAACGATGAATTCAAATACGGATCGTTTCAGAAGCAAACCCCGCTGGCTGCTTGATTAGACATTTTCTGCTTGAGTTGAGCGGTATCATGTCAGAAGAAATGAAATATTCGCGCACAAGTCATTCTGCTTCAACTATACGAAATCTGACAGTTTCATTCTAGGCACAACATTTAGCCACATACTGCGCCCAGGTCTGATGTATGATTCTATTTCATTGAAATCATTTATTCTAGGCATTTTATAATCCCCACGTCACAGTGGCAAGCGCCCTCACGTCACAGTGACGAGGTCCGCACGTCACAGTGACAAGGTACCCCAGGTCACAGTGGCAAGCAACCCTCACGTCACATTTGCAATCGACCTCACATCACAGTGACAAGATCCCCGACATCACAGTGACAAGGTCCCCCACGTTACGGTGACAAGGTCCCCCACGTCACAGTGGCAAGCGCCCTCACGTCACAGTGACAAGGTCCCCCACGTCACAGTGATAAGGTCCCCCACGTAACAGTGGCAAGCGCCCTCACGTCACAGTGACAAGCGCGCCCACGTCACAGTGACAAGCGCCCCCACGTCACAGTGACAAGTTTCCCTGTATTACATTTCTTGTTATATAAGGTACACTTCTTTCTCTAAAACATTTCAGTGTTCTCTTCTCATGATATGTTCCAGGTGTCCACTTCTCATGATATGTTCCAGGTGTCCTCTTCTCATGATATGTTCCAGGTGTCCTCTTCTCATGATATGTTCCAGGTGTCCTCTTCTCATGATATGTTCCAGGTGTCCTCTTCTCATGATATGTTCCAGGTGTCCTCTTCTCATGATATGTTCCACGTGTCCTCTTCTCATGATATGTTCCACGTGTTCTCTTCCTCTTCTCATGATATGTTCCACGTGTTCTCTTCTCACGTTATGTTCCAGGTGTCCTCTCATCATATGTTCCAGGTGTCCTCTTCTCATGATATGTTCCACATGTTCTCTTCTCATGATATGTTCCAGGTGTTCTCTTCTCATGATATGTTCCACGTGTTCTCTTCTCATGATATGTTCCAGGTGTCCTCTTCTCATGATATGTTCCACGTGTCCTCTTCTCATGATATGTTCCACGTGTTCTCTTCCTCTTCTCATGATATGTTCCACGTGTTCTCTTCTCACATTATGTTCCAGGTGTCCTCACATCATATGTTCCAGGTGTACTATTCTCATGATATGTTCCACGTGTTCTCTTCTCATGATATGTTCCAGGTGTTCTCTTCTCATGATATGTTCCACGTGTTCTCTTCTCATGATATGTTCCACGTGTTCTCTTCTCGTGATATGTTCCACGTGTTCTCTTCTCATGATATGTTCCACGTGTCCTCTTCTCATGATATGTTTCACGTGTCCTCTTCTCATGATATGTTCCACGTGTTCTCTTCTCTTGATATGTTCCACGTGTTCTCTTCTCATGATATGTTCCACGTGTTCTTTTCTCGTGATATGTTCCAGGTGTTCTCTTCTCATGATATGTTCCACGTGTTCTCTTCTCATGATATGTTCCAGGTGTCCTCTTCTCATGATATGTTCCACGTGTTCTCTTCTCGTGATATGTTCCACGTGTTCTCTTCTCATGATATGTTCCACGTTTTCTCGTCTCATGATATGTTCTACGTGTTCTCTTCTCATGATATGTTCCAGGTGTCCTCTTCTCATGATATGTTCCAGGTGTCCTCTTCTCATGATATGTTCCAGGTGTCCTCTTCTCATGATATGTTCCAGGTGTCCTCTTCTCATGATATGTTCCACGTGTCCTCTTCTCATGATATGTTCCACGTGTTCTCTTCCTCTTCTCATGATATGTTCCAGGTGTTCTCTGCTCATGATATGTTCCACGTGTTCTCTTCTCATGATATGTTTCACGTGTGCACTTCTCGTAATATGTTCCACGTGTTCTCTTCTCGTGATATGTTCCACGTGTTCTCTTCTCATGATATGTTCCACGTGTCCTCTTCTCATGATATGTTCCACGTGTTCTCTTCTCATGATATGTTCCACGTGTCCTCTTCTCATGATATGTTTCACGTGTCCTCTTCTCATGATATGTTTCACGTGTCCTCTTCTCATGATATGTTCCAGGTGTTCTCTTCTCATGATATGTCCCACGTGTTCTATTCTCATGATATATTCCAGGTGTCCTCTTCTCGGGATATGTTCCACGAGTTCTCTTCTCATGATATGTTCCACGTTTTCTCGTCACATGATATGTTCTACATGTTCTCTTCTCATGATATGTTCCACGTGTCCTCTTCTCATGATATGTTCCAGGTGTCCTCTTCTCATGATATGTTCCAGGTGTTCTCTTCTCATGATATGTTCCACGTGTCCTCTTCTCATGATATGTTCCACGTGTTCTCTTCCTCTTCTCATGATATGTTCCAGGTGTTCTCTTATGATATGTTCCACGTGTTCTCTTCTCATGATATGTTCCACGTGTTCTCTTCTCATGAAATGTTCCACGTTTTCTCGTCTCATGATATGTTCTACGAGTTCTCTTCTCATGATATGTTCCAGGTGTCCTCTTCTCATGATATGTTCCAGGTGTCCTCTTCTCATGATATGTTCCAGGTGTCCTCTTCTCATGATATGTTCCACGTGTTCTCTTCTCATGATATGTTCCACGTGTTCTCTTCTCATGATATGTTCCAGGTGTCCTCTTCTCATGATATGTTCCAGGTGTCCTCTTCTCATGATATGTTCCACGTGTCCTCTTCTCATGATATGTTCCACATGTTCTCTTCCTCTTCTCATGATATGTTCCAGGTGTCCTATTCTCATGATATGTTCCAGGTGTCCTCTTCTCATGATATGTTTCACGTGTCCTCTTCTCATGATATGTTCCACGTGTTCTCTTCTCATGATATGTTCCACGTGTTCTGTTCTCGTGATATGTTCCAGGTGTTCTCTTCTCATGATATGTTCCACGTGTTCTCTTCTCATGATATGTTCCAGGTGTCCTCTTCTCATGATATGTTCCACGTGTTCTCTTCTCGTGATATGTTCCACGTGTCCTCTTCTCATGATATGTTCCACGTGTTCTCTTCTCATGATATGTTCCACGTTTTCTCGTCTCATGATATGTTCTATATGTTCTCTTCTCATGATATGTTCCAGGTGTCCTCTTCTCATGATATGTTCCAGGTGTCCTTTTCTCATGATATGTTCCAGGTGTCCTCTTTTCATGATATGTTCCAGGATTCCTCTTTTCATGATATGTTCCACGAGTCCTCTTCTCATGATATGTTCCAGGTGTCATCTTCTCATGATATGTTCCAGGTGTCCTCTTCTCATGATATGTTTCACGTGTCCTCTTCTCATGATATGTTCCAGGTGTTCTTTTCTCATGTTATGTTCCACGTGTTCTCTTCTCATGATATGTTCCACGTGTTCTCTTCTCATGATATGTTCCACGTTTTCTCGTCTCATGATATGTTCTACGTGTACTCTTGTCATGATATGTTCCAGGTGTCCTCTTCTCATGATATGATCCAGGTGTCCTCTTCTCATAATATGTTCCAGGTGTCCTCTTCTCATGATATGTTCCACGTGTTCTCTTCTCATGATATGTTCCACGTGTTCTCTTCTCATTATATATTCCAGGTGTCCTCTTCTCATGATATGTTCCAGGTGTCCTCTTCTCATGATATGTTCCACGTGTCCTCTTCTCATGATATGTTCCACATGTTCTTTTCCTCTTCTTATGATATGTTCCACGTGTTCTCTTCTCATGTTATGTTCCAGGTGTCCTCTCTTCATATGTTCCAGGTGTCCTCTTCTCATGATATGTTCCAGGTGTTCTATTCTCATGATATGTTCCACGTGTTCTCTTCTCATGATATGTTCCAGGTGTTCTCTTCTCATGATAAGTTCCACGTGTTCTCTTCTCATGATATTTTCCACGTGTTCTCTTCTCATGATATGTTCCACGTGTTCTCTTCTCATGATATTTTCCACGTGTTCTCTTCTCATGATATGTTCCACGTGTTCTCTTCTCATGATATGTTCCACGTTTTCTCGTCTCATGATATGTTTCACGTGTTCTCTTTTCATATGTTCCACGTGTTCTCTTCTCATGATATGTTCTACGTGTCCTCTTCTCATGATATGTTCCACGTGTTCTCTTCTCATGATATGTTTCACGTGTCCTCTTCTCATGATATGTTCCACGTGTTCTCTTCTCGTGATATGTTCCACGTGTTCTCTTCTCATGATATGTTCCACGTGTTCTCTTCTCATGATATGTTCCACGTGTTCTCTTCTCATGATATGTTCCACGTTTTCTCTTCTCATGATATGTTCCACGTGTTCTCTTCTCATGATATATTCCAAGTTTCCCTCTTCTCTTTGAATGTATTCATCTCATAGTGCCTGTAAACTTAGCATATACAACAGTCATTCTAACAGGTAAAAAGTTTGTGCCGAATTCTAGCATGTATTCAGTATGTACTGACTTGTAGCATGTATTCAGTATGTACTGACTTGTAGCATGTATTCAGTATGTACTGACTTGTAGCATGTATTCAGTATGTACTGACTTGTAGCATGTAGCGAACATGTTCCAACATGTAGCACGTAGTGAATATGTAACGACTTCTAACAAGTAGCCAATATGTACCGACTTGTAAAATGTAGCCGGCATGTAACGACTTGTAACATGTAGCCAGCGTGTAACGACATATCAGCATTTAGCCAGCATGTAGCGAATTGTAACATGTAGCCAGCATGTATTGACTTCTAGCAAGTAGTCAGTATATAACGACTTCTAACAAGTAGCTAACATGTACCGACTTGTAACATGTAGCCAGCGTGTAACGACCTATAATATGAAGCCAGAATGTAACGACTTGCAGCATGTAGCCAACATGTAACGACTTGTAACATGTAGCCAGCATGTAGCGACTTGTAACATGTAGCCAGCATGTAACGACTTCTAGCAAGTAGTCAGTATGTAAAGATTTCTAACAATTAGTTGTATTTAGCGACTTGCAACATGTAGCCGGCATGTTGCCACATGTAGCATGTAGCCAGCATGTACCGACTTGTAGCATGTAGCCAGCCTGTAACGACTTGTAATATTTAGCCAGCGTGTAATGACTTGTAGCATGTAGCCAGCATGTAACGACTTGTACTATTTATCCAGCATGTAATGACGTGTAGCATGTAGCCAGCATGTAATGACTTGTAGGATGTATCCAGCATGTAATGACATGTAGGATGTATCCAGCATGTAATGACTTGTAGCCAGCATGTACCGACATTTAACAAGTAGCCAGCATGTAACGACTTCTAACAATTAGTCAGTATTTAACGACTTGTAACATGTAGCCAGAATGTAAAACTTGTAACATTTAGACAGTATGTAACATCTTGTAACAAGTAGACAGTATGTAACATTTTGTAACAAGTAGACAGTATGTAACATCTTGTAACAAGTAGACAGTATGTAATATCGTGTAACAAGTAGACAGTATGTAATATCTTGTAACAAGTAGACAGTATGTAATATCTTGTAACAAGTAGACAGTATGTAATATCTTGTAACAAATAGACAGTATGTAACATCTTGTAACAAGTAGACAGTATGTAACATCTTTTAACAAGTAGACAGTACAGGAAACAATGAATGTTATTGTTGTCAAATAAATATAAACATGTATGTTGTTGGAAGTAAAGTACTCTGTGATATTGTCAGTGCTTGCGCTGGCGATTTTAACTGTCAAAGTTAATAGGTCTGAGATGTAGGTATCTGAGTTTGACTATGATAGAACAATTATTAAACCTGCAGGTCTGAGATGTAGGTATCTGAGTTTGACTATGATAGAACAATTATTAAACCTGCTTGAAGCATTAAATTGTACCCAAGTAATAGTGATGTTTGAATACACATAGCCCATTGTTCATTATGAACTTTTTGGGGGGAAGTTTAGCTTGTTTTCCTGCGGTCAGCTATAAAATAAGTTTATTTTACTGCAGTCAGCTACTCAAAACCTATTTTCTGAAGTGGTCTAAACAAATCTATTTACTGCACTCAACTACACTCTAATTTATTTTCCTGCACTCAACCACACTCTAATTTATTTTTCTGCACTCAAGTACACTCTAATTTATTTTCCTGCACTCAACCACACTCTAATTTATTTTCCTGCACTCAACTACACCATAATTTATTTTTCTGCACTCAAGTACACTCTAATTTATTTTCCTGCACTCAACCACACTCTAATTTATTTTCCTGCACTCAACTACACCATAATTTATTTTCCTGCACTCCACTACACCATAATTTATTTTTCTGCACTCAAGTACACTCTAATTTAGTTTCCTGCACTCAACTACACCATAATTTATTTTCCTGTACTCAACTACAATCTAATTTACTTCCCAGCATTTACCTAAAATCTAACTTATTTTCCTGCAGGCATCTACACTGTAATAACAACGAAAACGGCGCATGTCCTTCGACGGCAGCACCACTCATTGCACTAATTTCTTGTCTTCAAGCGATAATCCCCGGTGATCGGCGAATCACTTTGTATACAAGAGGTCATGAGCCGGATTTGAAATCTAGACCTCATGTGCACAAGTAGTACCCCATAATCAATAGCAACAATTATAGCATAGCATATGCCTAACTTAGCCATAGTCACGGAGATTTCCTGTTTAACTAAATTCAATACCATTTTCTGTATTGACCGAAACTCTAATCTGTTTCCTGTAGTCACAGAAACTCTAGCCTTTTTCCTTGTGGTCAACTGCACTTTAGCATGATTTCCTGCAATTACCGAAACTATAGCCTATTTCCCTGCAATCAGCTGCACTCTAGTCTGTTTTCCTGAAATCAGTTACTAAAGTATGTTTTCATGCAATCAACAATACTCTAGTTTATTTTCCTGCAGTCAGCTACATTGTAACATGTTTTCCTGCAGTCAGCCACATTGTAACATGTTTTCCTGCAGTCAGCTACTCTGTAACATGTTTTGCTGCAGTCAGCTACTCTGTAACATGTTTTGCTGCAGTCAGCTACTCTGTAACATGTTTTGCTGCAGTCAGTTACTCTGTAACATGTTTTGATGCTGTGAAGTACTTCTTTGTTTTCTTGCAGTCAGCTACTCTGTAACATGTTTTGCTGCAGTCAGCCACTCTGTAACATGTTTTCTTGCAGTCAGCTACTCTGTAACATGTTTTGCTGCAGTCAGCCACTCTGTAACATGTTTTCTTGCAGTCAGCTACTCTGTAACATGTTTTGCTGCAGTCAGCCACTCTGTAACATGTTTTCTTGCAGTCAGCTACTCTGTAACATGTTTTCTTGCAGTCAGCTACTCTGTAACATGTTTTGCTGCAGTCAGCTACTCTGTAACATGTTTTCTTGCAGTCAGCTACTCTGTAACATGTTTTCTTGCAGTCAGCCACTCTGTAACATGTTTTGCTGCAGTCAGCTACTCTGTAACATGTTTTCTTGCAGTCAGCTACTCTGTAACATGTTTTCTTGCAGTCAGCCACTCTGTAACATGTTTTCTTGCAGTCAGCTACTCTGTAACATGTTTTCTTGCAGTCAGCCACTCTGTAACATGTTTTCTTGCAGTCAGCCACTCTGTAACATGTTTTCTTGCAGTCAGCTATGAATTAGCTTGTTTTTCTGCAGTCTATCTCTATCTATTCGCTAAACCATTTGTTGCCTTTCAGCGTCAGGGGTAGAAGAGTTCTCTGCAGATGGCGCTCGTCTGTACTGAGTATATTGAGGCATTTGTCGCCTCTTTTAATCTTGGTGGTTCATCGTTTTCGTGGTCGGTCTCAGTTCTGTCTTCACTGTATCTGTGTAGCATAGCTGGCTGTGGTATGCTGTTTAATGGTAGTCTGCTGATGTGTGCAATTAGATAACAATTTCGATAACAGTTACCATGTTGTTCCGACAGCCAACGTTGTGCTTGAACTAGTTACGGGCACGGCGTGGGTGGGCGGAACAACAAAGAAACATGTTGCAAGGCTAGAGTTGTGCCCTGAGGTCGACATCTGTTTCGGTAGCATTGGACTCGAAATATCATCTAGTCGAATGGCTGCTGGAACAGAGGGCGAGCACTTATGGGTATGCTCCACATGCTGTGGGGCAGGTTTCTAATCAAGAATCATGTCCCTGCAGTAATGATCATTTTAATACGGTTTTCTACATTAATTCTAACACATTTTCTTACAATAAGATAAATTCTAGACTGTTTGTCGTATGTGACAAGTTTTCTGCAATGTTTGTCGTATGTGACAAGTTTTCTGCAATCTTTGTCGTATGTGACAAGTTTTCTGCAATGTTTGTCGTATGTGACAAGTTTTCTGCAATGTTTGTCGAATGTATTGTGACAAGTTTTCTGCAATGTTTGTCGTATGTGACAAGTTTTCTGCAAATGTGTGTCGTATGTGACAAGTTTTCTGCAATGTTTGTCGAATGTATTGTGACAAGTTTTCTGCAATGTTTGTCGTATGTGACAAGTTTTCTGCAATGTTTGTCGTATGTGACAAGTTTTCTGCAATGTTTGTCGTATGTGACAAGTTTTCTGCAATGTTTGTCGTATGTGACAAGTTTTCTGCAATGTTTGTCGTATGTGACAAGTTTTCTGCAATGAGGTACAACAACAAGTATCCAAGCAGTCAGATACTATCACGTGTTACCATCTCTGGTCAACTTTAAGATGATGTATCCCAGCAAATATATATAAGGCATATTACTGAAATTTTGTGTGTGAATTTGAAATGGTATATAGACCCTATGCATTATGTTTGTTCAGTAAAATGCAGCCATTAGTTTTAATTTGTGTTTATATGTGACATATATCACCGCTCAGCTCACACACATATTTAATATGTTTTACAGTAAATTATAAGACATCATTTAGACATGGTTCGTGTATCATACAATTGGACAATCAATACAAGCTAACTGCGTGAAACTAACAACAATTAGATTTACGTAAAACACAGGTTTATATATCGCTTCAATGAGACACGACAGACTATAACTAAAACTAGTAGGTAATGATGCGAACACAAGAGATCATACACATTACAATACACAAATCATATTCAACGTTTCAACCAAAAGGTCTTTATCAAGACACAAACAAAACATCAAAAGACAACGAATGGAAAAATTATCACAACAAGCAAACGTATCCAAGGGAGATATGGAAATGAGATGCCGGAAGGTCAGAAAGTACATAAAAAACCTAAATATATGTGGAAAAATCGTCTCAATATTAAATTGAGTACACTCAAGCCTTTTGGACTCAATTCCGATCACTCTTATGTCTAGTACTGGGTTGGTGTGGTATTTGTCTTTATTCTTTTTCTTTCGTTATTTACTCATCTTTTTGTTGGTTTCGTTTGCACATATATTTACGTTTTTATGTACTTTTTGACTTTCCGGCATCTCATTTCCATATTTCCGTTGGATACGTTTCTTTGTTGTGATAATTTTCCATTCGTCGTCTTTTGATGTTTTGTTTGTGTCTTGATAAAGATCTTGTGGATGGAACGTTGAATATGATTTGTGTATTATAATTTGTATGATTTCTTGTTTGCGCATCATTACCTACTAGTTTTAGTTATAGTCTGTCGTGCCTCATTGAAGTGATATATAAACCTGTGTTTTACCTTAGTCTAATCATACAATTGGCACGATTTAAGCGGGAAATTGCAAACGATGAACTACAGAAATATAAGTCAACGAAAACAAACATATATGAAGCACACAGAAACCCATCTACAGAGAACTACCCATGACGTGCTAGGCATTAAAGAGGTATAAAGCGACAAGAAAAGAAAACAAGATTTTGCACGATTGTGTACTCTCGAGCACAAGACAGGTTGTATCCGGTGTCATGCTCAAATTCTCCGTCAGAAGAATCTCAACATAAAGTTTATAGTTTGTAGGAAAACATGAGGCGGCGCATAAAATTAATGACAATAGAGCAATCACAAATAATATTTTAAAGTATTTCTGCAATGAAGCTACTCGAGGAAAACTACCATTCTATTCCACACCCGGGAAAGAGGACTATTCATGGCTTAGTGAAAAGTAAACCAACATTGAACCGTTGGATAGCAAAATCTGATATATTCAGCTCTAGTTGTTTTCACACTAGGCCAAGATTAATGGATAATATTAACCGAGAATTGATCTGAATAGACATTTGGAATATGTCTGACAATACTGAGGCAGTGAGGGATTTGAAAGAATAATGTGATTGATATTTCCAGATCTGCATTCGGGTGGACTATTAAGGGTCTACAGGATTCACTTTGAGAAAATATGCTTGTGGTAGAAAGCTTATTTGTGAGAAGCCTGTTATAGCTGCATGGAGACACAAATATTTACGTGAGGTCAGAGAAATGAGATGGAGACACAAATATTTACGTGAGGTCAGAGAAATGAGATGGAGACACAAATATTTACGTGAGGTCAGAGAAATGAGATGGAGACACATATATTTACCTGAGGTCAGAGAAATGAGATGGAGACACAAATATTTACGTGAGGTCAGAGAAATGAGATGGAGACACAAATATTTACGTGAGGTCAGAGAAATGAGATGGAGACAAAAATATTTACCTGAGGTCAGAGAAATGAGATGGAGACACAAATATTTACGTGAGGTCAGAGAGATGAGATGGAGACACAAATATTTACCTGAGGTCAGAGAAATGAGATGGAGACACAAATATTTACCTGAGGTCAGAGAAATGAGATGGAGACACAAATATTTACGTGAGGTCAGAGAGATGAGATGGAGACACAAATATTTACGTGAGGTCAGAGAAATGAGATGGAGACACAAATATTTACGTGAGGTCAGAGAAATGAGAAGAGATTGTTATCATATAGTGCATGAAACTTCCAACAATGCACACCACAGTAACAAACGGGAATGTCAATCATCTGATGGTACAACAATGTGCACCACAGTAACAAACGGGAATGTCAATCATCTGATGGTACAACAATGTGCACCACAGTAACAAACGGGAATGTCAATCATCTGATGGTACAACAATGTGCACCACAGTAACAAACGGGAATGTCAATCATCTGATGGTACAACAATGCACACCACAGTAACAAACGGGAATGTCAATCATCTGATGGTACAACAATGCACACCACAGTAACAAACGGGAATGTCAATAATCTGTTGGTACAACAATGCACACCACAGTAACAAACGGGAATGTCAATCATCTGATGGTACAACAATGCACACGACAGTAACAAACGGGAATGTCAATCATCTGATGGTACAACAATGTGCACCACAGTAACAAACGGGAATGTCAATCATCTGATGGTACAACAATGTGCACCACAGTAACAAACAGGAATGACAATCATCTGATGGTACAACAATATGCACCACAGTAACAAACGGGAATGTCAATCATCTGATGGTACAACAATGTGCACCACAGTAACAAACGGGAATGTCAATCATCTGATGGTACAACAATGCACACCACAGTAACAAACGGGAATGTCAATCATCTGATGGTACAACACTGCGCACCACAGTAACAAACGGGAATGTCAATCATTTGATGGTACAACAATGTGCACCACTGTAACAAACGGGAATGTCAATCATTTGATGGTACAACAATGTGCACCACAGTAACAAACGGGAATATCAATCATTTGATGGTACAACAATGTGCACCACAGTAACAAACGGGAATGTCAATCATTTGATGGTACAACAATGCACACCACAGTAACAAACGGGAATATCAATCATCTGATGGTACAACAATGTGCACCACAGTAACAAACGGGAATATCAATCATCTGATGGTACAACAATGTGCACAACAGTAACAAACGTTAATGACAATCATCTGATGGTACAACAATGCACACGACAGTAACAAACGGGAATGTCAATCATCTGATGGTACAACAATGCACACCACAGTAACAAACGGGAATGTCAATCATTTGATGGTACAACAATACCTCTAGAACACACAAAGAAGGCCATTTCCAGAGAATTCTTCTACACCAACACGCCGAAAGTCATTCAACGGTAGATGTATAACAGAAAATAAATAGCTATTGACAAGTGAATTTGAGGAGAAACATTCCATTTCGACATCCAGGAACCGCGAAGTGCAGATACATATGAAATTATTAGATCAATGAAGGCGCAATGTGTTAGTTTACTAATTGTCTTGATTCTTGATTAGGAACAAGCGTCACAGTACTTAGGGCATTTCCATATATGCTCTGCTCACTGTTCCGTCAGCCATCTAACAGTGTATAAAGTTCAGTGTCCAAGTCAGTTGCTGATTAAGCGCTCTTCTGATCTTATCGTAGAGGGAGCATTTTCTCCCATCGCCTCTAGCCAATCATTTTTCTACCATTCTCTGAATATGTACATTGTCTAGTTCGACCTCCTCCTCGTCTTCTGATATGGTGTTCTCATGACTCCTCTAATCAATTCAATCCTGTCTCTTCTTATCTGAGTGCCATTCACCAAAGCTTTACCAGTCAACACATCGGCTCTTTCAGTGACCCATTCAATACAGATCGTATACTTTTCTATCTTGCGCAGCATACTTTGAGAGTCCAATAGAATCAATGAGTTTGGTGGTAGTTGCGTCACCCAGCCACGTGACAGCTGTTGTTACAGATTATATTTCCATTCTCATACTCGATCTTAAAGTGGGAAATGTAAATGACTTCTCAGCTAATTTCTTGCCATTTTGGTATGCCACGAAACAACAACCACACCTGTTTGTTTCTTGTGTTGCTGGGTCGTCCAATTAAATTATTGTATCTTGTGGCTTCGAGTGCTGCAGTATGAGTTCTTGAATGATTTCCTCTGTTCTGTTGGCAGTGCAGTCGCGACATTCTCTTCCCACCTGTATCACAACTGTTGTCAATAACATTCTCTCTTTACCAAATGTCTCCCAATCACATCCTCTTCCCACTTCCTCCAGCTCACAAACTCTGAGTAGGGTGTCTTCTGCCATCCAGGACCTTCCTCTCTTGATTTGTTTTCCTTTTGTGCTGTCTAGAGATTGGCGTAAGACGTGATGATCATTATTGGCGACCTTGAAGTATTCTTTAACCTGGGCTATTTTATGTCTTGACTTGATACTCGGTAGATCTAGGAGAAACTTCATGGCCACGATTGGTGTATCTCTTGTGCATCCTAGTACAGCTCTCATGGCCTCGTTTTGAACTCTCTCCAATCTATCCGCCTGTATTTGCGACAGTATTAGTAAAACTAAACCATAGTACAACAATGTGCACCACAGTAACAAACGGGAATATCAATCATCTGATGGTACAACAATGTGCACCACAGTAACAAACGGGAATGACAACCCATCTGATGGTACAACAATGTGCACCACAGTAACAAACGGGAATGACAATCATCTGATGGTACAACAATGTGCACCACAGTAACAAACGGGAATATCAATCATCTGATGGTACAACAATGTGCACCACAGTAACAAACGGGAATGACAATCATCTGATGGTACAACAATGCACACGACAGTAACAAACGGGAATGTCAATCATCTGATGGTACAACAATGCACACCACAGTAACAAACGGGAATGTCAATCATCTGATGGTACAACAATGCACACCACAGTAACAAACGGGAATATCAATCATCTGATCGTACAACAATGTGCACCACAGTAACAAACGGGAATATCAATCATCTGATGGTACAACAATGTGCACCACAGTAACAAACGGGAATGACAACCCATCTGATGGTACAACAATGTGCACCACAGTAACAAACGGGAATGACAATCATCTGATGGTACAACAATGTGCACCACAGTAACAAACGGGAATATCAATCATCTGATGGTACAACAATGTGCACCACAGTAACAAACGGGAATGACAATCATCTGATGGTACAACAATGCACACGACAGTAACAAACGGGAATGTCAATCATCTGATGGTACAACAATGCACACCACAGTAACAAACGGGAATATCAATCATCTGATGGTACAACAATGTGCACCACAGTAACAAACGGGAATATCAATCATTTGATGGTACAACACTGCGCACCACAGTAACAAACAGGAATGTCAATCATTTGATGGTACAACAATGTGCACCACTGTAACAAACGGGAATGTCAATCATTTGATGGTACAAAAATGTGCACCACAGTAACAAACGGGAATATCAATCATTTGATGGTACAACAATGTGCACCACAGTAACAAACGGGAATGTCAATCATTTGATGGTACAACAATGCACACCACAGTAACAAACGGGAATATCAATCATCTGATGGTACAACAATGTGCACCACAGTAACAAACGGGAATATCAATCATTTGATGGTACAACAATGTGCACCACAGTAACAAACGGGAATGTCAATCATTTGATGGTACAACAATGCACACCACAGTAACAAACGGGAATATCAATCATCTGATCGTACAACAATGTGCACCACAGTAACAAACGGGAATATCAATCATCTGATGGTACAACAATGTGCACCACAGTAACAAACGTTAATGACAATCATCTGATGTTACAACAATGCACACGACAGTAACAAACGGGAATGTCAATCATCTGATGGTACAACAATGCACACCACAGTAACAAACGGGAATGTCAATCATTTGATGGTACAACAATACCCCTAGAACACACAAAGAAGGCCATTTCCAGAGAATTCTTCTACACCAACACGCCGAAAGTCATTCAACGGTAGATGTATAACAGAAAATAAATAGCTATTGACAAGTGAATTTGAGGAGAAACATTCCATTTCGACATCCAGGAACCGCGAAGTGCAGATACATATGAAATTATTAGATCAATGAAGGCGCAATGTGTTAGTTTACTAATTGTCTTGATTCTTGATTAGGAACAAGCGTCACAGTACTTAGGGCATTTCCATATATGCTCTGCTCACTGTTCCGTCAGCCATCTAACAGTGTATAAAGTTCAGTGTCCAAGTCAGTTGCTGATTAAGCGCTCTTCTGATCTTATCGTAGAGGGAGCATTTTCTCCCATCGCCTCTAGCCAATCATTTTTCTACCATTCTCTGAATATGTACATTGTCTAGTTCGACCTCCTCCTCGTCTTCTCATATGGTGTTCTCATGACTCCTCTAATCAATTCAATCCTGTCTCTTCTTATCTGAGTGCCATTCACCAAAGCTTTACCAGTCAACACATCGGCTCTTTCAGTGACCCATTCAATACAGATCGTATACTTTTCTATCTTGCGCAGCATACTTTGAGAGTCCAATAGAATCAATGAGTTTGGTGGTAGTTGCGTCACCCAGCCACGTGACAGCTGTTGTTACAGATTATATTTCCATTCTCATACTCGATCTTAAAGTGGGAAATGTAAATGACTTCTCAGCTAATTTCTTGCCATTTTGGTATGCCACGAAACAACAACCACACCTGTTTGTTTCTTGTGTTGCTGGGTCGTCCAATTAAATTATTGTATCTTGTGGCTTCGAGTGCTGCAGTATGAGTTCTTGAATGATTTCCTCTGTTCTGTTGGCAGTGCAGTCGCGACATTCTCTTCCCACCTGTATCACAACTGTTGTCAATAACATTCTCTCTTTACCAAATGTCTCCCAATCACATCCTCTTCCCACTTCCTCCAGCTCACAAACTCTGAGTAGGGTGTCTTCTGCCATCCAGGACCTTCCTCTCTTGATTTGTTTTCCTTTTGTGCTGTCTAGAGATTGGCGTAAGACGTGATGATCATTATTGGCGACCTTGAAGTATTCTTTAACCTGGGCTATTTTATGTCTTGACTTGATACTCGGTAGATCTAGGAGAAACTTCATGGCCACGATTGGTGTATCTCTTGTGCATCCTAGTACAGCTCTCATGGCCTCGTTTTGAACTCTCTCCAATCTATCCGCCTGTATTTGCGACATTATTAGTAAAACTAAACCATAGTACAACAATGTGCACCACAGTAACAAACGGGAATATCAATCATCTGATGGTACAACAATGTGCACCACAGTAACAAACGGGAATGACAACCCATCTGATGGTACAACAATGTGCACCACAGTAACAAACGGGAATGACAATCATCTGATGGTACAACAATGTGCACCACAGTAACAAACGGGAATATCAATCATCTGATGGTACAACAATGTGCACCACAGTAACAAACGGGAATGACAATCATCTGATGGTACAACAATGCACACGACAGTAACAAACGGGAATGTCAATCATCTGATGGTACAACAATGCACACCACAGTAACAAACGGGAATGTCAATCATCTGATGGTACAACAATGCACACCACAGTAACAAACGGGAATATCAATCATCTGATCGTACAACAATGTGCACCACAGTAACAAACGGGAATATCAATCATCTGATGGTACAACAATGTGCACCACAGTAACAAACGGGAATGACAACCCATCTGATGGTACAACAATGTTCACCACAGTAAGAAACGGGAATGACAATCATCTGATGGTACAACAATGTGCACCACAGTAACAAACGGGAATATCAATCATCTGATGGTACAACAATGTGCACCACAGTAACAAACGGGAATGACAATCATCTGATGGTACAACAATGCACACGACAGTAACAAACGGGAATGTCAATCATCTGATGGTACAACAATGCACACCACAGTAACAAACGGGAATATCAATCATCTGATGGTACAACAATGTGCACCACAGTAACAAACGGGAATATCAATCATTTGATGGTACAACACTGCGCACCACAGTAACAAACGGGAATGTCAATCATTTGATGGTACAACAATGTGCACCACTGTAACAAACGGGAATGTCAATCATTTGATGGTACAACAATGTGCACCACAGTAACAAACGGGAATATCAATCATTTGATGGTACAACAATGTGCACCACAGTAACAAACGGGAATGTCAATCATTTGATGGTACAACAATGCACACCACAGTAACAAACGGGAATATCAATCATCTGATGGTACAACAATGTGCACCACAGTAACAAACGGGAATATCAATCATCTGATGGTACAACAATGTGCACCACAGTAACAAACGTTAATGACAATCATCTGATGGTACAACAATGCACACGACAGTAACAAACGGGAATGTCAATCATCTGATGGTACAACAATGCACACCACAGTAACAAACGGGAATGTCAATCATTTGATGGTACAACAATACCCCTAGAACACACAAAGAAGGCCATTTCCAGAGAATTCTTCTACACCAACACGCCGAAAGTCATTCAACGGTATATGTATAACAGAAAATAAATAGCTATTGACAAGTGAATTTGAGGAGAAACATTCCATTTCGACATCCAGGAACCGCGAAGTGCAGATACATATGAAATTATTAGATCAATGAAGGCGCAATGTGTTAGTTTACTAATTGTCTTGATTCTTGATTAGGAACAAGCGTCACAGTACTTAGGGCATTTCCATATATGCTCTGCTCACTGTTCCGTCAGCCATCTAACAGTGTATAAAGTTCAGTGTCCAAGTCAGTTGCTGATTAAGCGCTCTTCTGATCTTATCGTAGAGGGAGCATTTTCTCCCATCGCCTCTAGCCAATCATTTTTCTACCATTCTCTGAATATGTACATTGTCTAGTTCGACCTCCTCCTCGTCTTCTCATATGGTGTTCTCATGACTCCTCTAATCAATTCAATCCTGTCTCTTCTTATCTGAGTGCCATTCACCAAAGCTTTACCAGTCAACACATCGGCTCTTTCAGTGACCCATTCAATACAGATCGTATACTTTTCTATCTTGCGCAGCATACTTTGAGAGTCCAATAGAATCAATGAGTTTGGTGGTAGTTGCGTCACCCAGCCACGTGACAGCTGTTGTTACAGATTATATTTCCATTCTCATACTCGATCTTAAAGTGGGAAATGTAAATGACTTCTCAGCTAATTTCTTGCCATTTTGGTATGCCACGAAACAACAACCACACCTGTTTGTTTCTTGTGTTGCTGGGTCGTCCAATTAAATTATTGTATCTTGTGGCTTCGAGTGCTGCAGTATGAGTTCTTGAATGATTTCCTCTGTTCTGTTGGCAGTGCAGTCGCGACATTCTCTTCCCACCTGTATCACAACTGTTGTCAATAACATTCTCTCTTTACCAAATGTCTCCCAATCACATCCTCTTCCCACTTCCTCCAGCTCACAAACTCTGAGTAGGGTGTCTTCTGCCATCCAGGACCTTCCTCTCTTGATTTGTTTTCCTTTTGTGCTGTCTAGAGATTGGCGTAAGACGTGATGATCATTATTGGCGACCTTGAAGTATTCTTTAACCTGGGCTATTTTATGTCTTGACTTGATACTCGGTAGATCTAGGAGAAACTTCATGGCCACGATTGGTGTATCTCTTGTGCATCCTAGTCCAGCTCTCATGGCCTCGTTTTGAACTCTCTCCAATCTATCCGCCTGTATTTGCGACAGTATTAGTAAAACTAAACCATAGTTCAACACAGATAATACCACTGCCTGCATCATCTGAAAAAAAGGGTTCGCAGCTACATCTCTACAGATGCCGTTATTTTGATTACACTGACACCCTTCCAAGCATTCTGAATGTTATTGTCTTCATGTCTCGCGAACGATTGTCTTCTATCACAAGTGATTGCTATGTATTTCATAGTCTGCTCCCTGTCACTGTTGATTTCCATGCAGGTAATGTGTCTGTGATCATCTTGTTGTTCAGCGAGAACCTGACGATGTTTGCCTTTGTAAGATTGATGACTGTCTTGTAGTTAGTGCACCAGATCGACAAATGTTCTAGATTACGCTGGACGTCATCAATTATGTTTCTTCTGTTTCTGCCGTGCTTGTACAGCAAGAGGTTGTCCACATATGTTAATATCCTGCTGGATCTAGCCTCCTGAAGCTGCACTATTTTGTATGTGTAGACGTTAAAGAGTACATGTGATACTGAAATCCCAGTGGTAATCCAGGTGTTATAGTTCTGATCTCTGATGTCCCGGATCCCAATCTCAGAGCCACATGTCTAGACATTAACACCATTGTTATCCATCGAATTATCCACAAGAACGTGCTGAGTTTACTTAGCAGTTGTATTAGCTGGCCAAAGCTGACTCTGTTGTAAGCATCTTCTAGGTCGACCGTGGCGACCATTGTTTCCTCCTTTGCCTGAAAGCCCTCGTAGGCATAGGCGAAGATCGCTGCATTTGTGGTCTTGTCTCTCCCCGGTCTGTATGCACCTAGAGTGTCAGGAAGTAAGCCTCCATTTTCCAAATCGAAGGCCAGTCTTCTAGCGATTATCCTCTCCAGCACCTTGCCGTAGACATTTTGTAAGGTGAGGATACGATAATTCTTGATATCGGAGGTGTCTTTACCTGGCTTAGTCAGAGGGAGAAGGTAACAGTGTAGCCACTCTTCTGGTATGCGTCCTGTTTTCAGACTTGTGTTGAAATCACCAACAATTGTTTTAAACCGGACGTCTGTCAAATATTTCAAGAGACCGTAAGGTATTCCGTTTGGGTTGGGTAAGGTATTTTTTGTTGTACAATATGATGTTGTCTTTATGATCTTTGTTACATCCTACAACGAGACCAGTTCCTCACCAGCGACATCGTTTGTTGTTACCACTATAGTCTCATGTTCATCAATATTGTTTTCTGATCTGATTGTTGGAGGTATCTGCTGAAGAAAGCGCTACCCTTCTGTTCATCTGTGGTTAGTATAAACCCCGACTTGTCCTTCAAGCACAAGTTTAATTTTTGTGTCCGTTTAGCGATTCATAGCCTTGTGTAATTTCCAAAATTTGTATAGGGCACTGTCGGCTGCGACATCTTGTTCGAAATTATCCTAGCGTTCTTTCTTGTCTTCCTTCACGATTTGTTTAAAGGCTTCAGTGGTCTTCTTCATAGTAATCCCTGACTCGTTTTTGCTTTCCATGGTGACTTGTGTCTTTCGTCTCTTATGTTCCCACTTCCTGACACTTTGCTTCTTCCTTACCCATACAGACTCTACCTCTTCAGTCCACCATGGGGGGTTGTCGTATGTTTGGTCTCACTGTATTTCTTTGTCATGCCAGTTGTTGCAACTTGCTCAAGATCGACTTTTCGTTGCGCCTTATATTTAAAGGAATGTTGTCTCTTGTTATTTCTATTCCTATGCAAACATGGTGGACACCATGAACACTACTCAACATAATAAAGCACAAATCGTAAGTAGAATGTCCATGTAGAACATGTATGGAGACATATCTCCATGTAGAACATGTATGGAGACATATCTCCATGTAGGACATGTATGGAGACATATGTCCATGTAGGACATGTATGGAGACATATGTCCATGTAGGACATGTATGGATACATATGTCCATGTAGGACATGTATGGAGACATATGTCCATGTAGGACAAGTATGGAGACATATCTCCATGTAGGACATGTATGGAGACATATCTCCATGTAGGACATGTATGGAGACATATCTCCATGTAGGACATGTATGGAGACATATGTCCATGTAGAACATGTATGGAGACATATGTCATGTAGGACATGTATGGAGACATATCTCCATGTAGGACATGTATGGAGACATATGTCCATGTAGGACATGTATGGAGACATATGTCCATGTAGGACATGTATGGAGATATATGTCCATGTAGAACATGTATGGAGACATATCTCCATGTAGAACATGTATGGAGACATATGTCCATGTAGGACATGTATGGAGACATATCTCCATGTAGGACAAGTGTGGAGACATATTTCATATAGAAGGGAAAGATATTTGCATGTAGGACAAGTATGGAGATACATTATCATGTAGGACAAATATGGAGATATATTATCATGTAGGACAAATATGGTATTTGTACGTGCCATCACGTTATAGATAGATTAAATTCTTCAGCCTGACTGCAAACAAGCATATTAAAAATATGATTAAATATGCAATTTTGATTCGTTCGCATGTTTAGTGCTTTATTTCAAATCAGTTTTTCTGAATATATTCATAATTTGTTTGTTGTGTCTAGATGTTGTTCTTTTTAATCTTGCGTCTAAGGAACTAATCCAACTACCCACAAAATTTCATACCCAGTCAAGCCAATAGTTAAGCCAAAAGTCAAGCCAATATTCAAGCCATTGGTTAAGCCAATATTCAAGCCAATAGCCAAGCCACTAGTTAAGCCAATATTCAAGCCAATGGTTAAGCCAGTATTCAAGCCAATAGTCAAGCCAATATTCAAGCCACTATTCAAGCCAATGGTGAAGCCAATATTCATGACGACAGTGTGGTTAATTGACCGAGAGGTTAGAACGTTGGTCTCACACTAGTGAGGTCTAGAGTTCGATCACCGGTAAGGACTGGGTTTTTTTCTGTTGGAGAGCAACAATCACCCTGTATATGACGTGGCGACCGCAAGAGCATGCGGCCTTTATTGCACAGCTACAAAATCCCCCCCCCCTGCAACCCCTTAACGGGAAAATGTAGTATTTGACAGTTTAACATTGAAGTCAACAGCCAAACCAACAGTCAAGCTAACAGACAAGCCAACAGTCAAGATAACTGTCAAGTCCAGAGTTGAGTCAACTTGAGTTAAGACAGTCAAGCTAACAGTCAAGCCAGCAGTCAAGCCAAGAGACAGTCAATGCGACAATATAGCTGACAGGCTGACAGTCAAGCCAACACTCAAGTCGAGAGTTCCGCCAACAGACAGTCAAGCCAAGACTCAAGTCGAGAGTTAATCCAACAGACAGTCAAGCCGACAATAAAGTCTACAATAAAGCCGAAATTAAAGCCGAGAGTCACGTCAAAAAGTCAGGCCAACATTCAAGTGAACATTTAAGCAAGCAGTCAAACCAAGAGACCAGCAACATTAAAGTCAATAGTTAAGGCAACAGTCAAACCAACTGAAGGACAAGTCAACAGTCAAACCAACTGAAGGTCAAGCCAACAGCCAAATCAAATGAATATCAAGCCAAGTCAAACCAACTGAAGGTCGAGGCAACAATCAGACCAACTGAAGATCAAGCCAAAAGTCAAACCAAATGAATGTCGGCCAACAGTCACACCAACTAAAGGTCAACAGTCAACCAACTTAGGGTCAAGCCAACAGTCAAACCAACTGAAGGTCAAGGCAACAGACTGGTAAGCCGACAATCAAGCCAACAATAAAACCTTCGGTCAAGCTGAGAGTGAAGCCATTAGTCCAGTTAACATTCAAGCCGATAACCAAGCCGACAACTAAGCTGACAATCAAACCAACACTCAGGCAGACAATCACAGCAACAGTCAATTCAATAATCAACCCACTAGCCAAGCCGGTAATCAAACCAACAATAAATCCGACAATCAAGCCAACATTGGAGCAGATAATCAAGCCTACAGTCAAGCCGACAATCATGCTAACAGATAAGCCGACAATCAATTCAACAGTGAGACTGACAATCAAGCTGAACATCAGGCCGAAAATCACGCCAACAGGTAGGCCTACAATTAAACTAATAGCCAAGCCAACAATCAAGCCGACAATCAATTCGAGAGTCAAGGCTGCAATCTAGCTGTCAAGCAGAAATCAAGCCAATAATAAGGCCAACAATGAAGCCCACATTCAAGCCAACATTCAAGACAACATTCAAGCCCACATTCAAGCTAACATTTAAGCTAACATTCAAGCCAACATTCGATCAAGCCGATAGTCAAACCAACATCCAATTCAATATTCAAGCTGATAGTCAAGCCAACATCCAAGCCAGTATTCAAGCTGATAGCCAAGCCAACATCCAAGCCAATATTCAAGCTGATAGTCAAGCCAACAGTCAATCTAAAATTAAAGCTGATACAGGTGACAATCATATTTCTTATTTCCAGGATTTCTAACAATTGTTTTAAACTCTCAAGACATCTAGCGAGAGAGAGAATGAGAGAGAGAGAGAGTGAGAGAGAGTTAACAAACATTGTCTAATCAGGCTCAAGACAGGTATTAACGTGTTAAAATAGTTCGTTATCAGGCTCAAGACAGTTATTAACGTGTTAAAATAGTTCGTTATAAGTTTCAAGACAGTTATTAACGTGTTAAATAGTTTGTGATCAGGCTCAAGACAGTTATTAACATGTTAAAATAGTTTCAAATAATGCTGCCCTATGTGTGTTGTATAATTCCATAGATATACAGATATATATTTGATAATAATTATTTCAATATTCCATGTCATATGTATATTTGAAAGTTCCAAGTCTTGTGTATCTTTGAAAGTTCCAAGTCATGTGTATATTTGAAAGTTCCAAGTCATGTGTCTATTTGAAAGTTCCAAGTCATGTGTATATTTTAAAGTTCCAAGTCATGTGTATATTTGAAAGTTCCAAGTCATGTGTATATTTGAAAGTTCCAAGTCATGTGTATATTTTAAAGTTCCAAGTCATGTGTATCTTTGAAAGTTCCAAGTCATGTGTATATTTGAAAGTTCCAAGTCATGTGTATCTTTGAAAGTTCCAAGTCATGTGTATCTTTGAAAGTTCCAAGTCATGTGTATCTTTTAAAGTTCCAAGTCATGTGTATATTTGAAAGTTCCAAGTCATGTGTATATTTGAAAGTTCCAAGTCATGTGTATCTTTCAAAGTTCCAAGTCATGTGTTTATACTGTCGCAGTCAGCAAGAGATAGTGGAACTAACTTTAGATTGAAAAACATTATTTCAAAGTAACGCAACTGGAGATTCTGGAGGAGAGTAACAGCTAGTTTTCATAATGTAATCGCATGAGAGTAGTTCTTAGTGACGAAATGATGATTATAAATGATGATATTTAGCTTGTCGTCAGCCTTGACCAAAGATGATTATAAATGATGATATTTAGCTTGTCGTTAGCATCCACAAACAATTTGGGACTTGTTCGGGAACTGTTTCTGCTGCCTGCTTTACCAGAGATTGTAGAAATATATAAAGAGCTAGACATTAAATTAATGATTGTAGAAATTAAACCAAAGATTGAATTTAGAGTACAGATATTAAATTAAAATTTGTTGAAATTGAACTAGAAATTTAGACACTAAATAAATTGTAGATTTAAATCAGTGACTTAAATTAAACCAGGAATTATAGATATTAGATCGAAGATTGTGGAAATTAAATCAGAGATTGTAGAAATTTAATCACCGATTGCAGAAATTTAATCTTAGATTTTAGAAATTAATTCGGAGATTGCAGAAATTAAATTTGAGATTGTAGAAATTAATTCAGCGATTGTAGAAATTAAATCAGAGATTGTATTCAAGCTTGATCAATAAATACCGATGTTATATAAATGAAACACTACAGTGCACATAATTATTCACTGATGAAAGTGCACTGAAATAAAGAGAATGTGCTACAGCAATGTGTGAGATTGTAGCATTTAATTATGAGATTTAGTAAATTCATGATGCGATTTTACATATTGCATATGCGATTTTACATTTCACATGTGACATTGAATAATAAAATTCTATGTGAATTTATACACCTATGTGCGATATAATTTATATTTAACACAATTTAAATTAGTAGATTTATCAATGAATGTAAGTTATAGTTGTGTGTGAGAGAGTCATAGATGAAAGTTATAGTTGTGAGTGAGAGAGTAATGAATCTAAGTTATTGTTGTGTGTGAGAGAGTAATGGATGTAAGTTATAGTTGTGAGTGAGAGTTCTGAATAACACATTAACATAACAACAAAATAACACATAATGTTGATGAGAGAGGTTTAAATGTAACGAAGATAATTGATGTGAGAAAGTCCTGAATGTAACGAAGATAATTGATGTGAGAAAGTCCTCAATGTAACGAAGATCATTGATGTGAGAAAGTCCTGAATGTAACGAAGATAATTGATGTGAGAAAGTCCTGAATTTAACAAACATTTAATGATAGAGTCATGAATATAAAACTGATAGTTGATGAGAGTCATAAATGCGATAAATTTAACGAGAAAGTACTAAATGTAACAAACTTATCGAGAGAGTCTAAAATGCATCAACGCAAGCTGATGATATTGTCATGAATATAGCACAGAGATATGACGACAGTCACAAATGTAGCATAGATCATGAGAGAGTCACAAATGTAACATAGATGATTAGAGAGTCACAAATGTAGCACAGATGATGAGAGAGTCACAAATGTAACAACTGCAAAAATCAGTTCATTTGCTTCATTAGAATTTGCTGTTTTGTTTATATGGTCCATGTATGTAATAAAAAGTAGTGGGGATAATACACATCCCTGCTTTACTCCTGTGCTAATCACAAAGTCATCTGTGTAGCCTGCATCTATTCTTATAGTGCAACTGCTGTTGTTATAGAGACTTCTACAAACGTTAATTAAATGTTGGCATACTCCATACATTTTTTATGTTTCCCATACTTTTTCTCTGTTTACTCGGTCAAATGTTTTCTCTTGATCTATGAAGGATATGTATAAATTTTGGTTGTATTCTATTGACTTCTCTGCCAACTGTTTCAGAATAAATATTGCATCAGTACATCCTCTGTTTCTCCTAAAACCCATTTGTGTATTGCTAAGTTGTTGTTCTATTACAGGTCTCAGTCTTTTCTCTACTATTTTTGCATATAGTTTTCCTGCATGGCTTAACAAGGAAATTCCCCTGTACTGCTTACAGTCTCTTTTGCTATCTTTCCTTTTCCATATTGGCACTGTGATAGCTTTTCTCCAGTCTATTGGTGTCTTCTGTTGCCTCCACGCTGTGTTAAAAATTCTGTGTAGCCAATATAATCCTGTTTCTCCTGCTGCTCTTATAATTTCTAGTGGTATGTTATCTATCCCTGGAATTTATTATTTTCTGCCTTTTTTATGACCTCAGCAATTTCCACTATGAGAAATAATTTCCCAAATTTTGTTCTTGTTAATTTTTAGTTCTCTTTATGGTTTCTTTTGCTGTATTGTTGCTTGATGTTGTATTTAGTAACTCAGAAAAATATTCTTTCCATCTTTTTAATGTTCTTAGCTTAGTAGACATTGACTTACCATCATTGTCATTTATCAGTTGGAGGTTCTTTGATATCACAAATCCCACAATTCTCTGTAAATTATCATAATGTTGCGATCATAGCTAACACCTGGTCATCAATAGCGAAAACCAGCAGCCAACTCAGATTTTCTACTTGATATAGCTAAACCAGCAGCCAACTCAGACTTTCTACTTGATATAGCTAAACCAGCAGTCAACTCAGACTTTCCACTTGATATAGCTAAACCAGCAGCCAACTCAGATTTTCTACTTGATATTGCTAAACCAGCAGCCAACTCAGATTTTCCACTTGATATAGCTAAACCAGCAGCCAACTCAGACTTTCCACTTGATATAGCTAAACCAGCAGCCAACTCAGATTTTCTACTTGATATAGCACAGCCAAACACATTTAGCTGTCGCTCTGTTTTAAATGGTGATGTATATTAATGTGGAAGTAGGAGTTCGCCGTGAAGATGCATACAGGAACATATAACGTGACTGTGAACATGAACATATAACGTGACTGTGAACATGAACATATAACGTGACTGTAAACATGAACATATAACGTGACTGTGAACATGAACATATAACGTGACTGTGAACATGAACATATAACGTGACTGTGAACATGAACATATAACGTGACTGTGAACATGAACATTTGACTTGACTGCATACATAGTGAACATCTAACTTGACTGCTTACATGATTTGAAATTTCAAATTTGCCGACATAAGCAAAAATATACATTTATTTGACAATATGATCAATCAGAAATGCTGAAAGGATACCTTTAAAACAATTTATTTTAAGTAACAATTCATAACTGGAATCGCTTCTAAGAAAAGGTCAAGACCACTTAAGCGAGAGAATCAATTCTCCAATATGATCAATAATCAGTATATGATATCGATCACTTGAACCTCAATCAAGTGTGCAAGTCTATCACTTGAACCTCAATCAAGTGTGCAAGTCTATCACTTCAACCTCAATCAAGTGTGCACGTCTATCACTTGAACCTCAATCAAGTGTGCGTCTATCACTTGAACCTCAACCAAGTGTGCAAGTCTATCACTAAAACCTCAACCAAGTGTGCAAGTCTATCACTTGAACCTCAACCACTAAACTGCACAAACATTTGACTGTGAAATGTCAAACATGAACTGCACAAACATTTGACTGTGAAATGTCAAACATGAACTGCACAAACATTTGACTGTGAAATGTCAAACATGAACTGCACAAACATTTGACTGTGAAATGTCAAACATGAACTGCACAAACATTTGACTGTGAAATGTCAAACATGAACTGCACAAACATTTGACTGTGAAATGTCAAACATGAACTGCACAAACATGTGACTGTGAAATGTCAAACATGAACTGCACAAACATTTGACTGTGAAAGGTCAAACATGAACTGCACAAACATTTGACTGTGAAATGTCAAACATGAACTGCACAAACATTTGACTGTGAAATGTCAAACATGAACTGCACAAACATTTGACTGTGAAATGTCAAACATGAACTGCACTAACACAGAAATAGAAGATGGCCATGTATCACTTCAATTATTAAAAGTCAAATTGAAAATCTTCATTCAAATAAAAAATATGTGTGCAAGTGTCTGCTAGCAGATATCAGACAGATCAGCAACACAAGCTACAACAAATAGTCTCTATCTATTGTCTTTTCTCTGCTGATGATGTCAGGGGTCGCAGGATTGAATGGCGATCAGTTTTCGGACTTGTGCACGTCTGGTCTCTTGATTAGCCTGGTACTGTGCCGTGTCAGAATGTTGGTAACTCCTTCAATACACCGTCTTCTTGCTCTTCCTCTGTATCCTGCTATTTTCATGTTGTATACTCTTGCCGCAGACCAATAAGGACAACTAATTGTGCCGGTGTAATATAAATCATTTATACAGACACCGCATACGAACTTTCGGTTGCCACAAGAATAAAATGCACACATTTCAGAACAGCGAGAACTGTCATACTAACATCTGCTCAAGTAATCAACATTGCATATCAGAAAATGCATGGGTAAAATCAGTTTTCCAAGTCATCCAGCCCACTCAACAAGACAATCTAATTCACAACATAAAGAAAACAGCTCCGAAATAGCTAGGAAAACATAAACAGACACAAAACAGCTCCGAAATAGCTAGACAAACTATATTATTACTATTTTTTTGCCAGCTCATTCCTGACAACGAAAATCAATATATGATTGACGATTTTTATACCCAAAACTGGGGTCAACATTCCTCTGTTGCACCCTGCAGATTCAGAGAAGTAAAATTTCTGCTAACACAATATGTACGTCTTCAGTGGAGAAAGTTAAACAGAAACCATAGAACTAGCAAAGACAAATTCAAAATCATCAAAAAGAACAGAAATGAACATGTCAAGATATTTCGACTAAAAAGGAAACACTACCTTCTAAAAGTACATTTGCATCCAACTTTCCTGTAGAGAAATTAAAATATGTGACACAGTGTACAGCACGTGACACAGTGTACAACACGTGACACAGTGTACAACATGTGACACCATGTACACCACGTAACACAGTGCCTAACACGTGACACCGTGCACAAGCTACAGCTTAAGATCTACCAATACAAATGACTTCATGATCTGCTAACTGACTTCAAGATCTACCAAGTGACTTCAAGATATGCCAGTACTTCAGACCTTAAGACCTACCAATACTACCTGTTGGCGGACAAACCGACACTCCACCAGCTGTAACTTGTGAGATCAGTAATGGATTATAGCTTTCCTCTGTAGTCATTTGTGATCAATACTATTATCTCATCCCTGAATAGGGTGCAGAACCAAGCTCTGAGACTAATCTGTGAAGGGATAGGATCAACACCCACAGCAGTATGTGAGAGATGCAAATGTAGAGCCGCTGGATATCAGATGGAAAAGAGAACTGACGGAAGTTGTAGAAAAGAGATCTGACGTAAGTTGTAGAAAAGAGAACTGACGTAAGTTGTAGAAAAGAGAACTGACGTAAGTTTAGAAAAGAGAACTGACGGAAGTTGTAGAAAAGAGAACTGACGTAAGTTGTAGAAAAGAGAACTGACGGAAGTTGTAGAAAAGAGAACAGACGGAAGTTGTAGAAAAGAGAACTGACGGAAGTTGTAGAAAAGAGAACTGACGGAAGTTGTAGAAAAGAGAACTGACGTAAGTTGTAGAAAAGAGAACTGACGGAAGTTGTAGAAAAGAGAACTGACGGAAGTTGTAGAAAAGAGAACTGACGGAAGTTGTAGAAAAGAGAACTGACGGAAGTTGTAGAAAAGAGAACTGACGTAAGTTGTAGAAAAGAGAACTGACGGAAGTTGTAGAAAAGAGAACTGACGGAAGTTTTAGAAAGGTGCAAGAGATAAAATAATGACGATCCAAATAAAATACATATTGACATTTGGAAACAAACCCCCAAAAAACAACACTAAAGCAACTGTCTCTCTTGGGTATATCCGGAGAGGGTAATGACAAACACCATCTACTGCAAGAGGGAGAATTATAAATTAACTACATCGGACCACCCTTGGGAGAACTTGCACCAACCAACTATCCAAACAAAATTACTAGATAAAACAGCCAACAAGGGAACACTACCAACAATCCTGAGGACATGTGCCCTAGAAACTATAAACAGCTAACCATTATCGGCAACCAAGGCCTACACTGATAGACCAGCTTTCAAGGTCACCTGTATGATATTTGCCACATAGCAAGAGCAGCGCACAGTCTTATCTCTGCATATATCCGTCATCAGTTTGATCATGCAATGCATCCCTGGTCATAGCGATACAGCAAGAAACAAAGTAGCGGAACAGACTTGTTTAAAAGTAGCTCCTCAAAATAAGCGAAGACATTATAATATGGGAGCAGTCAATCAGATTATCAGAAAACAACACCAGGGACATCTGGCTGAACAGAAGGGCAAGTGGGCTTACTAGTCGAAATGTATTTAGTGAAATGACATGGTCAAAGGACAATGACAACATAAACTAACTCTGCAGAAGGAACTAATTCCTTATCTTTCAATTTCGAACACGTAAATTGATGACAGACACGACGATCTAATTTCACGAAAGACTCAGATCTAACTTGATGACTCAGATCTAAATTGATGAAAGACTCAGATCTAACTTGATGACTCAGATCTAACTTGATGAAAGACTCAGATCTAACTTGATGAAAGACTCAGATCTAACTTGATGAAAGACTCAGATCTAACTTGATGACTCAGGTCTAACTTGATGACTCAGGTCTAACTTGATGAACGACAGATCTAACTTGATGAAAGGCTCAGATCTAACATGATGAAAGACAGATCTAATTTGATGAAAAACTCAGATCTAACTTGATGACTCAGATCTAACTTGATGAAAGGCTCAGATCTAACTTGATGACTCAGATCTAACTTGATGACTCAGATCTAACTTGATGACTCAGATCTAACTTGATGACTCAGATCTAACTTGATGACTCAGATCTAACTTGATGACTCAGATCTAACTTGATGAAAGACTCAGATCTAACTTGATGAAAGACTCAGATCTAACTTGATGAAAGGCTCAGATCTAACTTGATGAAAAACTCAGATCTAACTTGATGACTCAGATCTAACTTGATGAAAGATTCAGATCTAACTTGATGACTCAGATCTAACTTGATGAAAGACTCAGATCTAACTTGATGAAAGGCTCAGATCTAACTTGATGAAAGACTCAGATCTAACTTGATGAAAGACTCAGATCTAACTTGATGAAAGACTCAGATTTAACTTGATAAAATACTCAGATCTAACTTGATGAAAAACTCAGATCTAACTTGATGACTCAGATCTAACTTGATGAAAGACTCAGATCTAACTTGATGAAAGGCTCAGATCTAACTTGATGAAAGACTCAGATCTAACTTGATGAAAGACTCAGATCTAACTTGATGAAAGACTCAGATTTAACTTGATAAAATACTCAGATCTAACTTGATGAAAAACTCAGATCTAACTTGATGACTCAGATCTAACTTGATGAAATACTCAGATCTAACTTGATGAAAAACTCAGATCTAACTTGATGACTCAGATCTAACTTGATGACTCAGATCTAACTTGATGAAAAACTCAGATCTAACTTGATGACTCAGATCTAACTTGATTACTCAGGTCTAACTTGATGAACGAAAGATCTAACTTGATGACTCAGGTCTAACTTGATGAACGACATATCTAAATTGATGACTCAGGTCTAACTTGATGAACGACAGATCTAACTTGATGAAAGGCTCAGATCTAACATGATGAAAGACAGATCTAATTTGATGAAAAACTCAGATCTAACTTGATGACTCAGATCTAACTTGATGAAAGGCTCATATCTAACTTGATGACTCAGATCTAACTTGATGACTCAGATCTAACTTGATGACTCAGATCTAACTTGATGACTCAGATCTAACTTGATGACTCAGATCTAACTTGATGACTCAGATCTAACTTGATGAAAGACTCAGATCTAACTTGATGAAAGGCTCAGATCTAACTTGATGAAAGACTCAGATCTAATTTGATGAAAAACTCAGATCTAACTTGATGACTCAGATCTAACTTAATGACTCAGATCTAACTTGATGAAAAACTCAGATCTAACTTGATGACTCAGATCTAACTTGATGAAAAACTCAGATCTAACTTGATGAAAGACAGATCTAACTTGATGAGACTCAGATCTAACTTGATGAAAGACTCAGATCTAACTTGATGACTCAGATCTAACTTGATGAAAGACTCAGATCTAACTTGATGAAAGGCTCAGATCTAACTTGATGAAAGACTCAGAACTAACTTGATGAAAGACTCAGATCTAACTTGATGAAAGACTCAGATTTAAATTGATGAAATACTCAGATCTAACTTGATGAAAAACTCAGATCTAACTTGATGACTCAGATCTAACTTGATGAAATACTCAGATCTAACTTGATGAAAAACTCAGATCTAACTTGATGACTCAGATCTAACTTGATGACTCAGATCTAACTTGATGAAAAACTCAGATCTAACTTGATGACTCAGATCTAACTTGATGAAATACTCAGATCTAACTTGATGAAAAACTCAGATCTAACTTAATGACTCAGATCTAACTTGATGACTCAGATCTAACTTGATGACTCAGATCTAAATTGATGAAAAACTCAGATCTAACTTGATTACTTAGATCTAACTTGATGAAAGACAGATCTAACTTGATGAAACACTCAGATCTAACTTGATGACTCGGGTCTAACTTGATAAAACACTCAGATCTAACTTGATGACTCAGATCTAACTTGATGAAAAACTCAGATCTAACTTGATGACTCAGATCTAACTTGATGAAATACTCAGATCTAACTTGATGAAAAACTCAGATCTAACTTAATGACTCAGATCTAACTTGATGACTCAGATCTAACTTGATGACTCAGATCTAACTTGATGAAAAACTCAGATCTAACTTGATTACTTAGATCTAACTTGATGAAAGACAGATCTAACTTGATGAAACACTCAGATCTAACTTGATGACTCGGGTCTAACTTGATGAAACACTCAGATCTAACTTGATGACTCGGGTCTAACTTGATGAACGACAGATCTAACTTGATGAAAGACTCAGATCTAACTTGATGAAAGACTCAGATTTAACTTGATGAAAGACTCAGATCTAACTTGACGAAAGACAGATCAAACTTGATGAAAAACAGATATAACGTGATGAAAGACAGAACTAACGTGATGAAAGACAGAACTAACTTGATGAAAGACTCAGATCTAACTTGACGAAAGAAAGATCTAACTTGATGAAAAACATATAACTTGATGAAAGACAGAACTAACTTGATGAAAGACTCAGATCTAACTTGATGAAAGACTCAGATCTAACTTGATGAAAGACTCAGATCTATCTTGATGAAAGACTCAGATCTAACTTGATGAAAGACGGATCTAACTTGATGAAAGACTCAGATTTAAATTGATGAAAGATAGAAATAACTTGATGAAAGACTCAGATCTAACTTGATGAAAGACATATCTAACTTGATGAAAGACTCAGATCTAACTTGATGAAAGACTCAGATTTAACTTGATGAAAGATAGAAATAACTTGATGAAAGACTCAGATCTAAGTTGATTAAAGACTCAGATCTAACTTAATGATTCAGATCTAACTTGATGAAAGACTCAGATCTAACTTGATGATTCAGATCTAACTTGATGAAAGACTCAGATCTAACTTGATGAAAGACTCAGATCTAACTTGACGAAAGACAGATCTAACTTGATGAATAACAGATTTAACGTGATGAAAGACAGAACTAACGTGATGAAAGACAGAACTAACTTGATGAAAGACTCAGATCTAACTTGATGAATAACAGATTTAACGTGATGAAAGACAGATCTAACTTGATGAAAGATAGAAATAACTTGATGAAAGACTCAGATCTAAGTTGATTAAAGACTCAGATCTAACTTAATGATTCAGATCTAACTTGATGAAAGACTCAGATCTAAGTTGATTAAAGACTCAGATCTAACTTAATGATTCAGATCTAACTTGATGAAAGACTCAGATCTAACTTGATGATTCAGATCTAACTTGATGAAAGACTCAGATCTAACTTGATGAAAGACTCAGATCTAACTTGATGAAAGACTCAGATCTAACTTGACGAAAGACAGATCTAACTTGATGAATAACAGATTTAACGTGATGAAAGACAGAACTAACGTGATGAAAGACAGAACTAACTTGATGAAAGACTCAGATCTAACTTGATGAATAACAGATTTAACGTGATGAAAGACAGATCTAACTTGATGAAAGATAGAAATAACTTGATGAAAGACTCAGATCTAACTTGATGAAAGACATATCTAACTTGATGAAAGACTCAGATCTAAGTTGATTAAAGACTCAGATCTAACTTAATGATTCAGATCTAACTTGATGAAAGACTCAGATCTAACTTGATGAAAGACTCAGTCTAATATTATGACTCATTTCTAACTGTGTTACAGACATCTGCAATTAATTTGATGAAAGACTCAGATCTAACTTGAGGACAGGCTCAGATCTAACTTGATGAAAGATTCAGATCTAATTTGACAGCAGATTAAGATTTAGCATAACAGAATTCAAGATCTAACTGGGTAGATCCGAATCGAATTACGCAAATTGAAGATATGTCAGACTATAATATCTAACGTGAAGACACTCTAAGATCCAAAATGTTGACACTCTAAGAACTAATATGATGACACTCTATACAATGTACATTTTAACACACTGTAATGTATAAAATAATGAAACACGTTTCTATAGGATAAATAATATATGAATGACACACTCTAAGATCTAATATGATGGTAGACTATAAGCTCTATGTTTTTAACAGACTTGAAGGACTAAGAAGATGGCACACTCTAACATCTAATATGATGGTAGACTATAAGCTCTATGTTTTTAACAGACTTGAAGGACTAAGAAGATGGCACACTCTAACATCTAATATGATGGTAGACTATAAGCTCTATGTTTTTAACAGACTTGAAGGACTAAGAAGATGGCACACTCTAACATCTAATATGATGGTAGACTATAAGCTCTATGTTTTTAACAGACTTGAAGGACTAAGAAGATGGCACACTCTAACATCTAATATGATGGTAGACTATAAGCTCTATGTTTTTAACAGACTTGAAGGACTAAGAAGATGGCACACTCTAACATCTAATATGATGGTAGACTATAAGCTCTATGTTTTTAACAGACTTGAAGGACTAAGAAGATGGCACACTCTAACATCTAACATCTCCCACTCTCGTATATTAAATGTCACACTCTAAAATAAAAGATAATGACACACTCTAAGATATAATGTGCACACATATATATTTTAGAATACTAGTTACCAGTGTGTGTAAATGTCAAGTAAGTAATAATAACGTTAGTAAATGAGAAGAGAGTAATAGTAAAGTTTGCAAATGTAAAGTAAGTAATAGTAAAATATGTAAATGTGAAGTAATAGTAAAATATGCAAATGTGAAGTAATAGTAAAATATGTAAATGTGAAGTAATAGTAAAATATGTAAATTTGAATTAAGCAATATTAAAATTTGTAAATGTCAAGTAAGTAATAGTAAAATATGTAAATGTGAAGTAAGTAATAGTAAAATTTGTAAATGTGAAGTAAGTAATAGTAAAATTTGTAAATGTGATGTAAGTAATAGTTAAATTTGTAAATGTGAAGTAGGTAATAGTAAAGTTTTCCCTTTTTCAAGCAATTTAGCCGTATTGATAAATACCGGATTATTCCGATATATTTCATTGGCCCGACATATCTGAGGATAATCCGACATATCTGAGGATAATCCGACATATCTGAGGATAAAGTGTTGAGCGTCAAGTCGGCCGCCTTTATTTAAATGTGGTGATTGCAAATTGGGAACAATAAACACAATCAAATCCAATCTTGTTATTAAATTGTAACATTATTACAACCTCCAGAAGTTGAAATGTAGTGTCTTACACAACAACGATATGCCTACTACAATTACATCAATGACGTGAATATGTTATGAGTACTACAAATATTTCAGTGTCTGAATTGATATTCAAATATGATCAGGTCAAAGTAATTTAACAAAGTAATGTAAGAGTAGACATTGATATCATTGGCGAGTGTATGTTTGTACACTGTGTGTGATGTGACGAGTGTATGTTTGTACACTGTGTGTCATGTGACGAGTGTATGTTTGTACACTGTGTGTCATGTGACGAGTGTATGTTTGTACACTGTATGTCATGTGACGAGTGTATATTTGTACACTGTGTGTGATGTGACGAGTGTATGTTTGTACACTGTGATGTGAAGTGACGGGTGTATGTTTGTACACTGTATGTCATGTGACGAGTGTATATTTGTACACTGTGTGTGATGTGACGAGTGTATGCTGTACCCTGTATTTGATAAGATGAGTGTATGCTGTACCCTGTGATGTGATGTGGCGAGTGTATGCTGTACCCTGTGATGTGATGTGGCGAGTGTATGCTGTACCCTGTGATGTGATGTGGCGAGTGTATGCTGTACCCTGTGATGTGATGTGGCGAGTGTATGCTGTACCCTGTATTTGATAAGATGAGTGTATGCTGTACCCTGTGATGTGATGTGGCGAGTGTATGCTGTACCCTGTGATGTGGCGAGTGTATGCTGTACCCTGTGATGTGGCGAGTGTATGCTGTACCCTGTATTTGATAAGATTAGTGTATGCTGTACCCTGTGATGTGGCGAGTGTATGCTGTACCCTGTGATGTGATGTGGCGAGTGTATGGTGTACAGTATACTTTGTTTGATGAGTAGTCTGTACGTAAAATGTGGCTGAACAATTTCCTGTTGTGAAATATATATAGGGTTGTAATTGGTGTCAGTATAAATATGTGAGACAGACAGACATATCCATGTACTTACGGCCGTAGTGAATGCTTTCATTATTGTGTAGCCATCGCGTGTATGGATTGTCTGGATCGTAGTAGGATTGCTGGATAGCAGATATATCGGTATCACGATGAGATAGACTTCCAGGGACAGGCACGTGAAGTCGGCTTTGGCGCAGATCGAGGGATCCTTCAGGATGTGATAGGGGCATTGATCTTGGATGAGGTAGTCCTTGAGGTGGGGACATGCAGGAGTTTCCAGCAGGTGAGACAACTGCCGCTGCTTTTGTCTCTGGTAGATCCAGGAGATCTTTCACAGAAAATGGATGCCCCCTAACTGCTGCCATCTCAAACTGCGGATTCATGCTATGTCTAGTTCAAGATAAGCTATGTCTAGTTCAAGAAAAGCTATGTCTAGTTCAAGAAAAGCTATGTCTAGTTCAAGATAAGCTATGTCTAGTTCAAATTTGTTCTACGAAAACATGAAACAAATGTCCAGCAAGTTGTCTTCTTGAACCGATATTATTATGTTCGATTATAAATAACTTCATCGATATCTAATTATCGAATATTGTATACACGTGCACATTATTGGCTTTCTGAAATATGACAAGGTCAAGCCGTATACATCGAATGTTTACAGTACCCTTTTATTCATCGCACAGATTAGATGTAATAATGCCCGGGTGACCGTCGCGCGAGTAGTTTGTGTATGATTTGATCAATGCCGACACAACACGGATGATTCATATGAAATAACGGCAGATGCACATGAAATATTATCCATGAATGATCCAGTCTAGATTGAGTGGATTAATTAATCAGCCTGCACACAACAGAAATATTTTCTCTGAGAAATCTTCGTACTGGTGTTCTCAAATATCTGACCTCATTGTTGCAAACACAGAACACGGGAACTGACATCAACATTATTATTTAATGTAAAACCGTGTACTTCCAAGAAATATAATCGCATATTATTGACAACAATAAAATTCCACTAAAAAACACTTGGTTCTGATGTGATATTTGTAAATCCTTCATTGAGAATTCTATCTACGCCTAGTCTTCATCTTACGATGAAAGAGCGCAATATTACTTGCTGATGTCGTACATTTGGTAGATCAAGTGAGGACGCGTTGAGGGCTAATAAATGAAGATATAGCTTCAACTCAAGTCCTCTCATAAGACACACGTGCGAAATATCTTCAACTAGGAGTGTCCTCTTCATCAAGTTGAGTGAGCCTTGGCAAAAAGGCGAAGATCGGCTTTGCCATACTGTAAGAAATCTAGACTAGAATAGTTGATCAATGGTCTGTGGCTAACCATAAAAACTGCAATCTCATTCACGGATATGAAAAGGCATGTCTTACTTCGCACGTCAACCTCTGTCTCGGTCTAATCCCTCCTACGGCATACAAGAGGGTGGGGAAAATCAGATTGAAATTAGAGAAACCAAGTCACAAAGTGGGCCGGGATACAAGATCTAATGTTGAAATTGTCAACTCTAACTGGGTTCCCGTTCCCTATTAAACACATTTTGTCCACCGTCCAATCGTTGACGTTTTCTTGCTTAGAACCATGCTGACTTTATAAGGTAGCTCAGCTATTGGTCGCTCACTTCACACAATTCCTGCGTGACGTTGTAACTGGTTGTCTAGGCGGATATTAGTTTGATTGACAGAAAAGATCGTGTGACAGTAGCTGTCATTTCCATTCTAGTTGTCAACAAAGTTCCGGCAGAAATCTGGCAAATATATACGGGATTACGTGAACACATATTGTCCTATGTCCGCATCAGTGAAATATGGTGCCAAGACTAAACATAATACGTGATCAATACTCACATTAATATTATATCTATATAGATCATACACCTCATATTAGATCTATATAGCTTAGATCGTACTTCTCATATTAGATCTATATAGCTTAGATCGTACACCTCATATTAGATCTATATAGATCACACATCTCATATTTATATATATCTGAAAAAATCCAACTATATGTAGAATGTAACTATTAGTCAGCGAATTTACTATTACTATTATTATAACTCAACGATCTCCCTTGCGCAGTGGTAGCGCTATTCATCTTGTGTTGAACAGGTCATGGGTTCAAATCTAGCTAGAGTCGTCTAGTTTACAAGATGGATTTTTTCAGAATGTATCTGTGCATCACTATCGCGTGAAACTTCTGAGTCATTTGCCATGAGTTTTACTCTCAGCAGAGAGCGACGGAACACATTTGCCATGAGTTTTACTCTCAGCAGAGAGCGACGGAACACATTTGCCATGAGTTTTACTCTCAGCAGAGAGCGACGGAACACATTTGCCATGAGTTTTACTCTCAGCAGAGAGCGACGGAACACATTTGGCAAACCTAGTACAGCGATTTCAATCCTCTACGACTTTTCTTCGTAATGTGAGTCTAGACTACATTTTTTAGATAGACATACTACATTAGTTGTTAGATAGACATACTACATTAGTTGTTAGATAGACATACTACATTAGTTGTTAGATAGACATACTACATTAGTTGTAGGATAAAAATATCTAACACAGTTTATGAGAAAATACACAGGTCATATAAGAAGTAGTATCTAGAGACAATAACGTGACATAATTGCAGTAGTATCTGGAGACAATAACGTGACATAATTGCAGTATTATCTAGAGACAATAACGTGGCATACGTGCAGTAGTATCTAGAGACAATAAGGTGACATAATTGCAGTAGTATATAGAGACAATAACGTGACACACATCCAGTAGTAACTTGAGATAATAACGTGACATACATGCAGCACTAGCTAGATATATTGACGTGACATACGGGCAGCAGTCACTAAAACAATAACGTGGCATACGTGTAGTAGTAACTAGAACAATAACGTGACATACGTGTATTAGTAACTAGAGACAATAACATGACATACGCTTAAGTTACTTGAGACAATAGTAATCACATAGTAAACACGTCCACGCCATCGATTACTTTGAGAGGGGATGTGCTCGAGAGAACAAGCAGAATGAAGTACTTGGGGGTCATGTTGGCCACATAATTGTAAAGGTTTATGAAGGTATTGAGGCGTGAAAGTTATGGCTGCTGCTCAATGTGAACAGAGACTGCTATTTCTGCTGTATCAGGGATTGGTGGAGGCGGAGGTAGAGTATGCACTGGCGATTCTGACACTGAGTCAGACTCAAACAGAAAGATTAGATAGAATCCAGAATGAGGCAATGCGAATCATTTTGGGGTGTTCGAGAGATACGTCGGCTCGGGCTATGCGATACCTACTTGATTGCACAACTGCGGAGCAAAGATTACAAATGTGCATGGCGCAGGACTACCTACAAATCACCGCTGATAAAGAGCACCCTCTACACCCAGAAATTATCAAAGTGAAAAGCAGTCGACTAAAGAGAGGAAAGTCGTAGATAGGGCGCTCAGAAGACGTTATACAGAGCGTGTGCAGATTGGAGGATGTACTGCCTGGTGCCGAGTGGAGTATGGCACCCTCATAGTGTCCGACAGCCTTCGAAGTAATAATAACACTCAATATAGAGTGCGGGAATGTTGTCCGACAACCTTCGAAGTAATAATAACACTCAATATAGAGTGCGGGAATGTTGTCCGACAACCTTCGAAGTAATAATAACACTCAATATAGAGTGCGGGAATGTTGTCCGACAGCCTTCGAAGTAATAATAACACTCAATATAGAGTGCGGGAATGTTGTCCGACAACCTTCGAAGTAATAATAACACTCAATATAGAGTGCGGGAATGTTGTCCGACAGTGGTAGAGACGAATGTGCTCACTTTGATAGGTGAGAATTCCAGGGAAGGTGATATGATTATATATACAGATGGATCGGTTGAGAGACACATCAGAAGAGAATGGCCTTCACGGCTCAAAGGTGTGTGGAGACCATCAGAGAGGAAAGTGATGCATTCGCTCAGACGACAAGAAGCATGACAATGGAGATTTAAGCAGTACTCAGAGCTTTCAAATGGGTCTGCTCACAGACTATCTGCGAGCATGCCTGTATATTCAGTGACTCCATGAAAATGATTGTGAAAGCTCAGGCGGGGTACGTTCGGGAACAGTGGCTTGATGATGTGACGAATTCCAACTTGCGCAAAGTGACTTTTTTTGTTGGGACATGCGGGAGTCCAGGGTAATGAGAGAGCAGATAGGTTGGCTGCCTACGCTGCTACTATGGCTGTTGATGGAGCGATGGATCGTGCAGACATTTTGAACGACCTACGGGAAAACGCACGAATAAATGACTGTACAAGTGACGATGACTCTTGTTTTATGACTAGAATAAAGGAGCTTGGCTTGAAATCTGGTGTCACTAGAAATAAGCGGTTTCGTGGGAGAGTAAGAATGATAGTCAATCTAGGGCGTATTGGGACCATCAGTCAAAGTGTAATGGCGGATACACTCAAGGAGAGATCTTAGCACATATGGACTTTTCCGGGGTGTAATTACGATGATCCAAGGACTAACCAACGAACTAAGAGGCAATAACGTGACATGCGTTTAGTATTAACTAGAGACAATAGCGTGACATGCGTGTAGTGGCAACTAGAGACAATAGCGTGACATACGTGCATCAGTAACTAGAGTCAATAGCGTGACATTCGTGAAAGTCAATAGCGTGACATACTTGCAGCAGTAACTGGAGACAATATTTTGACGTACATTTCACAGTAACTGGAGACAGTAACTTGACGTACATTTCACAGTAACTGGAGACAGTAACTTGACGTACATTTCACAGTAACTGGTGACAATAACTTGATGTACATTTCACAGTAACTGGAGGCAGTACCTTGATGTACATTTCACAGTAACTTGAGGCAGTAACTTGATGTATATTTCATAGTAACTAGATGCAACAATGTGACGTAGAAGGAGCAGCAATGAGAGAAATTAAAAGTACATAACAGATATCAAGTGAAATACAATATGAGCAGGCAGGATTTACATATAACCTAAACAAGCTATAGCTTAGCGCCCCCATTTTCTTGGTGTCCACAAAACTCATGTTTTGCACTGACTTATAATATCTGGACTTATAAAGGGCCACATAGCTCAAATAGCTTAGGACCTTATCAATTCTAAATCCGACACTAGAAATCCGACATATGAGATGTTAAATTTTCGAAGTTGTCACTTTACGTTTCTACCCAGATATTGACGTTTCTACCCAGATATTGACGTTTCTACCCAGATATTGACGTTTCTACCCAGATATTGACGACAGCTACTTCATGTCAATGACATCATCAAGAGGATTGGAGCTTGTATGATTACAGACAATCTTAGGTGTGAAGTGTACCCTTTTTTTAGTTTTGAGACAATCTTAGGTGTGAAGTGTACCCTATTTGAGTTTTGAGACAATCTTATGCGTGAAGTGTATCCTTTTTTTAGTTTTGAGACAATCTTAGGCGGAAGTGTACCTTTTTTTTAGTTTTGAGACAATCTTAGGCGGAAGTGTACCTTTTTTTTAGTTTTGAGACAATCTTAGGCGTGAAGTATATCCAGCTTGAGTTTCTGAAAGAATCTTATCCGTCACATGTTGATAGTTCTCGAGGGTACAGCGCTGTATCTTCACAATCACGAGATATCTACTTTAGAATTTCACATCCGCAGGATCTTTTAATGTCAGCGTAGATAGCAGTAAGAACGGTTTCGTGTCTTTATGGTTATCTTGAATGTATTGTTGTGTTTAACCTCTCAAGTCGTCACTTTATGGTTATCTTGAATGTATTGTTGTGTTTAACCTCTCAAGTCGTCACTTTATGGTTATCTTGAAGGTATTGTTGTGTTTAACCTCTCAAGTCGTCACTAATCTTCCTTCACAGTATTATCGAATTGTTCATTGACGTCTGTGTCGCCTTGTAACTACCCATCGTCTTTATTATTATCACGTTTACAGCTATTATCCAATCATGTTTGTCTACATCCGAGCACATATTCACTACTGACATCATGTCCTAGTACAGATACATTATCACATAGACAGTTCCATGGCATGTCCATGTAATATTCTTACTCGTCCGATATAGACAAGACAAGAGTTGTGATGTCCATGTTTTTTCGTACACGTCTGACAAAGACAGTACCGCACTTGTGATGCCTATGTTTTTCTTTCTATTCTGACATAGGCAGTACGTCAGTTATGATGTCCATGTTTCTTTTGCAAGTTTAACATAGTACTTCAGTTGTAATACTGTGTCATGGAGACCGGGAGAGGTACCTCAAGGAAATGATAACCCCCAGAGGCCATTGAGGATGCTAAGAACGAAGTGAGAATCCTCACTGCATAGTTCA
Source organism: Meghimatium bilineatum (assembly GCA_034231615.1). Classification (NCBI taxonomy): domain Eukaryota; kingdom Metazoa; phylum Mollusca; class Gastropoda; order Stylommatophora; family Philomycidae; genus Meghimatium; species Meghimatium bilineatum. Next base: position 104,672,429 of record CM067322.1, on the reverse strand, counting down.
CGCGAAGGACACACACACACACACAGCCGTTACACTAATGAAACAGCAACACACATATATATTTTGTCAAATACGGTACGGTGCTTTTGTTTGGTCATTGCAATTAGCAGAGCCTGTGCACCTACAGAAAGAGCGCAGGTTTTTTTTGTTCGAAGGTCGGTGTTATGACAGAAGAATAACAAGGCGATTGCCTGTCAAGACTACTCGTAACTCAAACCTATTATGCATTGTTACATCGAGGTGTTGCTCCATTGAGATAAAGTAGAAATGACCAAGGACATTTATTATTATTTACTTTTATTCACAATCACCAATGTCATTTTTATTCCATGTCATTCGTTGCACTACTTATAAGTCAATATTTTATTCCAATTATTGTTTAGAGTTGGAGAAAGTTGAATGTCAGGCGTGTGAAAGTTGAATGTCAGGCGTGTGAAAGTTGAATGTCAGGTGTGTGAAAGTTGAATGTCAGGCGTGTGAAAGTTGAATGTAAGACGTGTGAAAGTATGGAAAGGACAGTATTATAAATTTTATTGTATAAAGTATGAGGTCTGGAATTTAATGCGATCACGTGCATTAGATTAGAAACTAGTATAAATGGGACAAGATATTAAGTTCAGATTAGAAACTAGTATAAATGGGGGAACATATTCAGATTCGGGGGAGCTCGGCAGTCAAAGTAGGATTGGAGATTCGGCTGGCGTAAGACAGGCCGAATCACCAAAGTCAAGTAGATAGATTTGAAACATCGAGAAGACATCTCGAATTCCAAGTGTGAGGACTAGTTTAGAAAGTTGGAAATTCTCTAGGATTCTAAGTGTGATGGTTAATTAATAGTGTTTACAGATAGTAAATTAAAGTGTAAGGAATACGACTACACTAAAGCAGATTAGCATACAAGAAAGAAGAAATATTCTAAGAGAAGAATCTGATGGGGTGCCAGCGTAGAGTTTACCAACTTCCATCAGAAACAGCGAATATAGAGTTTACCAACTTCCATCAGAAACAGCGAATATAGAGTTTACCAACTTCCATCAGAAACAGCGAATATAGAGTTTACCAACTTCCATCAGAAACAGCGAATATAGAGTTTACCAACTTCCATCAGAAACAGCGAATATAGAGTTTACCAACTTCCATCAGAAACAGCGAATATAGAGTTTACCAACTTCCATCAGAAACAGCGAATATAGAGTTTACCAACTTCCATCAGAAACAGCGAATATAGAGTTTACCAACTTCCATCAGAAACAGCGAATATAGAGTTTACCAACTTCCATCAGAAACAGCGAATATAGAGTTTACCAACTTCCATCAGAAACAGCGAATATAGAGTTTACCAACTTCCATCAGAAACAGCGAATATAGAGTTTACCAACTTCCATCAGAAACAGCGAATATAGAGTTTACCAACTTCCATCAGAAACAGCGAATATAGAGTTTACCAACTTCCATCAGAAACAGCGAATATAGAGTTTACCAACTTCCATCAGAAACAGCGAATATAGAGTTTACCAACTTCCATCAGAAACAGCGAATATAGAGTTTACCAACTTCCATCAGAAACAGCGAATATAGAGTTTACCAACTTCCATCAGAAACAGCGAATATTGATGCAACAATTTGGTTGTTTTATGGATGTACATAACTGATGTACATGTTTTATGGATGTACATAACTGATGCGCTTGATGTTGTCAACTAGTTGTTGTATCACACACAAAAACAGACATCTTCGAGTTCACCACCCCCCCCCCACGTCACAATTTGAGTGTCGAGGTGCCGATTTGAAGTGAACATGATGTCGCATTTATAATAAATATTAATCCAATGCACGTGATCGCATGAAATTCCAGACCTCATACTTTATACCAGCGGGTACAAAAATAGAAGCAACGATTGTCAATACACATGCTCAAGTTGAATGTGTTAAGAGTAACGATGACCACTCAGGCATGCTAAAGTCGTATGTGTTGTCGTGAAAGATGACCACTCAGGTATGCTAAAGTCGTATGTGTTGTCGTGAAAGATGACCACTCAGGTATGCTAAAGTCGTATGTGTTGTCGTGAAAGATGACCACTCAGGTATGCTAAAGTCGTATGTGTTGTCGTGAAAGATGACCACTCAGGTATGCTAAAGTCGTATGTATTGTCGTGAAAGATGACCACTCAGTTATGCTAAAGTCTTATTTGTTGTCGTGAAAGATGACCACTCAGGTAAACTAAAGTCGTATGTGTTGTAGTGAAAGATGACCACTCAGGTATGCTAAAGTCTTATGTGTTGTCGTGAAAGATGACCACTCAGGTAAACTAAAGTCGTATGTGTTGTAGTGAATGATGACCACTCAGGTATGCTAAAGTCGTATGTGTTGGGAGGAAAATGACCACTTCAGTATGTTTAGGTCGTACATGGGAAGACGATAACAATCTACAAGCTCTTGAGATCCGGCACGTCTGTAAGTGTGTCACTATAAAGTCCATTGGAATGAATTCCCGACAGTCCTACGAGTAAAAATTGCGTCATTATGTCATTGTTTCTCGTGAATTTATTTCAAAGTTTATTTGTTTATTTTCTGTCAATTACTTGTTTTTGTGTCACCTCATACCTTCAGATTTTTTTGTGTTTGTGTCACCTCAGACCTTCTAATTTTTTGTGTTTGTGTCACCTCAGACCTTCTAATTTTTTTGTGTTTGTGTCACCTCAGACCTTCTAATTGTTAGTGTTTATGTCGTATCAGGCATTCTGATGTTTTGTGTTTGTGTCACCTCAGACCTTCTATTTTCTATTTTTGTGTTTCTGTCACCTCAGACCTTCTAATTATTTTACACTTCCGGTGTGTGTAAGTATTTGGCCAAATGTTCTGAAGGGATTTACAACATTATGAATACAGTTAGATAGCACAGCTAGATAGCACAGTTAGATAACACAGCTAGATAGGACAGTTAGATAGCACAGTTAGATAGCACAGTTAGATAGCACAGTTAGATAGCACAGTTAGATAGGACAGTTAGATAGGACAGTTAGATAGCACAGTTAGATAGGACAGTTAGATAGCACAGTTAAATAGCACAGTTAGATAGCACAGTTAGATAGCACAGTTAGATAGCACAGTTAGATAGCACAGTTAGATAGGACAGTTAGATAACACAGTTAGATCGCACAGTTAGATAGCACAGTTAGATAGCACAGTTAGATAGCACAGTTAGATAGCACAGTTAGATAGCACAGTTAGATAGCACAGTTAGATAGCACAGTTAGATAACACAGTTAGATAACACAGTTAGATATGACAGTTAGATAACACAGTTAGATAGCACAGTTAGATAGGACAGTTAGATAGCACAGTTAGATAGCACAGTTAGATAGCACAGTTAGATAGCACAGTTAGATAGCACAGTTAGATAGCACAGTTAGATAGCACAGTTAGATAGCACAGTTAGATAGGACAGTTAGATAACACAGTTAGATAACACAGTTAGATAGCACAGTTAGATAGCACAGTTAGATAACACAGTTAGATAGCACAGTTAGATAGCACAGTTAGATAGCACAGTTAGATAGGACAGTTAGATAACACAGTTAGATAGCACAGTTAGATAACACAGTTAGATAGGACAGTTAGCTAACACAGTTAGATAACACAGTTAGATAACACAGTTAGATAACACAGTTAGATAACACAGTTAGATAACACAGTTAGATAACACAGTTAGATAACACAGTTAGATAACACAGTTAGATAACACAGTTAGATAGGACAGTTAGATAACACAGTTAGATAACACAGTTAGAAAACACAGTTAGATAGGACAGTTAGATAACACAGTTAGATAACACAGTTAGATAACACAGTTAGATAACGCAGTTAGATAGGACAGTTAGATAACACAGTTAGATAACACAGTTAGATAACACAGTTAGATAACACAGTTAGATAACACAGTTAGATAACACAGTTAGATAGGACAGTTAGATAACACAGTTAGATAACACAGTTAGATAACACAGTTAGATAACACAGTTAGATAACACAGTTAGATAACACAGTTAGATAAAACAGTTAGATAACACAGTTAGATAGGACAGTTAGATAACACAGTTAGATAACACAGTTAGATAACACAGTTAGATAACACAGCTAGATAACACAGTTAGATAACACAGTTAGATAACACAGTTAGATAACACAGTTAGATAGGACAGTTAGATAACACAGTTAGATAACACAGTTAGATAACACAGTTAGATAACACAGTTAGATAGGACAGTTAGATAACACAGTTAGATAACACAGTTAGATAACACAGTTAGATAACACAGTTAGATAACACAGTTAGATAACACAGTTAGATAGGACAGTTAGATAACACAGATAACACAGTTAGATAACACAGTTAGATAGGACAGTTAGATGACACAGTTAGATAACACAGTTAGATAGGACAGTTAGCTAACACAGTTAGATAACACAGTTAGATAACACAGTTAGATAACACAGTTAGATAACACAGTTAGATAACACAGTTAGATAACACAGTTAGATAACACAGTTAGATAGGACAGTTAGATAACACAGTTAGATAACACAGTTAGAAAACACAGTTAGATAGGACAGTTAGATAACACAGTTAGATAACACAGTTAGATAACACAGTTAGATAACGCAGTTAGATAGGACAGTTAGATAACACAGTTAGATAACACAGTTAGATAACACAGTTAGATAACACAGTTAGATAACACAGTTAGATAGGACAGTTAGATAACACAGTTAGATAACACAGTTAGATAACACAGTTAGATAACACAGTTAGATAACACAGTTAGATAACACAGTTAGATAAAACAGTTAGATAACACAGTTAGATAGGACAGTTAGATAACACAGTTAGATAACACAGTTAGATAACACAGTTAGATAACACAGCTAGATAACACAGTTAGATAACACAGTTAGATAACACAGTTAGATAACACAGTTAGATAGGACAGTTAGATAACACAGTTAGATAACACAGTTAGATAACACAGTTAGATAACACAGTTAGATAGGACAGTTAGATAACACAGTTAGATAACACAGTTAGATAACACAGTTAGATAACACAGTTAGATAACACAGTTAGATAACACAGTTAGATAGGACAGTTAGATAACACAGATAACACAGTTAGATAACACAGTTAGATAGGACAGTTAGATGACACAGTTAGATAGCACAGTTAGATAGGACAGTTAGATTGCACAGTTAGATAGCACAGTTAGATAGCACAGTTAGATAGCACAGTTAGATAGCACAGTTAGATAGCACAGTTAGATAGGACAGTTAGATAACACAGTTAGATAGCACAGTTAGATAGCACAGTTAGATAACACAGTTACATAGCACAGTTAGATAGCACAGTTAGATAGCACAGTTAGATAGCACAGTTAGATAGCACAGTTAGATAGCACAGTTAGATAGCACAGTTAGATAGCACAGTTAGATAGCACAGTTAGATAGCACAGTTAGATAGGACAGTTAGATAACACAGTTAGATAACACAGTTAGATAGCACAGTTAGATAACACAGTTAGATAGCACAGTTAGATAGCACAGTTAGATAGGACAGTTAGATAACACAGTTAGATAGCACAGTTAGATAGGACAGTTAGATAACACAGTTAGATAGCACAGTTAGATAGGACAGTTAGATAGCACACTTAGATAGCACAGTTAGATAGGACAGTTAGATAGCACAGTTAGATAGGACAGTTAGATAGCACAGTTAGATAGGACAGTTAGATAGCACAGTTAGATAACACAGTTAGATAACACAGTTAGATAGCACAGTTAGATAGGACAGTTAGATAGCACAGTTAGATAGCACAGTTAGATAGGACAGTTAGATAACACAGTTAGATAGCACAGTTAGATAGGACAGTTAGATAACACAGTTAGATAGCACAGTTAGATAGGACAGTTAGATAACACAGTTAGATAGCACAGTTAGATAGGACAGTTAGATAACACAGTTAGATAGCACAGTTAGATAGGACAGTTAGATAACACAGTTAGATAGCACAATTAGATAGGACAGTTAGATAACACAGTTAGATAGCACAGTTAGATAGGACAGTTAGATAACACAGTTAGATAGCACAGTTAGATAGGACAGTTAGATAGGACATTTAGACAACACAGCTAGTTAGCACAGCTAGATAACAAAGCTAGATAGAACGTTAGATAACACACCTAAGAACGTTAGATAACACACCTAAATAGAATGCTAGATAGCACAGCTAGATAGCACAGCTAGATAGTACAGCTAGATAGTACAGCTAGATAGAACAGATAGATAGAACAGCTAGATAGAACAGATAGATAGAACAGATAGGTAGACATCTAGATAAACTGCTAGATAGCACAGCTAGGTAGACAGTTAGATAACAGCGCAGAAATTACAGCTAGATGGACAGTTACACATCACAGCCAGATAGCACAGCCAGATAGCACAGCCAGATAGCACAGCCAGATAGCATAGCCAAATAGAACATCCAGATACCGCAGCAAGATAGCACAGCTAGATAACACATCCAGATACCGCAGCAAGATAGCACAGCTAGATAGTCCTTGAAAATTGTAATACAATGATACTTCAAAGAAGCTGTAGGTCATTTTATTTGGGGGGGGGGGTGATTTAAAAAAAATACATTTGACATGAAAATAGTTCACGTGAGAAATAGGAAAATATCAATTGGAATTTGTGGAAGAAAAAGTGTCACTGAGAAGTCGAACCAAGCTGATTGTTTCGGAAATATTTTCCTAATTTACACACTAAAATATGTCGGTTTAAAGCTGAACAAAACAATTAAGCAGACCAGCCTGTCGGTAAACACTTATCGGCCAGATGACAGAAAACATTATAACAGCCAGATGACAGAAAACATTATAACAGCCAGATGACAGAAAACATTATAACAGCCAGATGACAGAAAACATTATAACAGCCAGATGACAGAAAACATTATAACAGCCAGATGACAGAAAACATTATAACAGCCAGATGACAGAAAACATTATAACAGCCAGATGACAGAAAACATTATAACAGCCAGATGACAGAAAACATTATAACAGCCAGATGACAGAAAACATTATAACAGCCAGCTGGCAGTAAGCATTATGACAGCCAGCTTCAGTTAAAAACTAAAACAGCCAACTGCGGTAAGCACTCAGTCCGTTAAGGCTTCTGCCAGTCAAAAACAAAACAAAACAAATAAATTCTCAAATACTGTCTGTTTTCCGTTAGAGAAGTGGAGGGAGGGATATTGTAGCATTAACCATCCGAAACGCTAACCCCCCTGCCAGGCAAGTCAACAAAACCTCGACTTCACAGTTAGGGCCTACTTCTATACATATTCTGGCCAGGAAAACCATTACTGAGATAAATGTTCACTTTTTTTAAAAACCATTGTTTCTTTATTTGTTCATATCTTCAGTTATTTCTCGTCTCTTTATCTCTCTTTTTTATCTTGCTCTTTATCTCCACTTTCGTCTCTTTTTATCTTTATTTAATATATATCTCTTTATTTTTATCTCTCTTTATCACTCTTTATCTATAACTGTTTATCTCTCCTTTTATCTCTCGTTTTTCATCTATTTATCTTTATTTTTCCTTTATCTCTCTCTTTGTTTCACCTCTTTCTCTTCCCCTCTCTTCTTTCAAAGACAGCAACACAATTTAACAGATTATTTCGACAGTTGAGTACTGGCAGAAAGGAAGCAGCGAAACATGACCAGTTTAACATGTTTTTAAAAGTCTAAATATTAGAAATAAATATGGAAGATTCTAGCAATCGTAACAAAGAAGGAATTAGTTGACTGCGATAATTGACTCAATTCGTTGACAGAACATGGACGCCTACAAACAGACCTGCCGCATTACAAAATGCAGCGTTCTCTGATGAAGACAGTCGGGGTCTGTTACCGTGGCGAGACAGATCAATTCTTAGGGTCCTCTCTTGTTTCACATCAGGAAACGGCCGCCTCATTTTGACAGAGTTGACTGTCGGCTGACTGATGTCCCAACATGGCAAGGTACACAGGTGGAGTCGGGCACTCAAACATGACTTTATCATATCGGTGTCCCCGGTGTCCCCGAGTTGATCGGGCGCACACGGAAATCTGTTAGCGATACTGTACAAATAGAATATCCCTCATTCAAGGAGGAAGTCGAGTTCAGGATTTAGAGCTGATTTCTCCATCGATTCCATTGAGTAGAGGAAATTAAATAGTTTCTGTGGCTTTTAATTTTTACATCTTGAAAACTGGCATGAAACATGAATATGTCTGCACAAGCTCTCGATTCCAACCAGTGGACATGCTTCATAGAGAGTTATTCATCCATTACTTTTATCATATTTTTTAAATATTCATTTATCTATTGATCTATTCATCTATGAGTTTATCTATTCATCTATTTGTTTATCTATCGATCTATTCATCTATCTATTGATCTATTCATCTATCGATTGATCTATTCATCTATCTATTGATCTATTCATCCATCGATTGATCTATTCATCTATCTATTGATCTATTCATCTATCAATCGATCTATTCATCTATCAATCGATCTATTCATTTATCTATTTTGTATCAATCCCAACCGAAGACGGATGTGTCGGGCCATTGGCGCAAATAAAACGGCGACACAACGCATTTCCATTCTCTGGACTACATTCTGCTGGAAATCTAGTAGGACATGTCCTGCTACAAGAGAATTCAGCAGGAGTTTGAGAATGTACGCTGAAGAAGAAGAAGAAGTATCAATCCAAATAGCAATCTAATGTACGTCTCCTATCTCTCTCGTATCTGTCTATAAATAGTTGCCTATTCCTATGTCTATGTACACGTGTGTCAGACTGTTTGCATATATATGTACACGTGTGTCAGACTGTTTGCATATATATGTACACGTATGTCAGGCTGGTTGCATATATATGTACACGTGTGTGTCAGTCTGGTTGTGTATCTATACGCTATGTACACATGAGCCAGACTAGCTGCCTGCATGTCGATATTCCTGTTGCCCGTTTATTACGCACACAAAAAAGACAACATGACGACACCATATTTTCTGAATCTGTTTGACATAATACAGTTCCGTGAGTCTGCCTTATTGCCGTGATGCTTGTTATGACGGATATTTATTAAAGACTTTCTCCTTAACTTCCGGAGTCCTGGCTCAGAATACTAATCTTCACTTTTCCTCCATCGGACTAAAAGGACCGGATAGAGTGCAAACGTTTGAGCTTGTCATTGGCCAATTGTCGTTGATGAATTGTGGGTAAACCGCCATTCAATCCTACAATGACTGCCGACTTGAAAGTCCAAGACTATTTTCAATTACTTGATCTTGATTGTGGCTTGGAGATGCCAAGACAGGTTTCTGACACGGTTAATGGACAAATAAGAATTACTAGTCATCACTGGCAATTAGGGGCGTCAACAGTCTTCTAGGGGGGATGAGAGGCCTAGTGTGATCATTTTCTCATCTGGTCTTGGTTATTCAAGGAAAGAAATAATACGGCTTTTGTACGGAGGACTTCGAGTAAAGTTTTCATGAGGCGTGGAGTAAAGTTTTCATGAGGCGTGGAATAAAGTTTTCATGAGGCTTGGAGTAAAGTTTTCATAAGGCTTAGAGTAAAGTTTTCATAAGGCTTAGAGTAAAGATGTCACGGAGTCCGGGTTAAACTGTTCTTATAGTCTTGGGTTAAAGTTTTCATGAAATGTGTGTCATGTGACGTATGTGTGTGTCATGTGACGTATGTGTGTGTCATGTGACGTATGTGTGTGTCATGTGACGTATTCCTTCCAGAACGTTGTCTTCCCAATGAACTCTCTGAACCTTTCTCTGTCTTGGGCGATGTGGCTTGAATTTTCTAGCGATGTATTCATATTATCTTTAATGTCGTCAGTCCATCGTCTTCTTGGTCTGCCCCTTCTCCTCTTCCCAGGTACTCTTCCCTCCATTATTTGTCTTTCTAAACAGTTATGTCTCTTTATATGACCAAACAGGCGTAGTTTTCTTTTTGTTATTGTGTTTAGTAACCAACACTCTGGAATATTCAGTGTGTTTATAATATCTGAGTTTCTGATTTTATCCTTCCATGATATTCTAAGTATCTTTCTGTAGCATTTCAGCTCGAAGGCGTTGATCTTCTAGGCCGCTGTTTTACTTAGAGTCCATGTTTCACAGCCGTATGTTGCAACCGGAAAAATAAAAGTTCCTAACATTAGCACTTTCGTTTCTATTTTGTTGTTTTTCCATATTTTTTTCTGCCGTGTTATTTTGCAATATGCCATTGCCAATCTCTTCCTTATTATCTGCCATGCAGTCTCCTGCACCGTTGATGTTTGCTCCTAAGTATTCAAATTTATCCACACATTCTATCTCGGTATTGTCTATTCTGATTTTTGGTTGTTGTGTTGTTATATCTGTTGACATGATTTTTGTTTTCTGCGTGTTTAAATACAAATTTTGTGCTTCGCTATATTTCTTTGTGTTCTTGATTAGTTGTTCCAATCCCTTTATATCGTTTGAAAGAAGTACTGTGTCGTCTGCGTAGCGTAGTTCCGGGATTAGGAATCCACCTATGTTTAAAGCGTGGTAGTGTGCACCCTTGCCTTACTCCACTCTGTACCTCAAACCACTCTGAGAGATCGTCCTCTAACTTCACTGCAGCCTTTTGATCTTGGTAAAAGTTCCTCTATTAGATGAATCAGATGTCTTGGGAAACCCATGCTGTTCATTATCTCCCATAGTTGCTGGTGTTGGACGCAGTCGAACGCTTTTGAGTAATCTATGAAACACATCTGCAGTTCAGTTGAAAATTCCCTACACTTTTCTATGATCATGAAATGTATGCTAAAGTAATCATAGAGTGTTGGGTAAAGTTTTCTGGAGACTAAGGTAAATATTTCCTAGAGTTTTCTGGAGTCTGTTGTTAAGATTTCCTAGAGTTTTAACTAAACGTTTTCTTTTGACTTCAGTCCTGTGTCAAGTTTTCATGGAATTTGTAATAAAGTATTCACGGAAATTGATGTAGATGTTTTCTGTAATCTAGAATAAATATTTCTTGAAGTCTGGAGTAGATATTTTATGGAGAATTGGATAATGCTTTGCTAGAACCAAGAATGTAGTATTCATGAGACCTTTGCTAGAACCAATAATGTAGCATTCATGAGACCTTTGCTATAACCAATAATGCGGAAGATCAACCAGATATACAAATCACCTATCATCAGAAAAAAACAGATGATCAAGTCAATAAGAAAGCCACAAACATGAACACAACATGACTATCACATTATTAACAGATCAGAGCAAGTTACACATCTACGCCTCAGAACAGGACACAACCGACTCCGCAGTCGCATGTATACAAAGTTCAAGATTGGCAACACGGCCATGTGTACATGTAGACAGGCAGCACAGAGTGCCAAACATATACTTCAAGATTGTTCTGAGTATGAGACGCTGAGGCAGACATATTGGTCAGAGGAAACAACACTGGAATCAAAACTCTATGGACACTGTACGAACTACAAAAGACAGTGAGTTTTATTCAGGAGACAGAATTACAGATATAGACATGTTTCAAGTGAACGAAAGAAGAAGAGGAGGAAGAACCCATGCCTCTATGTATTAACCAATACCTCTATGTAACAACCCATACCTCTATGTATCAACCTATGCCTCTATGTATCAACCCATACCTCTATGTAGCAACCCATACCTCTATGTAACAACCCATACCTCTATGTAACAACCTAAACCTCTATGTATCAACCTATGCCTCTATGTATCAACCCATACCTCTATGTAGCAACCCATACCTCTATGTATCAACCCATACCTCTATTTATCAACCAATACATCTATGTATCAACCCATACATCTATATATCAACCCATACCTCTATGTATCAACCCATACATCTATGTAACAACCCATACCTCTACGTATCAACCTATGCCTCTATGTATCAACCCATACCTCTATATAGCAACCCATACCTCTATGTATCAACCCATACCTCTATTTATCAACCGATACATCTATGTATCAACCCATACATCTATATATCAACCCATACCTCTATGTATCAACCCATACATCTATGTAACAACGCATACCTCTAAGTATCAACCCATGCCTCTATGTATCAACCCATACCTCAATGAGCCACTTTATACCTCTATGTGACAACTAATAACTCTCTGTACCAAGTCATGCATCTATATATCACGACTGCCTATGCTTAATTTGCCAAGTAAGATTTTCTGTAATACATGGAATGATCAATGACAATGCTAGAATGGTAATGACAATGTTAGAATGGTAATGACAATGCTAGAATGGTAATGACAATGTTAGAATGGTAATGACAATGTTAGAATGGTAATGACAATGTTAGAATCTGAATGACAATGTTAGAATGGTAATGACAATGCTAGAATGGTAATGACAATGTTAGAATGGTAATGACAATGCTAGAATGGTAATGACAATGTTAGAATGGTAATGACAATGCTAGAATGGTAATGACAATGTTAGAATGGTAATGACAATGTTAGAATCTGAATGACAATGCTAGAATGGTAATGACAATGTTAGAATGGTAATGACAATGCTAGAATGGTAATGACCATGTTAGAATGGTAATGACAATGTTAGAATGGTAATGACATTACTAGAATTATACTCAGATTTACTTAGACCTACTGACAGCTTCAGGAGCTTGAGGAGCGAGGTAGCCTAGTTTATAGAGACCTTGCTGTCTATCAGTGTGCCAGGTTCGAAACCACGTCCGGACAAACAAACAAATCCGGGTTGTGATTTCGCGCTTGACACGACAACTCCTCCAGTCGACTCAGCTGTAAAGGAGTACCTGACGCATAAGTTAGGGCAGGTAAAAACAGCAAGGAAGGGGACTGACCACCCCACCTAATAGTTGCTGCGGCTTAGTACATAAAGAGTTATTTTATCCCCAACGGCAGGTTGCTGCCATGGGATACACCTTTACCTTTACTTTGTACTGCCAGCTGATCTGATTTGCGATTGTATAATCTACTACTGCAAGTTTACCGTATGTATAATCTACTACTGCAAATTTACCGTATGTATGATGTCATCCTCTACGTCCAGCTAATCTTATCTTTGATGTTATTATCTACTCGTTTATCTTATTGTTGACGCTATCCTCTACGTCTAACTTTTATTATCTGTGATGTTATTATCTACTCCACGATCTAAATTTCGTCTCATCTACTTCAGGGATATCAATTTTTAGATGAGTCTTTCCGGATGTGGACAGCTGAAGCTATTATACACGAGTTTCATCAGTGTTGTCTACATTCTATCTCTTGGCATAGAATTCTGAGGCCAATTGCTGCTCACTACAGGTAACATACCATAGATTATGGGAAAGTTTAGACATACCCAGGAGAAACCATCTATTTGTGATGGAATTTGAAAAATTTTAACATATAAAATACAATTAATCCAGTAATACTTTAAAAAATACACACATATTATGTTTGTTGAATTGGAAAGAGGATTTAATGTTCACAAAATAATACTACCCCATCGACTGAATGGCGTCCGCACGCGCCATCTTGACTATCATACCTCACAGGTAGTGAAGAAACCCAGTTTGAATTGGGTGATAGTCAACGCTCAAATTTCACAGACACATTGAATGCCAAGTTTCGAGTCAAGTGCTGAGATATTTAACTGTCATTCACAATATGTAATCAGCACTTGAAATGTTGATTTTATAGTTTCGGAGATGATAACGATTGGAGGTGGGAGGTGGGGGGGGGGGGGCTTGTACCTAGCAGAAAAAAATCCTGTAGAAAGATCTCATGTTTTAGTTTACACCAGTGATTCTCACAATATTTCATTCTCTTTCATCCAATCAACCGCCACCTTCCTCTTGTGTGTACTTGTCTATCTGACAATCGGTCACGGATTGTATTTATACATCAGCGCCACAAAACATGGCCGTAAATACGTTTCGGACAGGCGAGGGAATAGAGCCTACAAAAAAAGGTTATTCCATGTTTTCGGACAGGCGAGCGAATATGGCCTACCACAAACGGTTATTTCATGTTTTTGGACAGGCGAGAGGGAATAGGCCTACCAAAAAAGGTTATTTCATGTTTTCGAACAGTCGAGCGAAAAGGGCCTATCAAAAAAGGTTATTTCACTCTTTTGTGGAATGTTTATGGACCTTTTATTCCAAATTGTGTGTGTGGCTCGTCTTATCGGTACATACAAATTAGGACATACATTTTTTACAAGTTGAAGTGTTTTCATTATTATCCTAAATCTATTTTGTCCTTGGGAATCTCCCTAGCGAAGTAGTTGAGCTGTTTGCCTTGTAATCCGGCTCATGTCGTCTGTTTACAAGATGTATTTTTTCTGAGATCCCCGTTGATTATCATTTGAATCTATGGGAAACCGAGTACAGTGAAGTCAATCCGTTACGACTTTTGAACCCTTTTTCGACTTTTGAGCTCATTTGTCCTTACCGTCCCAGGGAATGTATTTGCAACTTTGAGAAACTTTGGTTTAAAGCACAACTGCGTGTTGAATCAAGCGTTTAGTGTTCGGATAGTCTTTTCCTATGGTTGACTCTCACCAGACAAGTCTGTCTAAATACAGGAGACATTTCAGATCTACTAATGGATAGACAAACACATACATCATATACTCGGATAGACAGATCGATTCATGAATGGACTGATGTACAATGATATGGATAAATAAAAGAGACAGGTGGAGTATGGGTGGAACAAAAACTAGAAGCGGAGTCAAAGACGGGCTATTTATTTGAAGTTCAAACAACATAATCAACGTTTCGACAAAAAACGAAATTCTATTTACAATAATATGATGAAATAATATGATGTACACATACAACAATCACAGCATGAGAAGAAAAAACATACAACAATCACAGCATGAGAAGAACACACATACAACAATCACAGCATGAGAAGAAAACACATACAACAATCACAGCATGAGAAGAAAACACAGCAATTGAATATGGGTTAGATATCATTCAACAGACGCCATGTCCTTCATATGTTCTTAGAAGCTCCAGTCTTTCAAACACTGATTCTGATAGTGCTCCATAATAGTGCTCCATAATAGTGCTCCATAATAGTGCTCCATAATAGTGCTCCATAATAGTACTTCATAATAGTACTTCATAATAGTACTTCATAATAGTACTTCATAATAGTGGTTCTGACAGTCTATCTATCTATTCGCTAAAACTCGTTGTTGTCTTTCGGCGTCAGGGGTAGATGAGTTTTCTGGAGACGTCCATAGCTGCGCTGAGTATATTGTGGAATATGTCACCTCTTTTATTTTATTTCAGTGGTCCATCGTTTTCGTGGTCGGCCTCTAGGTCTGCCTTCGCTGCATCTGTGTAGCGTAGCTTGCTGTGGTATGCTGTCTGATGGTATTCTGCTGATGTGTGCAAACCATTTGATCTGTTGCCTCTTGATGTATTCTAAGATTAGGGTGGTGCCAGTTTTTTGTCTAACGTGCTGATTCCTCACCCTGTCACTTAGCGATATTCCTAGGATTCTGCGTAAACATTCCATTTCAGCTGTCACAAGCTTACGTTTGTCTTGCGCTGTCTCTGTCCTTGTTTGGCTTTGGTAGCACAGAGTTGGCATTATAATCGTTTTGAATAGTGTAATTTTGGTGTTTAAATCTACGTATTTGTTCAAACGGTGGTTTAGTGATTAAGAGAGTACTTTAGACAGTGCTTCATAATAGTGGTTCAGAGAGTGCTTCAGATAGTGGTTCAGAGAGTGCTTCAGATAGTGGTTCAGAGAGTGCTTCAGATAGTGGTTCAGAGAGTGCCTCATAATAGTGGTTCAGAGAGTGCTTCAGATAGTGGTTCAGAGAGTGCTTCAGATAGTGGTTCAGAGAGTGCTTCAGATAGTGGTTCAGAGAGTGCTTCAGATAGTGGTTCAGAGAGTGCTTCATAAAAGTGGTTATAAGAGTGCTTCATAATAGTGGTTCAGAGAGTGTTTCAGATAGTGGTTCAGAGAGTGTTTCAGATAGTGGTTCAGAGAGTGTTACAGATAGTGGTTCAGAGTGTGCTTCATAATAGTAGTTCAGAGAGTGCTTCAGATAGTGGTTCAGAGAGTGCTTCAGATAGTGGTTCAAGGTGTACTTGATAATAGTGGTTCAGAGAGTGCTTCAGATAGTGGTTCAGAGTGTGCTTCATAATAGTGGTTCAGAGAGTGCTTCAGATAGTGGTTCAGAGAGTGCTTCAGATAGTGGTTCAGAGAGTGTTACAGATAGTGGTTCAGAGAGTGCTTCATAATAGTGGTTCAGAGAGTGTTACAGATAGTGGTTCAGAGTGTACTTCATAATAGTGGTTCAGAGAGTGCTTCAGATAGTGGTTCAGAGAGTGCTTCAGATAGTGGTTCAGAGAGTGCTTCATAATAGTGGTTCAGAGAGTGCTTCATAATAGTGGTTCAGAGAGTGTTACAGATAGTGGTTCAGAGTGTACTTCATAATAGTGGTTCAGAGAGTGCTTCAGATAGTGGTTCAGAGAGTACTTCAGATAGTGGATCAGAGTGTGCTTCATAATAGTGGTTCAGAGAGTGCTTCAGATAGTGGTTCAGAGAGTGCTTCAGATAGTGGTTCAGAGAGTGCTTCAGATAGTGGTTCAGAGAGTGCTTCAGATAGTGGTTCAGAGAGTGCATCAGATAGTGGTTCAGAGAGTGCCTCATAATAGTGGTTCAGAGAGTTCTTCAGATAGTGGTTCAGAGAGTGCTTCAGATAGTGGTTCAGAGAGTGCTTCAGATAGTGGTTCAGAGAGTGCTTCATAAAAGTGGTTATAAGAGTGCTTCATAATAGTGGTTCAGAGAGTGTTTCAGATAGTGGTTCAGAGAGTGTTTCAGATAGTGGTTCAGAGAGTGTTACAGATAGTGGTTCAGAGTGTGCTTCATAATAGTAGTTCAGAGAGTGCTTCAGATAGTGGTTCAGAGAGTGCTTCAGATAGTGGTTCAGAGAGTGCTTCATAATAGTGGTTCAGAGAGTGCTTCATAATAGTGGTTCAGAGAGTGTTACAGATAGTGGTTCAGAGTGTACTTCATAATAGTGGTTCAGAGAGTGCTTCAGATAGTGGTTCAGAGAGTGCTTCAGATAGTGGTTCAAAGTGTGCTTCATAATAGTGGTTCAGAGAGTGCTTCAGATAGTGGTTCAGAGAGTGCTTCAGATAGTGGTTCAGAGAGTGTTACAGATAGTGGTTCAGAGAGTGCTTCATAATAGTGGTTCAGAGAGTGTTACAGATAGTGGTTCAGAGTGTACTTCATAATAGTGGTTCAGAGAGTGCTTCAGATAGTGGTTCAGAGAGTGCTTCAGATAGTGGTTCAGAGAGTGCTTCATAATAGTGGTTCAGAGAGTGTTTCAGATAGTGGTTCAGAGAGTGTTTCAGATAGTGGTTCAGAGAGTGCTTCAGATAGTGGTTCAGAGAGTGCTTCAGATAGTGGTTCAGAGAGTGTTACAGATAGTGGTTCAGAGAGTGTTACAGATAGTGGTTCAGAGAGTGCTTCAAAATAGTGGTTCAGAAAGTGTTACAGATAGTGGTTCAGAGTGTTACAGATAGTGGTTCAGAGAGTGTTACAGATAGTGGTTCAGAGAGTGTTACAGATAGTGGTTCAGAGTGTGCTTCATAATAGTGGTGCAGAGAGTGCTTCATAATAGTGGTACAGTGAGTGCTTCAGATAGTGGTTCAGAGAGTGCTTCAGATAGTGGTTCAGAGAGTGCTTCAGATAGTGGTTCAGAGAGTGTTTCATAATAGTGGTTCAGAGAGTGTTACAGATAGTGGTTCAGAGAGTGTTTCAGATAGTGGTTCAGAGAGTGTTACAGATAGTGGTTCAGAGTGTGCTTCAGATAGTGGTTCAGAGAGTGTTTCAGATAGTGGTTCAGAGAGTGCTTCAGATAGTGGTTCAGAGAGTGCTTCAGATAGTGATTCAGAGAGTGCTTCAGATAGTGGTTCAGAGAGTGTTTCATAATAGTGGTTCAGAGAGTGTTTCAGATAGTGGTTCAGAGAGTGCTTCAGATAGTGGTTCAGAGAGTGCTTCAGATAGTGGTTCAGAGAGTGTTTCATAATAGTGGTTCAGAGAGTGTTACAGATAGTGGTTCAGAGAGTGTTACAGATAGTGGTTCAGAGAGTGTTTCAGATAGTGGTTCAGAGAGTGCTTCAGATAGTGGTTCAGAGAGTGTTTCAGATAGTGGTTCAGAGAGTGTTTCAGATAGTGGTTCAGAGAGTGCTTCATAATAGTGGTTCAGAGAGTGCTTCAGATAGTGGTTCAGAGAGTGCTTCATAATAGTGGTTCAGAGAGTGCTTCATAATAGTGGTTCAGCGAGTGTTTCAGATAGTGGTTCAGAGAGTGTTTCAGATAGTGGTTCAGAGAGTGTTACAGATAGTGGTTCAGAGAGTGCTTCATAATAGTGTTTCAGAGAGTGTTACAGATAGTGGTTCAGAGAGTGCTTCATAATAGTGGTTCAGAGAGTGCTTCAGATAGTGGTTCAGAGAGTGCTTCAGATAGTGGTTCAGAGAGTGTTACAGATAGTGGTTCAGAGAGTGCTTCATAATAGTGGTTCAGAGAGTGTTACAGATAGTGGTTCAGAGTGTGCTTCATAATAGTGGTTCAGAGAGTGTTACAGATAGTGGTTCAGAGAGTGCTTCATAATAGTGGTTCAGAGAGTGTTACAGATAGTGGTTCAGAGAGTGCTTCATAATAGTGGTTCAGAGAGTGTTACAGATAGTGGTTCAGAGAGTGCTTCATAATAGTGGTTCAGAGAGTGCTTCAGATAGTGGTTCAGAGAGTGCTTCAGATAGTGGTTCAGAGAGTGTTACAGATAGTGGTTCAGAGAGTGCTTCATAATAGTGGTTCAGAGAGTGTTACAGATAGTGCTTCAGAGTGTGCTTCATAATAGTGGTTCAGAGAGTGCTTCAGATAGTGGTTCAGAGAGTGCTTCAGATAGTGGTTCAGAGAGTGTTACAGATAGTGGTTCAGAGAGTGCTTCATAATAGTGGTTCAGAGAGTGTTACAGATAGTGGTTCAGAGTGTACTTCATAATTGTGGTTCAGAGATTGCTTCAGATAGTGGTTCAGAGAGTGCTTCAGATAGTGGTTCAGAGAGTGCTTCATAATAGTGGATCAGAGAGTGTTTCAGATAGTGGTTCAGAGAGTGTTTCAGATAGTGGTTCAGAAAGTGTTACAGATAGTGGTTCAGAGTGTTACAGATAGTGGTTCAGAGAGTGTTACAGATAGTGGTTCAGAGAGTGTTACAGATAGTGGTTCAGAGAGTGTTACAGATAGTGGTTCAGAGTGTGCTTCATAATAGTGGTTCAGAGAGTGCTTCATAATAGTGGTTCAGAGAGTGCTTCAGATAGTGGTTATGAGAGTGCTTCATAATAGCGGTTCAGTGAGTGCTTCAGATAGTGGTTCAGAGAGTGCTTCAGATAGTGGTTCAGAGACTGCTTCATATAGTGGTTCAGAGAGTGCTTCAGATAGTGGTTCAGAGAGTGCTTCAGATAGTGGTTCAGAGAGTGTTACAGATAGTGGTTCAGAGTGTGCTTCATAATAGTGGTTCAGAGAGTGCTTCAGATAGTGGTTCAGAGAGTGCTTCATAATAGTGGTTCAGAGAGTGTTTCAGATAGTGGTTCAGAGAGTGTTTCAGATAGTGGTTCAGAGAGTGTTACAGATAGTGGTTCAGAGAGTGTTACAGATAGTGGTTCAGAGAGTGTTACAGATAGTGGTTCAGAGAGTGCTTCATAATAGTGGTTTAGAGAGTGTTACAGATAGTGGTTCAGAGTGTGCTTCATAATAGTGGTTCAGAGAGTGCTTCAGATAGTGGTTCAGAGAGTGCTTCAGATAGTGGTTCAGAGAGTGCTTCATAATAGTGGTTCAGAGAGTGTTTCAGATAGTGTTTCAGAGAGTGCTTCATAAAAGTGGTTCAGAGAGTGTTACAGATAGTGGTTCAGAGTGTGCTTCATAATAGTGGTTCAGAGAGTGCTTCAGATAGTGGTTCAGAGAGTGCTTCAGATAGTGGTTCAGAGAGTGCTTCAGATAGTGGTTCAGAGAGTGCTTCAGATAGTGGTTCAAGAGAGTGCTTCATAATAGTGGTTCAGAGAGTGTTACAGATAGTGGTTCAGAGTGTGCTTCATAATAGTGGTTCAGAGAGTGCTTCATAATAGTGATTCAGAGAGTGCTTCAGATAGTGGTTATGAGAGTGCTTCATAATAGTGGTTCAGAGAGTGCTTCAAATAGAGGTTCAGAGAGTGCTTCAGATAGTGGTTCAGAGAGTGCTACTGATAGTGGTTCAGAGAGTGTTACAGATAGTGGTTCAGAGAGTGTTACAGATAGTGGTTCAGAGAGTGTTACAGATAGTGGTTCAGAGTGTGCTTCATAATAGTGGTTCAGAGAGTGCTTCATACTAGTGGTTGAGAGAGTGCTTCAGATAGTGGTTCAGAGAGTGCTTCAGATAGTGGTTCAGAGAGTGCTTCAGATAGTGGTTCAGAGAGTGCTTCAGATAGTGGTTCAGAGAGTGCTTCAGATAGTGGTTCAGAGAGTGCTTCAGATAGTGGTTCAGAGAGTGCTTCAGATAGTGGTTCAGAGAGTGCTTCAGATAGTGGTTCAGAGAGTGCTTCAGATAGTGGTTCAGAGAGTGTTACAGATAGTGGTTCAGAGTGTGCTTCATAATAGTGGTTCAGAGAGTGCTTCAGATAGTGGTTCAGAGAGTGCTTCAGATAGTGGTTCAGAGAGTGCTTCATAATAGTGGTTCAGAGAGTGTTTCAGATAGTGGTTCAGAGAGTGTTTCAGATAGTGGTTTAGAGAGTGTTACAGATAGTGGTTCAGAGAGTGTTACAGATAGTGGTTCAGAGAGTGTTACAGATAGTGGTTCAGAGAGTGCTTCATAATAGTGGTTCAGAGAGTGCTTCAGATAGTGGTTATGAGAGTGCTTCATAATAGTGGTTCAGAGAGTGCTTCAGATAGTGGTTCAGAGAGTGCTTCAGATAGTGGTTCAGAGAGTGCTTCATAATAGTGGTTCAGAGAATGTTTCAGATAGTGGTTCAGAGAGTGTTTCAGATAGTGGTTCAGAGAGTGCTTCAGATAGTGGTTCAGAGAGTGTTTCAGATAGTGGTTATAAGAGTACTTCATAATAGTGGTTCAGAGAGTGCTTCAGATAGTGGTTCAGAGAGTGCTTCAGATAGTGGTTCAGAGAGTGCTTCAGATAGTGGTTCAGAGAGTGCTTCAGATAGTGGTTCAAAGAGTGCTTCTGATAGTCGTTAAGAAAGTGCTTCAGATAGTGGTTCAGAGAGTGCTTCATAATAGTGGTTCAGAGAGTGTTTCAGATAGTGGTTCAGAGAGTGTTTCAGATAGTGGTTCAGAGAGTGTTACAGATAGTGGTTCAGAGAGTGTTACAGATAGTGGTTCAGAGAGTGTTACAGATAGTGGTTCAGAGAGTGCTTCATAATATTGGTTCAGAGAGTGCTTCAGATAGTGGTTATGAGAGTGCTTCATAATAGTGGTTCAGAGAGTGCTTCAGATAGTGGTTCAGAGAGTGTTACAGATAGTGGTTCAGAGAGTGCTTCATAATAGTGGTTCAGAGAGTGTTTCAGATAGTGGTTCAGAGAGTGTTTCAGATAGTGGTTCAGAGAGTGCTTCAGATAGTGGTTCAGAGAGTGTTTCAGATAGTGGTTATAAGAGTGCTTCATAATAGTAGTTCAGAGAGTGTTTCAGATAGTGGTTCAGAGAGTGTTTCAGATAGTGGTTCAGAGAGTGCTTCAGATAGTGGTTCAGAGAGTGCTTCAGATAGTGGTTATAAGAGTGCTTCATAATAGTGGTTCAGAGAGTGCTTCAGATAGTGGTTCAGAGAGTGCTTCAGATAGTGGTTCAGAGAGTGCTTCAGATAGTGGTTCAGAGAGTGCTTCAGATAGTGGTTCAGAGAGTGCTTTAGATAGTGGTTCAGAGAGTGCTTCAGATAGTCGTTCAAAGAGTGCTTCTGATAGTCGTTAAGAAAGTGCTTCAGATTGTGGTTCAGAGAGTGCTTCAGATAGTGGTTCATAGAGTGCTTCAGACATCGGTAGTGACAGTGGTTTAAACAGATTCAGACAGTCAGTCTTGATGTGGGGTAAAAATAACTTGGCCAGACTTATCTTGTCTGCAGGTCGTATTTCCATACCTCAGGTCCATGATGTTTGATTAGTCACAATGTTCCAATCATACAGTTGCTCTTGAAGAAGTTTCAGCACTTTCGCTTTATCCATTGTCTAGTTCTTGTTCATAAACTATTCGAAGCCAGCGATAATGTCAAGATACCTGCATGTTTGTGATAACTACAAGATGTCATCATGTCTGTGATAACTACAAGATACCAGCATGTTTGTGATAACTACAAGATGTCATAATGTCTGTGATAACTACAAGATGTCATCATGTCTGTGATGTTTGTTTGTTTTGCGTTCGCTCCATTGTAACCAGCACGGATATCCGTGAGATTTTCGCCGGGAGCGTGATTACGTTGTGCCACCGTTATGCGCCTTGTAGGCCTAGCACATCCGATTTCGGCATGCGTTGACAATTCGGGTGGACTACCCTAGCCTGTGACAGCCTCCATATCTGTCTCCAGGCATGAGTGTATGTGGTGATTCTTCGCCCAGACGATTTTTGCTTTCGTCTGTCTCGCACGAGGTGTTCCACTGTAAAGACATTAACCATGCACTGTCTAACTTGTAACAACTTGCTACATTCCTTAAAGACATGAACCATGCACTGTCTATCTTGTAACAACTTGCTACATTCCTTAAAGACATGAACCATGCACTGTCTATCTTGGGCACCTGGGCTCCATTTCATTGTTCTTTGCTCATACCTATCATCTCTGTCGTCTCGATGTTTGCTCCCTTTACACATCCATACCTCACTCTGATGGCCTCAAGTCCTTGAGGATTTTCCTCTACATGTACCATCATCACTCTGTGTCTACCTCCACCCGTATCCGTCTTGTTGAGCTTGTACTTACTCTTAACTCCTTTTAGTTTGATGGGCTTTTCTTCGATCAGATCAGTGGGGTAGCCATGGGCACTAAGATTGGACCAAGTTATGTCTGCTTGTTTATGGGTCACCTTGAGCACCAGGTGTGTGAGTCCTATGGTGCGCCTTTCCTATTTATGTTCCATAAGTTTATCGATGATGGGATCGGTATCACTGACTTGGCTGAGGCTGACCTGTCACGCTTCATTCAGTACATTGCTAATTTTCACCCGACCATCAAGTTCACATCCGAGAATTCCATCTCCCATGTGAACTTCCTGGACATATCTATCACTATTCAACCTTCCTGTCTTAGCACAGCGGTACACTACAAACCGACTGATGCTCTTAGCACATCGGTACACTACAAACCGACTGATGCTCTTAGCACATCGGTACACTACAAACCGACTGATGCTCTTAGCACATCGGTACACTACAAACCGACTGATGCTCTTAGCACATCGGTACACTACAAACCGACTGATGCTCTTAGCACATCGGTACACTACAAACCGACTGATGCTCTTAGCACATCGGTACACTACAAACCGACTGATGCTCTTAGCACATCGGTACACTACAAACCGACTGATGCTCTTAGCACATCGGTACACTACAAACCGACTGATGCTCTTAGCACATCGGTACACTACAAACCGACTGATGCTCTTAGCACATCGGTACACTACAAACCGACTGATGCTCTTAGCACATCGGTACACTACAAACCGACTGATGCTGTTAGCACATCGGTACACTACAAACCGACTGATGCTGTTAGCACATCGGTACACTACAAACCGACTGATGCTGTTAGCACATCGGTACACTACAAACCGACTGATGCTGTTAGCACATCGGTACACTACAAACCGACTGATGCTGTTAGCACATCGGTACACTACAAACCGACTGATGCTGTTAGCACATCGGTACACTACAAACCGACTGATGCTCTTAGCACATCGGTACACTACAAACCGACTGATGCTGTTAGCACATCGGTACACTACAAACCGACTGATGCTCTTAGCACATCGGTACACTACAAACCGACTGATGCTGTTAGCACATCGGTACACTACAAACCGACTGATGCTGTTAGCACATCGGTACACTACAAACCGACTGATGCTGTTAGCACATCGGTACACTACAAACCGACTGATGCTGTTAGCACATCGGTACACTACAAACCGACTGATGCTGTTAGCACATCGGTACACTACAAACCGACTGATGCTCTTAGCACATCGGTACACTACAAACCGACTGATGCTCTTAGCACATCGGTACACTACAAACCGACTGATGCTCTTAGCACATCGGTACACTACAAACCGACTGATGCTCTTAGCACATCGGTACACTACAAACCGACTGATGCTCTTAGCACATCGGTACACTACAAACCGACTGATGCTGTTAGCACATCGGTACACTACAAACCGACTGATGCTCTTAGCACATCGGTACACTACAAACCGACTGATGCCCACAGTTGTCTTTTATATACTTCTTCTCATCCTTCTGTCTGCCGGGATTCACTTCCATTCTCCCAACTTCGTCTCCGGCGTCTGTGCAGTGCTGAGGATGACTTTCGCAAGAAAGCCCACGAGATGATGACTTCTTCTGTTGCCGCTCTACCCCGACAGGGTCCTTCAGCCTGCCCTGTCTCGGGTGTGCAGCCTCTCCCGCCAGGATATCCTCTCTAACACTCGGATGTCCTCTCCCTCGGACAAGGGTCAAACTTGTCCTGACTTTCCACCCGCATAGCGCTGCTGTTCATCATGTTCTACTCCGACACCTTCCCCTTCTCCAGTCGGATCCTGAGACACGTGAAGTGTTCTGTGCCCCCCCCCCCCTCTGGTTGCGTACTGACGGGACAAGAACCTCAGGGATTTACTTGTTCGGAGTCATCATAGGCTTGACGTCCCCTTTCATTCTGGTACTATCAGCTGCAATCGTCCTAGTTGCTACACTTGTTCGTATGTTATGCAGACCAGGTCCGTCACTTCTAATGCCACCATCTCCATTGAGGAGAGTTTCATCTGTGTGTCCCGGAATGTCATCTATGCCATCATCTGCAAGCGCTGCACCATGACATATATAGGTGAGACTGGCAGGAGGCTTGTTGACCGTTTCTGCGAGCACCTACACAGCATTAAACACCATTCGGGCTATCCTGTAGATGTTCATTTCAACAGCACAGGCCATCGGGACGCCCATGATATTGAGGTGAAGGGCATCAAATCATGCTTCTCCTATGACCGGACCCGTCTGGCGCTAAAGAACCGCTATATAAATGAATTTGGAACTCTGAATCCTGTGGGTATGAATGAGCGCTTGACATACGCATAATTTCGGGTTTTTCGTCATTTCTCAGTCTCGTTTTCACATGTATTCGGTTATGTTTTTGTTTACTTCCTATTTCTGTATATTTCCTGTTTGTGTCACCTTTGACCTCATTTCTATCATTTCGGCCAATTTACTAGACATGTGAACGCAAGTTGTGTCGTCCCTACTTGTCGTCTACAATTTATATGTGTCCGTGTACCTTGTTCAAGGCCTTTCGGTCGAAACGTCGATTTGTGTGCGTACCTATGTTTGTTTCGTGTTATTAGCAAAACTGTATTACTTCGTTTCACGCACTACCTGTTGGACTCCAGTTTTGTGCAGTGAGTACACTGTTTCTATACTGACAGACTGCGTGCTGTTGTATATTGCCAGGATTTTAGTAGAAGTGTTGCTAAACAAACATCGGAAATGTTTTTTCATAAATACAACAGGCCAAGAATGTGACGACTAGTGTAGGTCAAGTGTGTGTGTGTGTGTGTGTGTGTGTGTGTGTATATATATTCAGCGAGGCAACATGTATTATTGTCATAAGTATGAACACCAGTTTTATATCTCAGCTACAGGTAACGGGGGTCAGGTGTTTGTCTGAACAATATGTGATTCCTAATTGATCTAATAACTGTGTGTCTAACATTGACTAGTCGTGCCAGATAT
Source organism: Meghimatium bilineatum (assembly GCA_034231615.1). Taxonomy (NCBI): domain Eukaryota; kingdom Metazoa; phylum Mollusca; class Gastropoda; order Stylommatophora; family Philomycidae; genus Meghimatium; species Meghimatium bilineatum. Next base: position 104,646,281 of record CM067322.1, on the reverse strand, counting down.
CTCTGGCCAATGTCTTGTCTTCATGAGACATTGTGTTGTTACCGTTCATTGATAACGTCAACCAAGAGTGGCCCGTGTTGATCCCACTGTTTGTAACACATTAAGTACAAAGTTGTGGTTTAGCAAGCCATAGCAATCTGCTGCAGCAGACATGTCTCACCTGGGTGTTAAGTTTGGTCTCCTTGTGGACGAGAAAACATGAGAACTTTGATTATAGTTTGATATGGCCGAAATATTCGCGGAAAAGTAAACCAAATCTAACATTGCCACAAACAGAGAGATCAATTGAATGTAATATCTGGCATGATTCACGAATTGCTAAACAGTATAATATTCGCACAAAAATAATGGTATTCGTTCACTTTGTGGTGTCCGAAATAACGAATGTACAAAAAAATAAAGATGTGCAAAAATTAAAAATGTATAAACAAATATGACTAGACAGGAATTTGTACACACTCGTCATCTGCAAACTTGTGTTTTATAAAAGCTAACGGATTGTTTTCTTAAGACGAGACTGACATATGTTGAAGTTAGCAGTCTTTGAGCCAACAAAAAACATGCGATTTTATTCGAGACTTTCAATATGTATATTCTCAAATTACTATGAATATGGACCGATCGATAAACATACATACAACAAACCATATATACTTTTCAAATCTCTAAATTTCTCGAGAACCATAAATATTTAACACTAGTACATATTATATTAATAGATCAAAAATGGAAATACAACATTCTTCAATGCCAGACACTACCAGGCGCAGACTGCGACACTGATCATGAGTTACTCATCGCAAAGTTCAAGGTAAAGATAAAAAAAGACAACAAAAACTTCAATGATTACCAGATACGATATGACGTCAATACCGAAAAAATACAACATCGAAATTCAAATCAAATTTGAAAAATTACTAGAAATACAAGAAGAATACTCTCCAAATGAACTTGAAAACTAAATAAGTGACACTTTCAATGACTGTGCAAAAAACATGCTACACAAAAAGAGCAGGAAGAAGAAAGAGTATATATCAGAAGAAACTATGAGCATTATCCAAGAAAGAAGACACATCAAAAATAGTTGTAAAAAAACAGAACAAATTATAGAATCCTGTCAAGAGATATACAAAGAAGAATTAGACAAGACAAGCAAAACTACATAAACAAAATATGCCTGGAAATAGGAGGACAGAAAAGCCAAGGTAACAGTAAAACAATGTTCGAAAATGTACGACACCTTAGAGACAGCAAACCTCAACCATCATTAAAAGTGCTGAAAGATAAACAAGGAAACATACTAACAGAAGGGAAACATATCTTACATAGATGGAAGGAATACTGCAGTGAGATGTTTAATGACCCAAGATAAACCAAAAACAGAACAATAAACGAATATGAAAAGGAGCCAGAACCCACAAAGGAAGAAGTAAGATACGCAATAGAAAGTTTAAAGAAAGGTAAAGCCCCAGGCAATGATGGCTTAACAACAGAATGATACACGCAGGCGGCGAGGCAGGAATCAAGATTTACCACAAACTCTGCTGCAAAATATGGGAAAGCGGCACATGGCCGGATGAATGGAAAAAATCATTATATATACCCCTCCCAAAAAAAGGCGACCTTCAGATTTGCTCTAACTACCGAACTATAGCCCTTATAAGTCAAGCAAGTAAAATAATGTTAAACATCATAATGCAAAGAATCAAACAGAAATTAGAGATGGAGATAAACATAACACAGGCTGGTTTCAGATCGGGCAGAGGAACAAGAGATCACATCCTTAACATGAGATTGATCATAGAAAAGTGTAGGGAATTTTCAACTGACCTGCACATGTCTTTCATAGATTATTCAAAAGCGTTCGACTGCGTCCAACACCAGCAACGATGGGAGATAATGAACAGCATGGGTTTACCAAGACATCTGATTCATCTAATAGAGGAACTTTACCAAGATCAAAAGGCTGCAGTGAAGTTAGAGGACGATCTCTCAGAGTGGTTTGAGGTACATAGTGGAGTAAGGCAAGGGTGCACACTCTCCCCATACCTGTTCAACATCTACGCTGAAAGTATAATGAGGAACGTGAGAGAAGACATACACACCGCTGACTACCACGCTTTAAACATAGGTGGATTCCTAATCCCGGAACTACGCTACGCAGACGACACAGTACTTCTTTCAAACGATATAAAGGGATTGGAACAACTAATCAAGAACACAAAGAAATATAGCGAAGCACAAAATTTGTATTTAAACACGCAGAAAACAAAAATCATGTCAACAGATATAACAACACAGCAACCAAAAATCAGAATAGATAATACCGAGATAGAATGTATGGATTAAATTTGAATACTTAGGAGCAAACATCAACGGTGCAGGAGACTGCATGGCAGAAATAAGGAAGAGATTGGCAATGGCATATTGCAAAATAACACGGCTGAAAACATATGGAAAAACAACAAAATAGAAACGAAAGTGCTAATGTTAGGAACTTTTATTTTTCCGGTTGCAACATACGGCTGTGAAACATGGACCCTAAGTAAAACAGCGGCAAAGAGGATCAACCCCTTCGAGCTGAAATGCTACAGAAAGATACTTAGAATATCATGGAAGGATAAAATCAGAAACTCAGATATTATAAACACCCTGAATATTCCAGAGTGTTGGTTACTAAACACAATAACAAAAAGAAAACTACTCCTGTTTGGTCATATAAAGAGACATAACCGTTTAGAAAGACAAATAATGGAGGGAAGAGTACATGGGTAGAGGAGAAGGGGCAGACCAAGAAGAAGATGGACTGACGACATTAAAGATAACGTGAATACATCGCTAGAAAATGCAAGCCACATCGCCCAAGACAGAGAGAGGTTCAGAGAGTTCATTGGGAAGACAACGTTCTGGAAGGAATACGTCACATGACACATATTATAAGACTCATAATATGCAGCAGAAAATCACGTACTAGCGAGATGCTTTATCAGAGACTGGTATTCGAAGCCACTTGAAACGACTTGTAGTACAAATCTGACTGACACTTTCACTGGTCTAGTGTATTTGACACATTAGGCATATGTGTCACATTATTAAAAGATGTGTGGCTTGTGATAACAGATGTGTGACTGGTGATAACAGATGTGACTATTAATAGCAGAAGTAGTTATCGTTGTTTACTATCAGGTCCCAAAGATCTTGTGAACTCCAACATATAGCAACAGTTTATTTACTACTCACAGAATCTATAACTTTCAATGTTCCGTTCACAATATCCAAGATTACAACATCAACAATCTTATGTTCAACCATCACGATTCTAATATAGACTCGACCGTCTCTCTGATCTAAGGCATATAACGAACCTAACTACGATACGTTAAGCCACAATCCTAGCAGAGACTCAATCCTTGTCTCCCTGCTCCAACATATAAGAATTATCTACAATACTAGTATAAGACTTCTCGGGTTCCTGATCTGAATCGCTACTCGACTCAAATCGCTAATTCAGACTCTCCAAGTCTGTGGCTGTCTCGATTCGTACCTCTGAACGGTTCGACCTGCTCAAGTCGACTCTGACTCACGTCCCACCTGCTCAACCCTGACTCAAGTGTGACTCGACCACTACTGAAATCTAATCTACTCTTATATACTATTCCCTAAACTAATGCACGTGATCGCATTAAATTCCAAACCGCATGCTTATACAATCGAATTAGCAATATATTCTTTCTGATATTTTCACATTTTTTGTTTTTCAACTTTCCAACTCTAAATAATAATTTTATTAGTTTTGACTTTGAAGTAGTCCGATTTAAGGACATCAGTAAATGTGGCACTTGCATAGGTGATGGCGGCATAAGCGCAAACGAAATCAGATGAGTAAATAATAATAACTGTCATTGGTCATTTCTAATGTACTTCAATTTGGTGTGTGTCTAATCCACTCCAAGACTGGCAGACACGCCTATGTTTGTACTTAAATTGATCAATGGAAGCATACATTTGATCTGGTATGACATCACGTGGCTGCATCACCTGCCTCATTCTGGAACGCCTTTAATGTTAAACTATAAAAAATACCAAATGGTTTATGCAACTTATAGTTAATGTATTTGTTGTCAGTTGTCATCTTGTACCTTGTCAAATCCTTACCAGCAGATGTGCAAAATATGCACACTTGAACTTTCTGTACATTTGCACTTCCTGTACACTTGTACTTCATGTACACTTGTACTTCATGTACACTTGTACTTCCTGTACAATGCTGCCATTGAACCTATCTTTACCTTACTTTATGTACCCTAAATTTCTATACTTTTCTAATTGTGCAAAGTTGGTGAAAACTATTACTACTACCACATATAATACCGATAAACTATTACTAGTACCACATAGAAACTATTACTAGTACCACATAGAAACTATTACTAGTACCACATATAATACCGAGAAACTATTACTACTACCACATAGAAACTATTACTACTACCACATATAATACCGAGAAACTATTACTAGTACCACATAGAAACTATTACTACTACCACATAGAAACTATTACTAGTACCACATAGAAAATATTACTACTACCACATATAATACCGAGAAACTATTACTACTACCAAATAGAAACTATTACTAGTACCACATAGAAACTATTACTACTACCACATAGAAACTATTACTAGTACCACATAGAAACTATTACTAGTACCACATAGAAACTATTACTACTACCACATAGAAACTATTACTAGTACCACATATAATACCGAGAAACTATTACTACTACCACATAGAAACTATTACTAGTACCACATATAATACCGAGAAACTATTACTACTACCACATAGAAACTATTACTAGTACCACATATAATACCGATAAACTATTACTACTACCACATAGAAACTATTACTAGTACCACATAGAAACTATTACTAGTACCACATATAATACCGAGAAACTATTACTACTACCACATAGAAACTATTACTAGTACCACATAGAAACTATTACTACTACCACATATAATACCGAGAAACTATTACTACTACCACATAGAAACTATTACTAGTACCACATAGAAACTATTACTACTACCACATAGAAACTATTACTAGTACCACATAGAAACTATTACTAGTACCACATAGAAACTATTACTAGTACCACATAGAAACTATTACTAATACCACATAGAAACTATTACTAGTACCACATAGAAACTATTACTACTACCACATAGAAACTATTACTAGTACCACATAGAAACTATTACTATTACCACATAGAAACTATTACTAGTACCACATAGAAACTATTACTAGTACCACATAGAAACTATTACTAGTACCACATAGAAACTATTACTAGTACCACATAGAAACTATTACTACTACCACATAGAAACTATTACTAGTACCACATATAATACCGAGAAACTATTACTACTACCACAAAGAAACTATTACTAGTACCACATAGAAACTATTACTACTACCACATAGAAACTATTACTAGTACCACATAGAAACTATTACTAGTACCACATAGAAACTATTACTACTACCACATAGAAACTATTACTAGTACCACATATAATACCGAGAAACTATTACTACTACCACATAGAAACTATTACTAGTACCACATATAATACCGAGAAACTATTACTACTACCACATAGAAACTATTACTAGTACCACATATAATACCGAGAAACTATTACTACTACCACATAGAAACTATTACTAGTACCACATAGAAACTATTACTACTACCACATAGAAACTATTACTAGTACCACATAGAAACTATTACTAGTACCACATAGAAACTATTACTACTACCACATAGAAACTATTACTAGTACCACATAGAAACTATTACTACTACCACATATAATACCGAGAAACTATTACTACTACCACATAGAAACTATTACTAGTACCACATAGAAACTATTACTACTACCACATAGAAACTAATACTAGTACCATATAGAAACTATTACTAGTACCACATAGAAACTATTACTAGTACCACATAGAAACTATTACTACTACCACATAGAAACTATTACTAGTACCACATAGAAACTATTACTAGTACCACATAGAAACTATTACTAGTACCACATAGAAACTATTACTAGTACCACATAGAAACTATTACTACTACCACATAGAAAGTATTACTAGTACCACATAGAAACTATTACTACTACCACATAGAAACTATTACTAGTACCACATAGAAACTATTACTAGTACCACATAGAAACTATTACTACTACCACATAGAAACTATTACTAGTACCACATAGAAACTATTACTAGTACCACATAGAAACTATTACTACTACCACATAGAAACTATTATTAGTACCACATAGAAACTATTACTACTACCACATAGAAACTATTACTACTACCACATAGAAACTATTACTAGTACCACATAGAAACTATTACTACTACCACATATAAACTATTACTAGTACCACATAGAAACTATTACTAGTACCACATAGAAACTATTACTAGTACCACATAGAAACTATTACTACTACCACATATAATACCGAGAAACTATTACTACTACCATATAGAAACTATTACTAGTACCACATAGAAACTATTACTAGTACCACATAGAAACTATTACTAGTACCACATAGAAACTATTACTAGTACCACATAGAAACTATTACTAGTACCACATAGAAACTATTACTACTACCACATAGAAACTGTTACTAGTACCACATAGAAACTATTACTAGTACCACATAGAAACTATTACTAGTACCACATAGAAACTATTACTACTACCACATAGAAACTATTACTAGTACCACAAAGAAACTATTACTAGTACCACATAGAAACTATTACTAGTACCACATAGAAACTATTACTAGTACCACATAGAAACTATTACTAGTACCACATAGAAACTATTACTAATACCACATAGAAACTATTACTACTACCACATAGAAACTATTACTAGTACCACATAGAAACTATTACTAGTACCACATAGAAACTATTTCTAGTACCACATAGAAACTATTACTAGTACCACATAGAAACTATTACTAGTACCACATAGAAACTATTACTACTACCACATAGAAACTATTACTAGTACCACATAGAAACTATTACTAGTACCACATAGAAACTATTACTAGTACCACATAGAAACTATTACTAGTACCACATAGAAACTATTACTAGTACCACATAGAAACTATTACTAGTACCACATAGAAACTATTACTAGTACCACATAGAAACTATTACTAGTATCACATAGAAACTATTACTAGTACCACATAGAAACTATTACTACTACCACATAGAAACTATTACTAGTACCACATAGAAACTATTACTAGTACCACATAGAAACTATTACTAGTACCACATAGAAACTATTACTACTACCACATAGAAACTATTACTAGTACCACATAGAAACTATTACTAGTACCACATAGAAACTATTACTAGTACCACATAGAAACTATTACTAGTACCACATAGAAACTATTACTAGTACCACATAGAAACTATTACTAGTACCACATAGAAACTATTACTACTACCACATAGAAACTATTACTAGTACCACATAGAAACTATTACTAGTACCACATAGAAACTATTACTAGTACCACATAGAAACTATTACTAGTATCACATAGAAACTATTACTAGTACCACATAGAAACTATTACTACTACCACATAGAAACTATTACTAGTACCACATAGAAACTATTACTAGTACCACATAGAAACTATTACTAGTACCACATAGAAACTATTACTAGTACCACATAGAAACTATTACTAGTACCACATAGAAACTATTACTACTACCACATAGAAACTATTACTAGTACCACATAGAAACTATTACTAGTACCACATAGAAACTATTACTAGTACCACATAGAAACTATTACTAGTACCACATAGAAACTATTACTAGTACCACATAGAAACTATTACTAGTACCACATAGAAACTATTACTAGTACCACATAGAAACTATTACTAGTACCACATAGAAACTATTACTAGTACCACATAGAAACTATTACTAGTACCACATAGAAACTATTACTAGTACCACATAGAAACTATTACTAGTACCACATAGAAACTATTACTAGTACCACATAGAAACTATTACTACTACCACATAGAAACTATTACTAGTACCACATAGAAACTATTACTAGTACCACATATAATATCGAGTTGCTGTAAACATTGCTAGAAATGTAATAGATCTCGCAAAGTTCATCTCCAGCGAGTATTCATCAAGCAGCTTTAGCTCCATGATTAAATCTTGTGTCCATGATTAAATCTTGTGTCTATGATTAAATCTTGTGTCTATGATTAAATCTTTTGTCCATGATTAAATCTTGTGTCCATGATTAAATCTTGTGTCTATGATTAAATCTTGTGTCCATGATTAAATCTTGTGTCTATGATTAAATCCTGTGTCTATGATTAAATCTTGTGTCTATGATTAAATCTTGTGTCTATGATTAAATCTTGTGTCCATGATTAAATCTTGTGTCCATGATTAAATCTTGTGTCTATTATTAAATCTTGTGTCCATGATTAAATCTTGTGTGTATGATTAAATCTTGTGTCCATGATTAAATCTTGTGTCCGTGATTAAATCTTGTGTCCATGATTAAATCTTGTGTCTATGATTAAATCTTGTGTCCATGATTAAATCATGTGTATATGATTAAATCCTGTGTCCATGATTAAATCTTGTGTCCATGATTACATCTTGTGTCCATGATTAAATCTTGTGTCTATGATTAAATCTTGTGTCCATGATTAAATCTTGTGTCTATGATTAAATCCTGTGTCCATGATTAAATCATGTGTCTGTGATTAAATCCTGTGTCCATGATTAAATCCTGTGTCTATGATTAAATCTTGTGTCTATGATTAAATCCTGTGTCTATGATTAAATCTTGTGTCTATGATTAAATCCTGTGTCTATGATTAAATCTTGTGTCTATGATTAAATCTTGTGTCTATGATTACATCTTGTGTCTATGATTAAATCCTGTGTCCATGATTAAATCTTGTGTCTATGATTAAATCCTGTGTCCATGATTAAATCTTGTGTCCATGATTAAATCTTGTGTCCATGATTAAATCCTGTGTCTATGATTAAATCATGTGTCTATGATTAAATCCTGTGTCCATGATTAAATCCTGCGTCTATGATTAAATAATGTGTCTATGATTAAGTCCTGTGTGCATGATTAACTCCTTGTCTATAGATGTCGGTCAGATTCTTGTTACCGTTTGTATGAGAATATACATATATATGTTACCGCTTGTATATAAATACATATATATGTTACCGCTTGTATATAAATATACATATATATGTTACCGCTTGTATGTAAATATACATACACACACACACACACATATATATATATATATATATATATATATATATATATATATATATATATATATATATATATATATATATATATATATATATATATATATATATATATATATATATATATATATATATATATTAACCATAAAGATGAAATAATAGGTGTATTCTGTTTGATGAGATTGTGGATAGATCAAGTAAGGTCTCAGATGAGCGAATGTTTACAACTAAGATTTGATTCCTTCTCATAGTTCGCTGCGACCAAGTCCATGATCAACGGTTTGCTTCTGTTCAGTCAAAGGTCATAACCACATCATGTTTGTATATGCTCAGCCAAGTCGTTCTCCGGAATGGTCTTGCGCGAAGAACCCAAATAGCCTCACTTATGTTAACTGATATGATATTTTTCCGCATTTTTCATTGGCTGGGGGACACAGAATATAGGCGAAGTAACAAACGGTCTGTTAAATCTGCCACGATGTAGTGTCATGTAGATCTGCGCCCATGACTACATAAGTAAAGGACGTGGTTCAGATATGATGGTCACTAGTTCATCTGTGCTCTATTCCTCATTGAAACATGAGATTGTCTCTGGGAACAAGGATGTACTATTGGATTTGTCTCCACATAAAAAAAAACCAGATTGTGAACCTTACACTTACAGTATATATTTATTATCTCCACCTATTCTGTCGAATATTATATCTAGAACGTTCTAACAAATAGGGCAAGTTTTCACTAGTCAATTTCCTCATCGTATAGACAATAGGAGACAATAACTGCTATCAATGCTTGTGTTTACAACCAACTGATATTCTGACATAGAGTTACATGAGAGATCCATGTATTTATAAATACGACTTCAAGTCTAAGCTGTATACATCGTCAAATTTAGGCCGTGTGCGTGCGTCAAGTCTAGGATGTGTACATACGTCAAGTCTAAGCTGTATACATCGTCAAATTTAGGCCGTGTGCGTGCGTCAAGTCTAGGATGTGTTCAAACGCTATTCTATGCTGTATAAATACGTTACGTCTAGGATTTACACATGTCAAGTCTAGGTTGTGTACATACGCCAAGTCTACGCTGTGTACATAATTCACTTCTAGGCTGTGTACATATGTAATGTCTAGACTGTGTACATACGTCAAGTCTAGGATACGTACATAAGGTGTCTACGCTGTGTGCATACGTCACGTCTCAGCTATGTTCATGGGTCAAGTCTAGAATGTGTCACCAGTGATTCTGGTGATCTTTTCTGGACAATTGTGCCCCCTATTATCTTTTTCTTCTGGTTCGTTCTCAAACTCCTGCAGATTAGCAGGATGTAGTCCTGAGAACGGAATGCGTTGTGTCATGGTTTACAGCTTTGCTGCGATATCTGAGCCTTTCGGCCTGATACATCCGACATTAGCATGGCTTTGGGTCACTGACCCTATATGGGTTGGGACAGCCAACTCCATCCCATAACCTTTTTAGTTTCCTCTTACGACATGCGTGGAAGGTAAATAGTGTTGCTATTCTTTGTTCCCCTTTCGGGCCCCGGCAACACACAGGCTGTGCCCCCTATGACGTGCAAGAATTTCTCAAATACGTTTTTAATATGATGCCCTTAAACGTGAACCAGTCAGTCCCGCGGGTCGCTATCAGCCGGGGAGACTTATACAAGTCAGTAAACCTTATGTCTTCTGGCCGGAAAGACTTCTATAAGTCATACTCCAATGACATTCATGTTGTTGTTTTCGGTATTTATATCAACATAAGAATGTTTCCAATCGAAAGTGTAATATGTCCACATTACTTCTTGCAATATTTTTATGTGTATTGATATCAATTTTCTTAAGTTATTGATAAGTTTTGATAATGGGGGTATGTGACGTCATTTTTCCTTATATGTTTTATATATATTTTCCAATTTACTTATTTTCGTAAAATAATAACTATTTTATTTACTTTGGTCTCATTTATTATGAAATCCAACCTGGCAAATACTTCTAGCATCGTGTTTGCAAATTTACGCCATTTTGTAAGAAAAATTAGCCATATTTTCATTTGAGTTTCGTGTAAAGTTACGTCTACTGTTTTTGATAGATGTCAAAATTCTTTCTAAATAATAAATTTTTGACGCACTATGCACATATATTATACATTATTGTGTTCGTAATTGGATTATCTAACAGAAATTATACAGTTTGAGTGGAATTCTATTGATTCAAAAATGCGGTAAGGTAAAATATCATATCTAAAATAATATTTATGTGTCATTTACATATTTTCTTTTCTGTCTAAAATAATTTTTATATATTAACATAATTTATTTTTCAAAATGATTTTTTGATAATAATATTCTCTGTCCATTTCTTTTTCGAAATATATATATTACATTATAATGTAAATATATTTAGAAGTACTATTTCTTGTTTCCGTGATGCATGTGCACACACAAAAATCGACAAAATTTAATTACGTTTAAACGCTAAAAATATTCCGGCCGGAATCAGATTTAAGATTGAGGCTTTAATTGGAGTGTAAAGAGAGGTGAAGTATGTGTGTGTGTGTTAGTGGAAGGAGCCTCCAAATCTTCATATCTGTGTGTGAATGATCGCCGAAGAAGAAGATATCTGTGTGTGTGTGTTAGTGGTAGGAGTCTCTAAACCTTCCCATCTGTGTATGACAATTTGTTATCCACAAATGTAATATCCAATGTCTTGTTTGACTGTAATGTATCTCCCATATATATTCATTAATGTCCATACACTTTCATGGAAAATATGATGTGTTCACAAGCTTTAGGTAAAGCGGAGGGGTGTCATATATAATGTTCACACCCCCGAGCACCCAAAACTTGTGGAACAGCATGACAATAAGTGCTAGGAAGTAAGCAGAAAACGTGGATCAACCCCCCCCCCCAACGTCAGACCCCCTCTTTATCTGACGTTTAACCACTTGAACAATACAAATAATAATCTCCACATTCCAATGTCTTCATGCTACTGACTAGTCCATATGTGTTCATCTCCTAATCTACCTTTCTTATATTCATGTTTTTTCTGTACAGTCAAGAAGTGAGTAACATTTGTTTGTTGCGGGTCAAAACGATCTTTTTTTTCATGCGGTATCGGGTCACAACATATATTTTTTCTTAGTTGTGTGGACTTTCAATTTGTATTATGAACATTGTGTCCAGGGCGTATACGTACTTTCAGATCAGCCTTGCAAGACAGAAAAATATGACATGACGGCCAATGTTCGGTCCGTATGTACCACAGTTGTCTTCAGACTTTATTCCCCTTATATTTTACCCAACATTAGTCTAGCCAGATTTCCACTTGTTCACACTTTACTTAACATTGATTCAGTGAGATTTATATCCTCTCATTTTTTTACCGACTATAGGTTTAGTCAGACATCCTGCATATTTTACACACCATTACACTAGTCAGACATTGAACCCCTCAAATTTAACCCACCATTGGACTAAGAAGTATATAAATGCAAGAGAGAACACGAGAAGTGATGGAAGAGAGAACATGAGAAGACAGTGATGGAAGAGAGAACATGAGAAGTGATGGAAGAGAGAACATGAATAGTCATGGAAGAGAGAATATGAGAAGTGATGGAAGAGAGAACATAAGAAGACAGTGATGGAAGAGAGAACATGAGAAGACTGTGATGGAAGAGAGAACATGAGAAGTGATGGAAGAGAGAACATGAATAGTCATGGAAGAGAGAATATGAGAAGTGTTGGAAGAGAGAACATAAGAAGACAGTGATGGAAGAGAGAACATAAGAAGACAGTGATGGAAGAGAGAACATGAGAAGACTGTGATGGAAGAGAGAACATGAGAAGTGATGGAAAAGAGAACATGAGAAGTGATGGAAGAAAGAACATGAATAGTCATGGAAGAGAGAATATGAGAAGTGATGGAAGAGAGAACATGAGAAGACAGTGATGGAAGAGAGAACATGAGAAGACTGTGATGGAAGAGAGAACATGAGAAGTGATGGAAAAGAGAACATGAGAAGTGATGGAAGAGAGAACATGAGAAGTGATGGAAAAGAGAACATGAGAAGTGATGGAAGAGAGAACATGAAAAGTGATGGAAGAGAGAACATGAGAAGTGACGGAAGAGAGAACATGAGAAGTGATGGAAGAGAGAACATGAGAAGTGATGGAAGAGAGAACATGAGAAGTGATGGAAGAGAGAACATGAGAAGACAGTGATGGAAGAGAGAACATGAGAAGTGATGGAAGAGAGAACATGAGAAGTGATGGAAGAGAGAACATGAGAAGACAGTGATGGAAGAGAGAACATGAGAACTGATGGAAGAGAGAACATGAGAAGTGATGGAAGAGAGAACATGAGAAGTGATTGAAGAGAGAACATGAGAAGTGCTGGAAGAGAGAACATGAGAAGACAGTGATGTTAGAGGGAACATGAGAACTGATGGAAGAGAGAACATGAGAACTGATGGAAGAGAGAACATGAGAAGACAGTGATGGAAGAGAGAACATGAGAACTGATGGAAGAGAGAACATGAGAAGTGATGGAAGAGAGAACATGAGAACTGATGGAAGAGAGAACATGAGAAGTGATGGAAGAGAGAACATGAGAACTGATGGAAGAGAGAACATGAGAACTGATGGAAGAGAGAACATGAGAAATGATGGAAGAGAGAACATGAGAAGACAGTGATGGAAGAGAGAACATGAGAAGTGATGGAAAAGAGAACATGAGAAGTAATGGAAGAAAGAACATGAATAATCATGGAAGAGAGAATATGAGAAGTGATGGAAGAGAGAACATGAGAAGACAGTGATGGAAGAGAGAACATGAGAAGACTGTGATGGAAGAGAGAACATGAGAAGTGATGGAAAAGAGAACATGAGAAGTGATGGAAGAGAGAACATGAGAAGTGATGGAAAAGAGAACATGAGAAGTGATGGAAGAGAGAACATGAAAAGTGATGGAAGAGAGAACATGAGAAGTGATGGAAGAGAGAACATGAGAAGTGATGGAAGAGAGAACATGAGAAGTGATGGAAGAGAGAACATGAGAAGTGATGGAAGAGAGAACATGAGAAGACAGTGATGGAAGAGAGAACATGAGAAGTGATGGAAGAGAGAACATGAGAAGTGATGGAAGAGAGAACATGAGAAGACAGTGATGGAAGAGAGAACATGAGAACTGATGGAAGAGAGAACATGAGAAGTGATGGAAGAGAGAACATGAGAAGTGATTGAAGAGAGAAAATGAGAAGTGCTGGAAGAGAGAACATGAGAAGACAGTGATGTTAGAGGGAACATGAGAACTGATGGAAGAGAGAACATGAGAACTGATGGAAGAGAGAACATGAGAAGACAGTGATGGAAGAGAGAACATGAGAACTGATGGAAGAGAGAACATGAGAAGTGATGGAAGAGAGAACATGAGAACTGATGGAAGAGAGAACATGAGAAGTGATGGAAGAGAGAACATGAGAACTGATGGAAGAGAGAACATGAGAACTGATGGAAGAGAGAACATGAGAAATGATGGAAGAGAGAACATGAGAAGACAGTGATGGAAGAGAGAACATGAGAAGTGATGGAAGAGAGAACATGAGAAGTGATGGAAGATAGAACATGAGAAGTGATGGAAGAGAGAACATGAGAAGTGATTGAAGAGAGAACATGAGAAGACAGTGATGGAAGAGAGAACATGAGAAGTGATGGAAGAGAGAACATGAGAAGTGATGGAAGATAGAACATGAGAAGTGATGGAAGAGAGAACATGAGAAGTGATTGAAGAGAGAACATGAGAAGACAGTGATGGAAGAGAGAACATGAGAAGTGATGGAAGAGAGAACATGAGAAGTGATGGAAGAGAGATCATGAGAAGTGATGGAAGATAGAACATGAGAAGTGATGGAAGATAGAACATGAGAAGTGCTGGAAGAGAGAACATGAGAACTGATGGAAGAGAGAACATGAGAACTGATGGAAGAGAGAACATGAGAACTGATGGAAGATAGAACATGAGAACTGATGGAAGAGAGAACATGAGAACTGATGGAAGAGAGAACATGAGAACTGATGGAAAAGAGAACATGAGAAGTGATGGAAGAGAGAACATGAGAAGTGATGGAAGATAGAACATGAGAAGTGGTGGAAGATAGAACATGAGAAGTGATGGAAGAGAGAACATGAGAAGTGATTGAAGAGAGAACATGAGAAGACAGCGATGGAAGTGAGAACATGAGAAGTGATGGAAGAGAGAACATGAGAAGTGATGGAAGAGTGAACATGAGAAGTGATGGAAGATAGAACATGAGAAGACAGTGATGGAAGAGAGAACATGAGAAGTGATGGAAGAGAGAACATGAGAAGTGATGGAAGAGAGAACATGAGAAGTGATGGAAGAGAGAACATGAGAAGTGATTGAAGAGAGAACATGAGAAGTGATGGAAGATAGAACATGAGAAGTGATGGAAGAGAGAACATGAGAAGTAATGGAAGAGAGAACATGAGAAGACAGTGATGGAAGAGAGAACATGAGAAGTGATGGAAGATAGAACATGAGAAGTGATGGAAGAGAGAACATGAGAAGTGATGGAAGATAGAACATGAGAAGTGATGGAAGATAGAACATGAGAAGTGCTGGAAGAGAGAACATGAGAAGTGATGGAAGATAGAACATGAGAAGTGATGAAAGATAGAACATGAGAAGACAGTGATGGAAGATAGAACATGAGAAGTGATGGAAGATAGAACATGAGAAGTGATTGAAGAGAGAACATGAGAAGTGATTGAAGAGAGAACATGAGAAGACAGTAATGGAAGATAGAACATGAGAAGTGATGGAAGATAGAACATGAGAAGTGATGGAAGATAGAACATGAGAAGTGATGGAAGATAGAACATGAGAAGTGATGGAAGATAGAACATGAGAAGACAGTGATGGAAGATAGAACATGAGAAGTGATGGAAGATAGAACATGAGAAGTGATGGAAGATAGAACATGAGAAGTGATAGAAGATAGAACATGAGAAGTGATGGAAGATAGAACATGAGAAGTGATGGAAGATAGAACATGAGAAGTGATGGAAGATAGAACATGAGAAGACAGTGATGGAAGATAGAACATGAGAAGTGATGGAAGATAGAACATGAGAAGTGATGGAAGATAGAACATGAGAAGTGATGGAAGAGAGAACATGCGAAGACAGTGATGGAAGATAGAACATGAGAAGACAGTGATGGAAGATAGAACATGAGAAGTGATGGAAGATAGAACATGAGAAGTGATGGAAGAGAGAACATGAGAAGTGATTGAAGAGAGAACATGAGAAGACAGTGATGGAAGAGAGAACATGAGAAGTGATGGAAGAGAGAACATGAGAAGTGATGGAAGAGAGAACATGAGAAGTGATGGAAGAGGGAACATGAGAAGACAGTGATGGATGAGAGAACATGAGAAGACAGTGATGGAAGAGAGAACATAAGTGATGGAAGATAGAACATGAGAAGTGATGGAAGATAGAACATGTGAAGACAGTGATGTTAGAGGGAACATGAGAAGTGATGGAAGAGAGAACATGAGAAGTGATGGAAGAGAGAACATGAGAAGTGATGGAAGAGAGAACATGAGAAGTGATGGAAGAGAGAACATGAGAAGTGATGGAAGATAGAACATGAGAAGACAGTGATGTTAGAGGGAACATGAGAAGTGATGGAAGAGAGAACATGAGAAGTGATGGAAGAGAGAACATGAGAAGTGATGGAAGAGAGAACATGAGAAGTGATGGAAGATAGAACATGAGAAGACAGTGACGTTAGAGGGAACATGAGAAGTGATGGAAGAGAGAACATGAGAAGTGATGGAAGAGAGAACATGAGAAGTGATGGAAGATAGAACATGAGAAGACAGTGATGGAAGAGAGAACATGAGAAGTGATGGAAGAGAGAACATGAGAAGTGATGGAAGATAGAACATGAGAAGACAGTGATGGAAGAGAGAACATGAGAAGTGATGGAAGATAGAACATGAGAAGTGATGGAAGAGAGAACATGAGAAGTGATGGAAGATAGAACATGAGAAGTGATGGAAGAGAGAACATGAGAAGTGATGGAAGATAGAACATGAGAAGTGATGGAAGAGAGAACATGAGAAGTGATGGAAGATAGAACATGAGAAGTGATGGAAGATAGAACATGAGAAGTGATGGAAGAGAGAACATGAGAAGTGATGGAAGATAGAACATGAGAAGTGATTGAAGAGAGAACATGAGAAGACAGTGATGGATGAGAGAACATGAGAAGACAGTGATGTTAGAGAGAACATGAGAAGTGATGGAAGAGAGAACATGAGAAGTGATGGAAGATAGAACATGAGAAGTGATGGAAGAGAGAACATGAGAAGTGATGGAAGATAGAACATGAGAAGTGATGAAAGAGAGAACATGAGAAGTGATGGAAGATAGAACATGAGAAGTGATGGAAGATAGAACATGAGAAGTGATGGAAGATAGAACATGAGAAGACAGTGATGGAAGATAGAACATGAGAAGTGATGGAAGATAGAACATGAGAAGTGATGGAAGATAGAACATGAGAAGTGATGGAAGATAGAACATGAGAAGTGATGGAAGATAGAACATGAGAAGACAGTGATGGAAGATAGAACATGAGAAGTGATGGAAGATAGAACATGAGAAGTGATGGAAGATAGAACATGAGAAGACAGTGATGGAAGAGAGAACATGAGAAGACAGTGATGGATGAGAGAACATGAGAAGCCAGTGATGGAAGAGAGAACATGAGAAGTGATGGAAGAGAGAACATGAGAAGACAGTAATGGAAGAGAGAACATGAGAAGTGATGGAAGATAGAACATGAGAAGTGATGGAAGAGAGAACATGAGAAGTGATGGAAGAGAGAACATGAGAAGTGATGGAAGAGAGAACATGAGAAGACAGTGATGGAAGAGAGAACATGAGAAGGGATGGACGAGAGAACATGAGAAGACAGTGATGGAAGAGAGAACATGAGAAGTGATGGAAGAGAGAACATGAGAAGTGATGGAAGAGAGAACATGAGAAGACAGTGATGGAAGAGAGAATATGAGAACTGATGGAAGAGGGAACATGAGAAGACAGTGATGGAAGAGAGAACATGAGAAGCCAGTGATTGAAGAGAGAACATGAGAAGTGATGGAAGAGAGAACATGAGAAGTGATGGAAGAGAGAACATGAGAAGACAGTGATGGAAGAGAGAACATGAGAACTGATGGAAGAGAGAACATGAGAAGTGATGGAAGAGAGAACATGAGAAGTGATTGAAGAGAGAACATGAGAAGTGCTGGAAGAGAGAACATGAGAAGACAGTGATGTTAGAGGGAACATGAGAACTGATGGAAGAGAGAACATGAGAACTGATGGAAGAGAGAACATGAGAAGACAGTGATGGAAGAGAGAACATGAGAACTGATGGAAGAGAGAACATGAGAAGTGATGGAAGAGAGAACATGAGAACTGATGGAAGAGAGAACATGAGAAGTGATGGAAGAGAGAACATGAGAACTGATGGAAGAGAGAACATGAGAACTGATGGAAGAGAGAACATGAGAAATGATGGAAGAGAGAACATGAGAAGACAGTGATGGAAGAGAGAACATGAGAAGTGATGGAAAAGAGAACATGAGAAGTAATGGAAGAAAGAACATGAATAGTCATGGAAGAGAGAATATGAGAAGTGATGGAAGAGAGAACATGAGAAGACAGTGATGGAAGAGAGAACATGAGAAGACTGTGATGGAAGAGAGAACATGAGAAGTGATGGAAAAGAGAACATGAGAAGTGATGGAAGAGAGAACATGAGAAGTGATGGAAAAGAGAACATGAGAAGTGATGGAAGAGAGAACATGAAAAGTGATGGAAGAGAGAACATGGGAAGTGATGGAAGAGAGAACATGAGAAGTGATGGAAGAGAGAACATGAGAAGTGATGGAAGAGAGAACATGAGAAGTGATGGAAGAGAGAACATGAGAAGACAGTGATGGAAGAGAGAACATGAGAAGTGATGGAAGAGAGAACATGAGAAGTGATGGAAGAGAGAACACGAGAAGTGATGGAAGATAGAACATGAGAAGTGATGGAAGATAGAACATGAGAAGTGATGGAAGATAGAACATGAGAAGACAGTGATGGAAGATAGAACATGAGAAGTGATGGAAGATAGAACATGAGAAGTGATGGAAGATAGAACATGAGAAGTGATGGAAGATAGAACATGAGAAGTGATGGAAGATAGAACATGAGAAGACAGTGATGGAAGATAGAACATGCGAAGTGATGGAAGATAGAACATGAGAAGTGATGGAAGATAGAACATGAGAAGACAGTGATGGATGAGAGAACATGAGAAGCCAGTGATGGAAGAGAGAACATGAGAAGTGATGGAAGAGAGAACATGAGAAGACAGTAATGGAAGAGAGAACATGAGAAGTGATGGAAGATAGAACATGAGAAGTGATGGAAGAGAGAACATGAGAAGTGATGGAAGAGAGAACATGAGAAGTGATGGAAGAGAGAACATGAGAAGACAGTGATGGAAGAGAGAACATGAGAAGGGATGGACGAGAGAACATGAGAAGACAGTGATGGAAGAGAGAACATGAGAAGTGATGGAAGAGAGAACATGAGAAGTGATGGAAGAGAGAACATGAGAAGACAGTGATGGAAGAGAGAACATGAGAACTGATGGAAGAGGGAACATGAGAAGACAGTGATGGAAGAGAGAACATGAGAAGCCAGTGATTGAAGAGAGAACATGAGAAGTGATGGAAGAGAGAACATGAGAAGTGATGGAAGAGAGAACATGAGAAGACAGTGATGGAAGAGAGAACATGAGAACTGATGGAAGAGAGAACATGAGAAGTGATGGAAGAGAGAACATGAGAAGTGATTGAAGAGAGAACATGAGAAGTTCTGGAAGAGAGAACATGAGAAGACAGTGATGTTAGAGGGAACATGAGAACTGATGGAAGAGAGAACATGAGAACTGATGGAACAGAGAACATGAGAAGACAGTGATGGAAGAGAGAACATGAGAACTGATGGAAGAGAGAACATGAGAAGTGATGGAAGAGAGAACATGAGAACTGATGGAAGAGAGAACATGAGAAATGATGGAAGAGAGAACATGAGAAGACAGTGATGGAAGAGAGAACATGAGAAGTGATGGAAGAGAGAACATGAGAAGTGATGGAAGATAGAACATGAGAAGTGATGGAAGAGAGAACATGAGAAGTGATTGAAGAGAGAACATGAGAAGACAGTGATGGAAGAGAGAACATGAGAAGTGATGGAAGAGAGAACATGAGAAGTGATGGAAGATAGAACATGAGAAGTGATGGAAGAGAGAACATGAGAAGTGATTGAAGAGAGAACATGAGAAGACAGTGATGGAAGAGAGAACATGAGAAGTGATGGAAGAGAGAACATGAGAAGTGATGGAAGAGAGATCATGAGAAGTGATGGAAGATAGAACATGAGAAGTGATGGAAGATAGAACATGAGAAGTGCTGGAAGAGAGAACATGAGAACTGATGGAAGAGAGAACATGAGAACTGATGGAAGAGAGAACATGAGAACTGATGGAAGATAGAACATGAGAACTGATGGAAGAGAGAACATGAGAACTGATGGAAGAGAGAACATGAGAACTGATGGAAAAGAGAACATGGGAAGTGATGGAAGAGAGAACATGAGAAGTGATGGAAGATAGAACATGAGAAGTGGTGGAAGATAGAACATGAGAAGTGATGGAAGAGAGAACATGAGAAGTGATTGAAGAGAGAACATGAGAAGACAGTGATGGAAGAGAGAACATGAGAAGTGATGGAAGAGAGAACATGAGAAGTGATGGAAGAGAGAACATGAGAAGTGATGGAAGATAGAACATGAGAAGACAGTGATGGAAGAGAGAACATGAGAAGTGATGGAAGAGAGAACATGAGAAGTGATGGAAGAGAGAACATGAGAAGTGATGGAAGAGAGAACATGAGAAGTGATTGAAGAGAGAACATGAGAAGTGATGGAAGATAGAACATGAGAAGTGATGGAAGAGAGAACATGAGAAGTGATGGAAGAGAGAACATGAGAAGACAGTGATGGAAGAGAGAACATGAGAAGTGATGGAAGATAGAACATGAGAAGTGATGGAAGAGAGAACATGAGAAGTGATGGAAGATAGAACATGAGAAGTGATGGAAGATAGAACATGAGAAGTGCTGGAAGAGAGAACATGAGAAGTGATGGAAGATAGAACATGAGAAGTGATGAAAGATAGAACATGAGAAGACAGTGATGGAAGAGAGAACATGAGAAGACAGTGATGGAAGATAGAACATGAGAAGTGATGGAAGATAGAACATGAGAAGTGATTGAAGAGAGAACATGAGAAGACAGTGATGGAAGATAGAACATGAGAAGTGATGGAAGATAGAACATGAGAAGTGATGGAAGATAGAACATGAGAAGTGATGGAAGATAGAACATGAGAAGTGATGGAAGATAGAACATGAGAAGACAGTGATGGAAGATAGAACATTAGAAGTGATGGAAGATAGAACATGAGAAGTGATGGAAGATAGAACATGAGAAGTGATAGAAGATAGAACATGAGAAGTGATGGAAGATAGAACATGAGAAGTGATGGAAGATAGAACATGAGAAGTGATGGAAGATAGAACATGAGAAGACAGTGATGGAAGATAGAACATGAGAAGTGATGGAACATAGAACATGAGAAGTGATGGAAGATAGAACATGAGAAGTGATGGAAGAGAGAACATGCGAAGACAGTGATGGAAGATAGAACATGAGAAGACAGTGATGGAAGATAGAACATGAGAAGTGATGGAAGATAGAACATGAGAAGTGATGGAAGAGAGAACATGAGAAGTGATTGAAGAGAGAACATGAGAAGACAGTGATGGAAGAGAGAACATGAGAAGTGATGGAAGAGAGAACATGAGAAGTGATGGAAGAGAGAACATGAGAAGTGATGGAAGAGGGAACATGAGAAGACAGTGATGGATGAGAGAACATGAGAAGACAGTGATGGAAGAGAGAACATAAGTGATGGAAGATAGAACATGAGAAGTGATGGAAGATAGAACATGTGAAGACAGTGATGTTAGAGGGAACATGAGAAGTGATGGAAGAGAGAACATGAGAAGTGATGGAAGAGAGAACATGAGAAGTGATGGAAGAGAGAACATGAGAAGTGATGGAAGAGAGAACATGAGAAGTGATGGAAGATAGAACATGAGAAGACAGTGATGTTAGAGGGAACATGAGAAGTGATGGAAGAGAGAACATGAGAAGTGATGGAAGAGAGAACATGAGAAGTGATGGAAGAGAGAACATGAGAAGTGATGGAAGATAGAACATGAGAAGACAGTGATGTTAGAGGGAACATGAGAAGTGATGGAAGAGAGAACATGAGAAGTGATGGAAGAGAGAACATGAGAAGTGATGGAAGATAGAACATGAGAAGACAGTGATGGAAGAGAGAACATGAGAAGTGATGGAAGAGAGAACATGAGAAGTGATGAACGATAGAACATGAGAAGACAGTGATGGAAGAGAGAACATGAGAAGTGATGGAAGATAGAACATGAGAAGTGATGGAAGAGAGAACATGAGAAGTGATGGAAGATAGAACATGAGAAGTGATGGAAGAGAGAACATGAGAAGTGATGGAAGATAGAACATGAGAAGTGATGGAAGAGAGAACATGAGAAGTGATGGAAGATAGAACATGAGAAGTGATGGAAGATAGAACATGAGAAGTGATGGAAGAGAGAACATGAGAAGTGATGGAAGATAGAACATGAGAAGTGATTGAAGAGAGAACATGAGAAGTGATGGAAGAGAGAACATGAGAAGTGATGGAAGAGAGAACATGAGAAGTGATGGAAGAGAGAACATGAGAAGACAGTGATGGAAGAGAGAACATGAGAAGTGATGGAAGATAGAACATGAGAAGTGATGGAAGAGAGAACATGAGAAGTGATGGAAGATAGAACATGAGAAGTGATGGAAGATAGAACATGAGAAGTGCTGGAAGAGAGAACATGAGAAGTGATGGAAGATAGAACATGAGAAGTGATGAAAGATAGAACATGAGAAGACAGTGATGGAAGAGAGAACATGAGAAGACAGTGATGGAAGATAGAACATGAGAAGTGATGGAAGATAGAACATGAGAAGTGATTGAAGAGAGAACATGAGAAGACAGTGATGGAAGATAGAACATGAGAAGTGATGGAAGATAGAACATGAGAAGTGATGGAAGATAGAACATGAGAAGTGATGGAAGATAGAACATGAGAAGTGATGGAAGATAGAAAATGAGAAGACAGTGATGGAAGATAGAACATGAGAATTGATGGAAGATAGAACATGAGAAGTGATGGAAGATAGAACATGAGAAGTGATAGAAGATAGAACATGAGAAGTGATGGAAGATAGAACATGAGAAGTGATGGAAGAATGAACATGAGAAGTGATGGAAGATAGAACATGAGAAGACAGTGATGGAAGATAGAACATGAGAAGTGATGGAAGATAGAACATGAGAAGTGATGGAAGATAGAACATGAGAAGTGATGGAAGAGAGAACATGCGAAGACAGTGATGGAAGATAGAACATGAGAAGACAGTGATGGAAGATAGAACATGAGAAGTGATGGAAGATAGAACATGAGAAGTGATGGAAGAGAGAACATGAGAAGTGATTGAAGAGAGAACATGAGAAGACAGTGATGGAAGAGAGAACATGAGAAGTGATGGAAGAGAGAACATGAGAAGTGATGGAAGAGAGAACATGAGAAGTGATGGAAGAGGGAACATGAGAAGACAGTGATGGATGAGAGAACATGAGAAGACAGTGATGGAAGAGAGAACATAAGTGATGGAAGATAGAACATGAGAAGTGATGGAAGATAGAACATGTGAAGACAGTGATGTTAGAGGGAACATGAGAAGTGATGGAAGAGAGAACATGAGAAGTGATGGAAGAGAGAACATGAGAAGTGATGGAAGAGAGAACATGAGAAGTGATGGAAGAGAGAACATGAGAAGTGATGGAAGATAGAACATGAGAAGACAGTGATGTTAGAGGGAACATGAGAAGTGATGGAAGAGAGAACATGAGAAGTGATGGAAGAGAGAACATGAGAAGTGATGGAAGAGAGAACATGAGAAGTGATGGAAGATAGAACATGAGAAGACAGTGATGTTAGAGGGAACATGAGAAGTGATGGAAGAGAGAACATGAGAAGTGATGGAAGAGAGAACATGAGAAGTGATGGAAGATAGAACATGAGAAGACAGTGATGGAAGAGAGAACATGAGAAGTGATGGAAGAGAGAACATGAGAAGTGATGGACGATAGAACATGAGAAGACAGTGATGGAAGAGAGAACATGAGAAGTGATGGAAGATAGAACATGAGAAGTGATGGAAGAGAGAACATGAGAAGTGATGGAAGATAGAACATGAGAAGTGATGGAAGAGAGAACATGAGAAGTGATGGAAGATAGAACATGAGAAGTGATGGAAGAGAGAACATGAGAAGTGATGGAAGATAGAACATGAGAAGTGATGGAAGATAGAACATGAGAAGTGATGGAAGAGAGAACATGAGAAGTGATGGAAGATAGAACATGAGAAGTGATTGAAGAGAGAACATGAGAAGACAGTGATGGATGAGAGAACATGAGAAGACAGTGATGTTAGAGAGAACATTAGAAGTGATGGAAGAGAGAACATGAGAAGTGATGGAAGATAGAACATGAGAAGTGATGGAAGAGAGAACATGAGAAGTGATGGAAGATAGAACATGAGAAGTGATGGAAGAGAGAACATGAGAAGTGATGGAAGATAGAACATGAGAAGTGATGGAAGATAGAACATGAGAAGTGATGGAAGATAGAACATGAGAAGACAGTGATGGAAGATAGAACATGAGAAGTGATGAAGATAGAACATGAGAAGTGATGGAAGATAGAACATGAGAAGTGATGGAAGATAGAACATGAGAAGTGATGGAAGATAGAACATGAGAAGACAGTGATGGAAGATAGAACATGAGAAGTGATGGAAGAAAGAACATGAGAAGTGATGGAAGATAGAACATGAGAAGACAGTGATGGAAGAGAGAACATGAGAAGACAGTGATGGATGAGAGAACATGAGAAGCCAGTGATGGAAGAGAGAACATGAGAAGTGATGGAAGAGAGAACATGAGAAGACAGTAATGGAAGAGAGAACATGAGAAGTGATGGAAGATAGAACATGAGAAGTGATGGAAGAGAGAACATGAGAAGTGATGGAAGAGAGAACATGAGAAGTGATGGAAGAGAGAACATGAGAAGACAGTGATGGAAGAGAGAACATGAGAAGGGATGGACGAGAGAACATGAGAAGACAGTGATGGAAGAGAGAACATGAGAAGTGATGGAAGAGAGAACATGAGAAGTGATGGAAGAGAGAACATGAGAAGACAGTGATGGAAGAGAGAACATGAGAACTGATGGAAGAGGGAACATGAGAAGACAGTGATGGAAGAGAGAACATGAGAAGCCAGTGATTGAAGAGAGAACATGAGAAGTGATGGAAGAGAGAACATGAGAAGATAGTGAAAGAAGAGAACATGAGAAGACAGTGATGGAAGAGAGAACATGAGAAGTGATGGAAGAGAGAACATGAGAAGTGATGGAAGAGAGAACATGAGAAGTGATGGAAGAGAGAACATGAGAAGTGATGGAAGAGAGAACATGAGAAGTGATGGAAGAGAGAACATGAGAAGTGATGGAAGAGAGAACATGAGAAGACAGTGATGGAAGAGAGAACATGAGAAGACAGTGATGGAAGAGAGAACATGAGAAGCCAGTGATGGAAGAGAGAACATGAGAAGTGATGGAAGAGAGAACATGAGAACTGATGGAAGAGAGAACATGAGAAGACAGTGATGGAAGAGAGAACATGAGAAGACAGTGATGGAAGAGAGAACATGAGAAGCCAGTGATGGAAGAGAGAACATGAGAAGTGATGGAAGAGAGAACATGAGAAGTGATGGAAGAGAGAACATGAGAAGACAGTGATGGAAGAGAGAACATGAGAAGTGATGGAAGAGAGAACATGAGAAGACAGTGATGGAAGAGAGAACATGAGAAGACAGTGATGGAAGAGAGAACATGAGAAGTGATGGAAGAGAGAACATGAGAAGACAGTGATGGAAGAGAGAACATGAGAAGACAGTGATGGAAGAGAGAACATGAGAAGACAGTGATGGAAGAGAGAACATGAGAAGCCAGTGATGGAAGAGAGAACATGAGAAGTGATGGAAGAGAGAACATGAGAAGACAGTGATGGAAGAGAGAACATGAGAAGTGATTGAAGAGAGAACATGAGAAGACAGTGATGGAAGAGAGAACATGAGAAGACAGTGATGGAAGAGAGAACATGAGAAGTGATGGAAGAGAGAACATGAAAAGACAGTGATGGAAGAGAGAACATGAGAAGTGAAAAAGAGAGAACATGAGAAGTGATGGAAGAGAGAACATGAGAAGTGATGGAAGAGAGAACATGAGAAGTGATGGAAGAGAGAACATGAGAAGTGATGGAAGAGAGAACATGAGAAGTGATGGAAGAGAGAACATGAGAAGTGATGGAAGAGAGAACATGAGAAGACAGTGATGGAAGAGAGAACATGAGAAGTGATGGAAGAGAGAACATGAGAAGACAGTGATGGAAGAGAGAACATGAGAAGACAGTGATGGAAGAGAGAACATGAGAAGCCAGTGATGGAAGAGAGAACATGAGAGGTGATGGAAGAGAGAACATGAGAAGACAGAGATAGAAGAGAGAACATGAGAAGTGATGGAAGAGAGAACATGAGAAGACAGTGATGGAAGAGAGAACATGAGAAGACAGTGATGGAAGAGAACATGAGAAGACAGTGATGGAAGAGAGAACAAGAGAAGTGATGGAAGAAAGAACATGAGAAGTGATGGAAGAGAGAACATTAGAAGTGATGGAAAAGAGAACATGAGAAGTGATGGAAGAGAGAACATGAGAAGTGATGGAAGAGAGAACATGAGAAGTGATGGAAGAGAGAACATGAGAAGACAGTGATGGAAGAGAGAACATGAGAACTGATGGAAGAGGGAACATGAGAAGACAGTGATGGAAGAGAGAACAAGAGAAGCCAGTGATGGAAGAGAGAACATGAGAAGTGATGGAAGAGAGAACATGAGAAGTGATGGAAGAGAGAACATGAGAAGTGATGGAAGAGAGAACATGAGAAGACAGTGATGGAAGAGAGAACATGAGAAGCCAGTGATGGAAGAGAGAACATGAGAAGTGATGGAAGAGAGAACATGAGAAGACAGTGATGGAAGAGAGAACATGAGAAGTGATTGAAGAGAGAACATGAGAAGACAGTGATGGAAGAGAGAACATGAGAAGACAGTGATGGAAGAGAGAACATGAGAAGTGATGGAAGAGAGAACATGAAAAGACAGTGATGGAAGAGAGAACATGAGAAGTGAAAAAGAGAGAACATGAGAAGTGATGGAAGAGAGAACATGAGAAGTGATGGAAGAGAGAACATGAGAAGTGATGGAAGAGAGAACATGAGAAGTGATGGAAGAGAGAACATGAGAAGTGATGGAAGAGAGAACATGAGAAGTGATGGAAGAGAGAACATGAGAAGACAGTGATGGAAGAGAGAACATGAGAAGTGATGGAAGAGAGAACATGAGAAGACAGTGATGGAAGAGAGAACATGAGAAGACAGTGATGGAAGAGAGAACATGAGAAGCCAGTGATGGAAGAGAGAACATGAGAAGTGATGGAAGAGAGAACATGAGAAGACAGTGATGGAAGAGAGAACATGAGAAGACAGTGATGGAAGAGAGCATGAGAAGACAGTGATGGAAGAGAGAACAAGAGAAGTGATGGAAGAAAGAACATGAGAAGTGATGGAAGAGAGAACATTAGAAGTGATGGAAAAGAGAACATGAGAAGTGATGGAAGAGAGAACATGAGAAGTGATGGAAGAGAGAACATGAGAAGTGATGGAAGAGAGAACATGAGAAGACAGTGATGGAAGAGAGAACATGAGAACTGATGGAAGAGGGAACATGAGAAGACAGTGATGGAAGAGAGAACAAGAGAAGCCAGTGATGGAAGAGAGAACATGAGAAGTGATGGAAGAGAGAACATGAGAAGTGATGGAAGAGAGAACATGAGAAGTGATGGAAGAGAGAACATGAGAAGACAGTGATGGAAGAGAGAACATGAGAAGTGATGGAAGAGAGAACATGAGAAGTGATGGAAGAGAGAACATGAGAAGTGATGGAAGAGAGAACATGAGAAGTGATGGAAGAGAGAACATGAGAAGTGATGGAAGAGAGAACATGAGAAGTGATGGAAGAGAGAACATGAGAAGACAGTGATGGAAGAGAGAACATGAGAAGTGATGGAAGAGAGAACATGCGAAGACAGTGATGGAAGAGAGAACATGAGAAGACAGTGATGGAAGAGAGAACATGAGAAGACAGCGATGGAAGAGAGAACATGAGAAGACAGTGATGGAAGAGAGAACATGAGAAGACAGTGATGGAAGAGAGAACATGAGAAGACAGTGATGGAAGAGAGAACATGAGAAGTGATGGAAGAGAGAACATGAGAAGTGATGGAAGAGAGAACATGAGAAGTGATGGAAGAGAGAACATGAGAAGTGATGGAAGAGAGAACATGAGAAGTGATGGAAGAGAGAACATGAGAAGACAGTGATGGAAGAGAGAACATGAGAAGTGATGGAAGAGAGAACATGAGAAGTGATGTAAGAGAGAACATGAGAAGTTTTGGTAGAGAGAACATGAGAAGTGATGGAAGAGAGAACATGAGAAGACAGTGATGGAAGAGAGAACATGAGAAGACAGTGATGGAAGAGAGAACATGAGAAGTGATGGAAGAGAGAACATGAGAAGACAGTGATGGAAG
Organism: Meghimatium bilineatum; assembly: GCA_034231615.1. Classification (NCBI taxonomy): domain Eukaryota; kingdom Metazoa; phylum Mollusca; class Gastropoda; order Stylommatophora; family Philomycidae; genus Meghimatium; species Meghimatium bilineatum. The sequence goes on along the minus strand of CM067322.1, from coordinate 104,616,750 downwards.
AGAGAACATGAGAAGACAGTGATGGAAGAGAGAACATGCGAAGACAGTGATGGAAGAGAGAACATGAGAAGACAGTGATGGAAGAGAGAACAAGAGAAGTGATGGAAGAGAGAACATGAGAAGTGATGGAAGAGAGAACATTAGAAGTGATGGAAAAGAGAACATGAGAAGTGATGGAAGAGAGAACATGAGAAGTGATGGAAGAGAGAACATGAGAAGTGATGGAAGAGAGAACATGAGAAGACAGTGATGGAAGAGAGAACATGAGAACTGATGGAAGAGGGAACATGAGAAGACAGTGATGGAAGAGAGAACAAGAGAAGCCAGTGATGGAAGAGAGAAAATGAGAAGTGATGGAAGAGAGAACATGAGAAGTGATGGAAGAGAGAACATGAGAAGTGATGGAAGAGAGAACATGAGAAGACAGTGATGGAAGAGAGAACATGAGAAGACAGTGATGGAAGAGAGAACATGCGAAGACAGTGATGGAAGAGAGAACATGCGAAGACAGTGATGGAAGAGAGAACATGAGAAGACAGTGATGGAAGAGAGAACAAGAGAAGTGATGGAAGAGAGAACATGAGAAGTGATGGAAGAGAGAACATTAGAAGTGATGGAAAAGAGAACATGAGAAGTGATGGAAGAGAGAACATGAGAAGTGATGGAATAGAGAACATGAGAAGTGATGGAAGAGAGAACATGAGAAGACAGTGATGGAAGAGAGAACATGAGAACTGATGGAAGAGGGAACATGAGAAGACAGTGATGGAAGAGAGAACAAGAGAAGCCAGTGATGGAAGAGAGAACATGAGAAGTGATGGAAGAGAGAACATGAGAAGTGATGGAAGAGAGAACATGAGAAGTGATGGAAGAGAGAACATGAGAAGACAGTGATGGAAGAGAGAACATGAGAAGTAATGGAAGAGAGAAAATGAGAAGTGATGGAAGAGAGAACATGAGAAGTGATGGAAGAGAGAACATCAGAAGACAGTAATGGAAGAGAGAACATGAGAAGTGATGGAAGAGAGAACATGAGAAGACAGTGATGGAAGAGAGAACATGAGAAGTGATGGAAGAGAGAACATGGGAAGAGAGTGATGGAAGAGAGAACATGCGAAGACAGTGATGGAAGAGGGAACATGAGAAGACAGTGATGGAAGAGGGAACATGAGAAGTGATGGAAGAGAGAACATGATAAGTGATGGAAGAGAGAACATGAGAAGACAGTGATGGAAGAGATAACATGAGAACTGATGGAAGAGAGAACATGAGAAGAGAGTGATGGAAGAGAACATGAGAAGAGAGTGATGGAAGAGAGAACATGAGAAGACAGTGATGGAAGAGGGAACATGAGAAGACAGTGATGGAAGAGGGAACATGAGAAGTGATGAAAGAGAGAACATGAGAAGTGATGGAAGAGAGAACATGAGAAGACAGTGATGGAAGAGAGAACATGAGAAGACAGTGATGGATGAGAGAACATGAGAAGACAGTGATGGAAGAGAGAACATGAGAAGTGATGAAAGACAGAACATGAGAAGACAGTGATGAAAGAGAGAACATGAGAAGTGATGAAAGACAGAACATGAGAAGACAGTGATGAAAGTGAGAACATAAGATGTCATGGAAGAGAGAACATGAGAAGCCAGTGATGGAAGAGAGAACATGAGAAGCCAGTGATGAATGAGAGAACATGAGAAGTGATGAAAGAGAGAACATGAGAAGTGATGAAAAACAGAACATGAGAAGTGATGAAAGACAGAACATGAGAAATGATGAAAGAGAGAACATGAGAAGATTGTGATGGAAGACAGAACATGAGAAGTGATGGAAGAGAAAACATCACAAGTGATGGAAGAGAGAACATGAGATGTGATGAAAGAGAGAACATGAGAAGTGATGAAACAGAGAACATGAGAAGTGATGGAAGAGAGAACATGAGAAGCCAGTAATGAAAGAGAGAACATGAGAAATGATGAAAGAGAGAACATGAGAAGACAGTGATAGAAGACAGAACATGAGAAGCCAGTGATGAAAGAAAGGACGAGAAGTGATGAAAGAGAGAACATGAGAAGTGATGAAAAACAGAACATGAGAAGTGATGAAAGAGAGAACATGAGAAGTGATGAAAGAGAGAACATGAGAAGATAGTGATGGAAGACAGAACATGAGAAGTGATGGAAGAGAAAACATCAGAAGTGATGGAAGAGAGAACATGAGATGTGATGAAAGAGAGAACATGAGAAGACAGTGATAGAAGAGAGAACATGAGAAGTGATGGAAGAGAGAACATGAGAAGACAGTGATAGAAGAGAGAACATGAGAAGTGATGGAAGAGAGAACATGAGAAGACAGTGATGGAAGAGAGAACATGAGAAGACAGTGATGGAAGAGAACATGAGAAGACAGTGATGGAAGAGAGAACAAGAGAAGTGATGGAAGAAAGAACATGAGAAGTGATGGAAGAGAGAACATTAGAAGTGATGGAAAAGAGAACATGAGAAGTGATGGAAGAGAGAACATGAGAAGTGATGGAAGAGAGAACATGAGAAGTGATGGAAGAGAGAACATGAGAAGACAGTGATGGAAGAGAGAACATGAGAACTGATGGAAGAGGGAACATGAGAAGACAGTGATGGAAGAGAGAACAAGAGAAGCCAGTGATGGAAGAGAGAACATGAGAAGTGATGGAAGAGAGAACATGAGAAGTGATGGAAGAGAGAACATGAGAAGTGATGGAAGAGAGAACATGAGAAGACAGTGATGGAAGAGAGAACATGAGAAGTGATGGAAGAGAGAACATGAGAAGTGATGGAAGAGAGAACATGAGAAGTGATGGAAGAGAGAACATGAGAAGTGATGGAAGAGAGAACATGAGAAGTGATGGAAGAGAGAACATGAGAAGTGATGGAAGAGAGAACATGAGAAGACAGTGATGGAAGAGAGAACATGAGAAGTGATGGAAGAGAGAACATGCGAAGACAGTGATGGAAGAGAGAACATGAGAAGACAGTGATGGAAGAGAGAACATGAGAAGACAGCGATGGAAGAGAGAACATGAGAAGACAGTGATGGAAGAGAGAACATGAGAAGACAGTGATGGAAGAGAGAACATGAGAAGACAGTGATGGAAGAGAGAACATGAGAAGTGATGGAAGAGAGAACATGAGAAGTGATGGAAGAGAGAACATGAGAAGTGATGGAAGAGAGAACATGAGAAGTGATGGAAGAGAGAACATGAGAAGTGATGGAAGAGAGAACATGAGAAGACAGTGATGGAAGAGAGAACATGAGAAGTGATGGAAGAGAGAACATGAGAAGTGATGTAAGAGAGAACATGAGAAGTTTTGGTAGAGAGAACATGAGAAGTGATGGAAGAGAGAACATGAGAAGACAGTGATGGAAGAGAGAACATGAGAAGACAGTGATGGAAGAGAGAACATGAGAAGTGATGGAAGAGAGAACATGAGAAGACAGTGATGGAAGAGAGAACATGAGAAGACAGTGATGGAAGAGAGAACATGCGAAGACAGTGATGGAAGAGAGAACATGAGAAGACAGTGATGGAAGAGAGAACAAGAGAAGTGATGGAAGAGAGAACATGAGAAGTGATGGAAGAGAGAACATTAGAAGTGATGGAAGAGAGAACATGAGAAGTGATGGAAGAGAGAACATGAGAACTGATGGAAGAGGGAACATGAGAAGACAGTGATGGAAGAGAGAACAAGAGAAGCCAGTGATGGAAGAGAGAAAATGAGAAGTGATGGAAGAGAGAACATGAGAAGTGATGGAAGAGAGAACATGAGAAGTGATGGAAGAGAGAACATGAGAAGACAGTGATGGAAGAGAGAACATGAGAAGACAGTGATGGAAGAGAGAACATGCGAAGACAGTGATGGAAGAGAGAACATGCGAAGACAGTGATGGAAGAGAGAACATGAGAAGACAGTGATGGAAGAGAGAACAAGAGAAGTGATGGAAGAGAGAACATGAGAAGTGATGGAAGAGAGAACATTAGAAGTGATGGAAAAGAGAACATGAGAAGTGATGGAAGAGAGAACATGAGAAGTGATGGAATAGAGAACATGAGAAGTGATGGAAGAGAGAACATGAGAAGACAGTGATGGAAGAGAGAACATGAGAACTGATGGAAGAGGGAACATGAGAAGACAGTGATGGAAGAGAGAACATGAGAAGACAGTGATGGAAGAGAGAACATGAGAAGTGATGGAAGAGAGAACATGAGAAGACAGTGATGGAAGAGAGAACATGAGAAGACAGTGATGGAAGAGAGAACATGCGAAGACAGTGATGGAAGAGAGAACATGAGAAGACAGTGATGGAAGAGAGAACAAGAGAAGTGATGGAAGAGAGAACATGAGAAGTGATGGAAGAGAGAACATTAGAAGTGATGGAAGAGAGAACATGAGAAGTGATGGAAGAGAGAACATGAGAAGTGATGGAAGAGAGAACATGAGAAGTGATGGAAGAGAGAACATGAGAAGACAGTGATGGAAGAGAGAACATGAGAACTGATGGAAGAGGGAACATGAGAAGACAGTGATGGAAGAGAGAACAAGAGAAGCCAGTGATGGAAGAGAGAAAATGAGAAGTGATGGAAGAGAGAACATGAGAAGTGATGGAAGAGAGAACATGAGAAGTGATGGAAGAGAGAACATGAGAAGACAGTGATGGAAGAGAGAACATGAGAAGACAGTGATGGAAGAGAGAACATGCGAAGACAGTGATGGAAGAGAGAACATGCGAAGACAGTGATGGAAGAGAGAACATGAGAAGACAGTGATGGAAGAGAGAACAAGAGAAGTGATGGAAGAGAGAACATGAGAAGTGATGGAAGAGAGAACATTAGAAGTGATGGAAAAGAGAACATGAGAAGTGATGGAAGAGAGAACATGAGAAGTGATGGAATAGAGAACATGAGAAGTGATGGAAGAGAGAACATGAGAAGACAGTGATGGAAGAGAGAACATGAGAACTGATGGAAGAGGGAACATGAGAAGACAGTGATGGAAGAGAGAACAAGAGAAGCCAGTGATGGAAGAGAGAACATGAGAAGTGATGGAAGAGAGAACATGAGAAGTGATGGAAGAGAGAACATGAGAAGTGATGGAAGAGAGAACATGAGAAGACAGTGATGGAAGAGAGAACATGAGAAGTAATGGAAGAGAGAAAATGAGAAGTGATGGAAGAGAGAACATGAGAAGTGATGGAAGAGAGAACATCAGAAGACAGTAACGGAAGAGAGAACATGAGAAGTGATGGAAGAGAGAACATGAGAAGACAGTGATGGAAGAGAGAACATGAGAAGTGATGGAAGAGAGAACATGGGAAGAGAGTGATGGAAGAGAGAACATGAGAAGACAGTGATGGAAGAGGGAACATGAGAAGACAGTGATGGAAGAGGGAACATGAGAAGTGATGGAAGAGAGAACATGAGAAGTGATGGAAGAGAGAACATGAGAAGACAGTGATGGAAGAGATAACATGAGAACTGATGGAAGAGAGAACATGAGAAGAGAGTGATGGAAGAGAGAACATGAGAAGAGAGTGATGGAAGAGAGAACATGAGAAGACAGTGATGGAAGAGGGAACACGAGAAGACAGTGATGGAAGAGGGAACATGAGAAGTGATGAAAGAGTGAACATGAGAAGTGATGGAAGAGAGAACATGAGAAGACAGTGATGGAAGAGAGAACATGAGAAGACAGTGATGGATGAGAGAACATGAGAAGTGATGGAAGAGAGAACATGAGAAGACAGTGATAGAAGAGAGAACATGAGAAGTGATGGAAGAGAGAACATGAGAAGACAGTGATGGAAGAGAGAACATGAGAAGACAGTGATGGAAGAGAACATGAGAAGACAGTGATGGAAGAGAGAACAAGAGAAGTGATGGAAGAAAGAACATGAGAAGTGATGGAAGAGAGAACATTAGAAGTGATGGAAAAGAGAACATGAGAAGTGATGGAAGAGAGAACATGAGAAGTGATGGAAGAGAGAACATGAGAAGACAGTGATGGAAGAGAGAACATGAGAAGTGATGGAAGAGTGAACATGAGAAGTGATGGAAGAGAGAACATGAGAAGACAGTGATGGAAGAGAGAACATGAGAAGACAGTGATGGATGAGAGAACATGAGAAGACAGTGATGGAAGAGAGAACATGAGAAGTGATGAAAGACAGAACATGAGAAGACAGTGATGAAAGTGAGAACATGAGAAGTGATGAAAGACAGAACATGAGAAGACAGTGATGAAAGTGAGAACATAAGATGTCATGGAAGAGAGAACATGAGAAGCCAGTGATGGAAGAGAGAACATGAGAAGCCAGTGATGAATGAGAGAACATGAGAAGTGATGAAAGAGAGAACATGAGAAGTGATGAAAAACAGAACATGAGAAGTGATGAAAGACAGAACATGAGAAGTAATGGAAGAGAGAAAATGAGAAGTGATGGAAGAGAGAACATGAGAAGTGATGGAAGAGAGAACATCAGAAGACAGTAATGGAAGAGAGAACATGAGAAGTGATGGAAGAGAGAACATGAGAAGACAGTGATGGAAGAGAGAACATGAGAAGTGATGGAAGAGAGAACATGAGAAGATAGTGATGGAAGACAGAACATGAGAAGTGATGGAAGAGAAAACATCAGAAGTGATGGAAGAGAGAACATGAGAAGAGAGTGATGGAAGAGAGAACATGAGAAGAGAGTGATGGAAGAGAGAACATGAGAAGACAGTGATGGAAGAGGGAACATGAGAAGACAGTGATGGAAGAGGGAACATGAGAAGTGATGAAAGAGAGAACATGAGAAGTGATGGAAGAGAGAACATGAGAAGACAGTGATGGAAGAGAGAACATGAGAAGACAGTGATGGATGAGAGAACATGAGAAGACAGTGATGGAAGAGAGAACATGAGAAGTGATGAAAGACAGAACATGAGAAGACAGTGATGAAAGAGAGAACATGAGAAGTGATGAAAGACAGAACATGAGAAGACAGTGATGAAAGTGAGAACATAAGATGTCATGGAAGAGAGAACATGAGAAGCCAGTGATGGAAGAGAGAACATGAGAAGCCAGTGATGAATGAGAGAACATGAGAAGTGATGAAAGAGAGAACATGAGAAGTGATGAAAAACAGAACATGAGAAGTGATGAAAGACAGAACATGAGAAATGATGAAAGAGAGAACATGAGAAGATTGTGATGGAAGACAGAACATGAGAAGTGATGGAAGAGAAAACATCACAAGTGATGGAAGAGAGAACATGAGATGTGATGAAAGAGAGAACATGAGAAGTGATGAAACAGAGAACATGAGAAGTGATGGAAGAGAGAACATGAGAAGCCAGTAATGAAAGAGAGAACATGAGAAATGATGAAAGAGAGAACATGAGAAGACAGTGATAGAAGACAGAACATGAGAAGACAGTGATGAAAGAAAGGACGAGAAGTGATGAAAGAGAGAACATGAGAAGTGATGAAAAACAGAACATGAGAAGTGATGAAAGAGAGAACACGAGAAGTGATGAAAGAGAGAACATGAGAAGATAGTGATGGAAGACAGAACATGAGAAGTGATGGAAGAGAAAACATCAGAAGTGATGGAAGAGAGAACATGAGATGTGATGAAAGAGAGAACATGAGAAGTGATGAAACAGAGAACATGAGAAGTGATGGAAGAGAGAACATGAGAAGCCAGTAATGAAAAAGAGAACATGAGAAGTGATGAAAGAGAGAACATGAGAAGTGATGAAAGAGAGAACATGAGAAGTGATGAAAGAGAGAACATGAGAAGTGATGAAAGAGAGAACATGAGAAGTGATGAAAGAGAGAACATGAGAAGTGATGAAAAACAGAACATGAGAAGTGATGAAAGACAGAACATGAGAAATGATGAAAGAGAGAACATGAGAAGATAGTGATGGAAGACAGAACATGAGAAGTGATGGAAGAGAAAACATCAGAAGTGATGGAAGAGAGAACATGAGATGTGATGAAAGAGAGAACATGACAAAGTGATGAAACAGAGAACATGAGAAGTGATGGAAGAGAGAACATGAGAAGTGATGAAAGAGAGAACATGAGAAGTGATGAAAAACATAACATGAGAAGTGATGAAAGAGAGAACATGAGAAGTGATGAAAGAGAGAACATGAGAAGTGATGAAAGAGAGAACATGAGAAGTGATGAAAGAGAGAACATGAGAAGTGATGAAAAACAGAACATGAGAAGTGATGAAAGACAGAACATGAGAAATGATGAAAGAGAGAACATGAGAAGATATTGATGGAAGACAGAACATGAGAAGTGATGGAAGAGAAAACATCAGAAGTGATGGAAGAGAGAACATGAGATGTGATGAAAGAGAGAACATGAGAAGTGATGAAACAGAGAACATGAGAAGTGATGGAAGAGAGAACATGAGAAGACAGTGATGGAAGAGAGAACATGAGAAGACAGTGATGGAAGAGAGAACATGAGAAGTGATGGAAGAGAGAACATGAGAAGACAGTGATGGAAGAGAGAACATGAGAAGACAGTGATGGAAGAGAGAACATGCGAAGACAGTGATGAAAGAGAGAACATGAGAAGACAGTGATGGAAGAGAGAACAAGAGAAGTGATGGAAGAGAGAACATGAGAAGTGATGGAAGAGAGAACATTAGAAGTGATGGAAAAGAGAACAAGAGAAGTGATGGAAGAGAGAACATGAGAAGTGATGGAAGAGAGAACATGAGAAGTGATGGAAGAGAGAACATGAGAAGACAGTGATGGAAGAGAGAACATGAGAACTGATGGAAGAGGGAACATGAGAAGACAGTGATGGAAGAGAGAACAAGAGAAGCCAGTGATGGAAGAGAGAACATGAGAAGTGATGGAAGAGAGAACATGAGAAGTGATGGAAGAGAGAACATGAGAAGTGATGGAAGAGAGAACATGAGAAGACAGTGATGGAAGAGAGAACATGAGAAGACAGTGATGGAAGAGAGAACAAGAGAAGTGATGGAAGAGAGAACATCAGAAGACAGTAATGGAAGAGAGAACATTAGAAGTGATGGAAAAGAGAACATGAGAAGTGATGGAAGAGAGAACATGAGAAGTGATGGAAAAGAGAACATGAGAAGTGATGGAAGAGAGAACATGAGAAGTGATGGAAGAGAGAACATGAGAAGTGATGGAAGAGAGAACATGAGAAGACAGTGATGGAAGAGAGAACATGCGAAGACAGTGATGGAAGAGAGAACATGCGAAGACAGTGATGGAAGAGAGAACATGAGAAGACAGTGATGGAAGAGAGAACAAGAGAAGTGATGGAAGAGAGAACATGAGAAGTGATGGAAGAGAGAACATTAGAAGTGATGGAAAAGAGAACATGAGAAGTGATGGAAGAGAGAACATGAGAAGTGATGGAAGAGAGAACATGAGAAGTGATGGAAGAGAGAACATGATAAGACAGTGAAGGAAGAGAGAACATGAGAACTGATGGAAGAGGGAACATGAGAAGACAGTGATGGAAGAGAGAACAAGAGAAGCCAGTGATGGAAGAGAGAACATGAGAAGTGATGGAAGAGAGAACATGAGAAGTGATGGAAGAGAGAACATGAGAAGTGATGGAAGAGAGAACATGAGAAGACAGTGATGGAAGAGAGAACATGAGAAGTAATGGAAGAGAGAACATGAGAAGTGATGGAAGAGAGAACATGAGAAGTGATGGAAGAGAGAACATCAGAAGACAGTAATGGAAGAGAGAACATGAGAAGTGATGGAAGAGAGAACATGAGAAGACAGTGATGGAAGAGAGAACATGAGAAGTGATGGAAGAGAGAACATGAGAAGAGAGTGATGGAAGAGAGAACATGAGAAGACAGTGATGGAAGAGGGAACATGAGAAGACAGTGATGGAAGAGGGAACATGAGAAGTGATGGAAGAGAGAACATGATAAGTGATGGAAGAGAGAACATGAGAAGACAGTGATGGAAGAGATAACATGAGAACTGATGGAAGAGAGAACATGAGAAGAGAGTGATGGAAGAGAGAACATGAGAAGACAGTGATGGAAGAGGCAACATGAGAAGACAGTGATGGAAGAGGGAACATGAGAAGTGATGAAAGAGAGAACATGAGAAGTGATGGAAGAGAGAACATGAGAAGACAGTGATGGAAGAGAGAACATGAGAAGACAGTGATGGATGAGAGAACATGAGAAGACAGTGATGGAAGAGAGAACATGAGAAGTGATGAAAGACAGAACATGAGAAGACAGTGATGAAAGAGAGAACATGAGAAGTGATGAAAGACAGAACATGAGAAGACAGTGATGAAAGTGAGAACATAAGATGTCATGGAAGAGAGAACATGAGAAGCCAGTGATGGAAGAGAGAACATGAGAAGCCAGTGATGAATGAGAGAACATGAGAAGTGATGAAAGAGAGAACATGAGAAGTGATGAAAAACAGAACATGAGAAGTGATGAAACAGAGAACATGAGAAGTGATGGAAGAGAGAACATGAGAAGACAGTGATGGAAGAGAGAACATGAGAAGACAGTGATGGAAGAGAGAACATGAGAAGTGATGGAAGAGAGAACATGAGAAGACAGTGATGGAAGAGAGAACATGAGAAGACAGTGATGGAAGAGAGAACATGCGAAGACAGTGATGAAAGAGAGAACATGAGAAGACAGTGATGGAAGAGAGAACAAGAGAAGTGATGGAAGAGAGAACATGAGAAGTGATGGAAGAGAGAACATTAGAAGTGATGGAAAAGAGAACATGAGAAGTGATGGAAGAGAGAACATGAGAAGTGATGGAAGAGAGAACATGAGAAGTGATGGAAGAGAGAACATGAGAAGACAGTGATGGAAGAGAGAACATGAGAACTGATGGAAGAGGGAACATGAGAAGACAGTGATGGAAGAGAGAACAAGAGAAGCCAGTGATGGAAGAGAGAACATGAGAAGTGATGGAAGAGAGAACATGAGAAGTGATGGAAGAGAGAACATGAGAAGTGATGGAAGAGAGAACATGAGAAGACAGTGATGGAAGAGAGAACATGAGAAGACAGTGATGGAAGAGAGAACAAGAGAAGTGATGGAAGAGAGAACATCAGAAGACAGTAATGGAAGAGAGAACATTAGAAGTGATGGAAAAGAGAACATGAGAAGTGATGGAAGAGAGAACATGAGAAGTGATGGAAAAGAGAACATGAGAAGTGATGGAAGAGAGAACATGAGAAGTGATGGAAGAGAGAACATGAGAAGTGATGGAAGAGAGAACATGAGAAGACAGTGATGGAAGAGAGAACATGCGAAGACAGTGATGGAAGAGAGAACATGCGAAGACAGTGATGGAAGAGAGAACATGAGAAGACAGTGATGGAAGAGAGAACAAGAGAAGTGATGGAAGAGAGAACATGAGAAGTGATGGAAGAGAGAACATTAGAAGTGATGGAAAAGAGAACATGAGAAGTGATGGAAGAGAGAACATGAGAAGTGATGGAAGAGAGAACATGAGAAGTGATGGAAGAGAGAACATGATAAGACAGTGAAGGAAGAGAGAACATGAGAACTGATGGAAGAGGGAACATGAGAAGACAGTGATGGAAGAGAGAACAAGAGAAGCCAGTGATGGAAGAGAGAACATGAGAAGTGATGGAAGAGAGAACATGAGAAGTGATGGAAGAGAGAACATGAGAAGTGATGGAAGAGAGAACATGAGAAGACAGTGATGGAAGAGAGAACATGAGAAGTAATGGAAGAGAGAACATGAGAAGTGATGGAAGAGAGAACATGAGAAGTGATGGAAGAGAGAACATCAGAAGACAGTAATGGAAGAGAGAACATGAGAAGTGATGGAAGAGAGAACATGAGAAGACAGTGATGGAAGAGAGAACATGAGAAGTGATGGAAGAGAGAACATGAGAAGAGAGTGATGGAAGAGAGAACATGAGAAGACAGTGATGGAAGAGGGAACATGAGAAGACAGTGATGGAAGAGGGAACATGAGAAGTGATGGAAGAGAGAACATGAGAAGTGATGGAAGAGAGAACATGAGAAGACAGTGATGGAAGAGATAACATGAGAACTGATGGAAGAGAGAACATGAGAAGAGAGTGATGGAAGAGAGAACATGAGAAGACAGTGATGGAAGAGGCAACATGAGAAGACAGTGATGGAAGAGGGAACATGAGAAGTGATGAAAGAGAGAACATGAGAAGTGATGGAAGAGAGAACATGAGAAGACAGTGATGGAAGAGAGAACATGAGAAGACAGTGATGGATGAGAGAACATGAGAAGACAGTGATGGAAGAGAGAACATGAGAAGTGATGAAAGACAGAACATGAGAAGACAGTGATGAAAGAGAGAACATGAGAAGTGATGAAAGACAGAACATGAGAAGACAGTGATGAAAGTGAGAACATAAGATGTCATGGAAGAGAGAACATGAGAAGCCAGTGATGGAAGAGAGAACATGAGAAGCCAGTGATGAATGAGAGAACATGAGAAGTGATGAAAGAGAGAACATGAGAAGTGATGAAAAACAGAACATGAGAAGTGATGAAACAGAGAACATGAGAAGTGATGGAAGAGAGAACATGAGAAGACAGTGATGGAAGAGAGAACATGAGAAGACAGTGATGGAAGAGAGAACATGAGAAGTGATGGAAGAGAGAACATGAGAAGACAGTGATGGAAGAGAGAACATGAGAAGACAGTGATGGAAGAGAGAACATGCGAAGACAGTGATGAAAGAGAGAACATGAGAAGACAGTGATGGAAGAGAGAACAAGAGAAGTGATGGAAGAGAGAACATGAGAAGTGATGGAAGAGAGAACATTAGAAGTGATGGAAAAGAGAACATGAGAAGTGATGGAAGAGAGAACATGAGAAGTGATGGAAGAGAGAACATGAGAAGTGATGGAAGAGAGAACATGAGAAGACAGTGATGGAAGAGAGAACATGAGAACTGATGGAAGAGGGAACATGAGAAGACAGTGATGGAAGAGAGAACAAGAGAAGCCAGTGATGGAAGAGAGAACATGAGAAGTGATGGAAGAGAGAACATGAGAAGTGATGGAAGAGAGAACATGAGAAGTGATGGAAGAGAGAACATGAGAAGACAGTGATGGAAGAGAGAACATGAGAAGACAGTGATGGAAGAGAGAACAAGAGAAGTGATGGAAGAGAGAACATCAGAAGACAGTAATGGAAGAGAGAACATTAGAAGTGATGGAAAAGAGAACATGAGAAGTGATGGAAGAGAGAACATGAGAAGTGATGGAAAAGAGAACATGAGAAGTGATGGAAGAGAGAACATGAGAAGTGATGGAAGAGAGAACATGAGAAGTGATGGAAGAGAGAACATGAGAAGACAGTGATGGAAGAGAGAACATGCGAAGACAGTGATGGAAGAGAGAACATGCGAAGACAGTGATGGAAGAGAGAACATGAGAAGACAGTGATGGAAGAGAGAACAAGAGAAGTGATGGAAGAGAGAACATGAGAAGTGATGGAAGAGAGAACATTAGAAGTGATGGAAAAGAGAACATGAGAAGTGATGGAAGAGAGAACATGAGAAGTGATGGAAGAGAGAACATGAGAAGTGATGGAAGAGAGAACATGATAAGACAGTGAAGGAAGAGAGAACATGAGAACTGATGGAAGAGGGAACATGAGAAGACAGTGATGGAAGAGAGAACAAGAGAAGCCAGTGATGGAAGAGAGAACATGAGAAGTGATGGAAGAGAGAACATGAGAAGTGATGGAAGAGAGAACATGAGAAGTGATGGAAGAGAGAACATGAGAAGACAGTGATGGAAGAGAGAACATGAGAAGTAATGGAAGAGAGAACATGAGAAGTGATGGAAGAGAGAACATGAGAAGTGATGGAAGAGAGAACATCAGAAGACAGTAATGGAAGAGAGAACATGAGAAGTGATGGAAGAGAGAACATGAGAAGACAGTGATGGAAGAGAGAACATGAGAAGTGATGGAAGAGAGAACATGAGAAGAGAGTGATGGAAGAGAGAACATGAGAAGACAGTGATGGAAGAGGGAACATGAGAAGACAGTGATGGAAGAGGGAACATGAGAAGTGATGGAAGAGAGAACATGAGAAGTGATGGAAGAGAGAACATGAGAAGACAGTGATGGAAGAGATAACATGAGAACTGATGGAAGAGAGAACATGAGAAGAGAGTGATGGAAGAGAGAACATGAGAAGACAGTGATGGAAGAGGCAACATGAGAAGACAGTGATGGAAGAGGGAACATGAGAAGTGATGAAAGAGAGAACATGAGAAGTGATGGAAGAGAGAACATGAGAAGACAGTGATGGAAGAGAGAACATGAGAAGACAGTGATGGATGAGAGAACATGAGAAGACAGTGATGGAAGAGAGAACATGAGAAGTGATGAAAGACAGAACATGAGAAGACAGTGATGAAAGAGAGAACATGAGAAGTGATGAAAGACAGAACATGAGAAGACAGTGATGAAAGTGAGAACATAAGATGTCATGGAAGAGAGAACATGAGAAGCCAGTGATGGAAGAGAGAACATGAGAAGCCAGTGATGAATGAGAGAACATGAGAAGTGATGAAAGAGAGAACATGAGAAGTGATGAAAAACAGAACATGAGAAGTGATGAAAGACAGAACATGAGAAATGATGAAAGAGAGAACATGAGAAGATTGTGATGGAAGACAGAACATGAGAAGTGATGGAAGAGAAAACATCACAAGTGATGGAAGAGAGAACATGAGATGTGATGAAAGAGAGAACATGAGAAGTGATGAAACAGAGAACATGAGAAGTGATGGAAGAGAGAACATGAGAAGTGATGGAAGAGAGAACATGAGAAGTGATGGAAGAGAGAACATGAGAAGACAGTGATGGAAGAGAGAACATGAGAAGACAGTGATGGAAGAGAGAACAAGAGAAGTGATGGAAGAGAGAACATCAGAAGACAGTAATGGAAGAGAGAACATTAGAAGTGATGGAAAAGAGAACATGAGAAGTGATGGAAGAGAGAACATGAGAAGTGATGGAAAAGAGAACATGAGAAGTGATGGAAGAGAGAACATGAGAAGTGATGGAAGAGAGAACATGAGAAGTGATGGAAGAGAGAACATGAGAAGACAGTGATGGAAGAGAGAACATGCGAAGACAGTGATGGAAGAGAGAACATGCGAAGACAGTGATGGAAGAGAGAACATGAGAAGACAGTGATGGAAGAGAGAACAAGAGAAGTGATGGAAGAGAGAACATGAGAAGTGATGGAAGAGAGAACATTAGAAGTGATGGAAAAGAGAACATGAGAAGTGATGGAAGAGAGAACATGAGAAGTGATGGAAGAGAGAACATGAGAAGTGATGGAAGAGAGAACATGATAAGACAGTGAAGGAAGAGAGAACATGAGAACTGATGGAAGAGGGAACATGAGAAGACAGTGATGGAAGAGAGAACAAGAGAAGCCAGTGATGGAAGAGAGAACATGAGAAGTGATGGAAGAGAGAACATGAGAAGTGATGGAAGAGAGAACATGAGAAGTGATGGAAGAGAGAACATGAGAAGACAGTGATGGAAGAGAGAACATGAGAAGTAATGGAAGAGAGAACATGAGAAGTGATGGAAGAGAGAACATGAGAAGTGATGGAAGAGAGAACATCAGAAGACAGTAATGGAAGAGAGAACATGAGAAGTGATGGAAGAGAGAACATGAGAAGACAGTGATGGAAGAGAGAACATGAGAAGTGATGGAAGAGAGAACATGAGAAGAGAGTGATGGAAGAGAGAACATGAGAAGACAGTGATGGAAGAGGGAACATGAGAAGACAGTGATGGAAGAGGGAACATGAGAAGTGATGGAAGAGAGAACATGAGAAGTGATGGAAGAGAGAACATGAGAAGACAGTGATGGAAGAGATAACATGAGAACTGATGGAAGAGAGAACATGAGAAGAGAGTGATGGAAGAGAGAACATGAGAAGACAGTGATGGAAGAGGCAACATGAGAAGACAGTGATGGAAGAGGGAACATGAGAAGTGATGAAAGAGAGAACATGAGAAGTGATGGAAGAGAGAACATGAGAAGACAGTGATGGAAGAGAGAACATGAGAAGACAGTGATGGATGAGAGAACATGAGAAGACAGTGATGGAAGAGAGAACATGAGAAGTGATGAAAGACAGAACATGAGAAGACAGTGATGAAAGAGAGAACATGAGAAGTGATGAAAGACAGAACATGAGAAGACAGTGATGAAAGTGAGAACATAAGATGTCATGGAAGAGAGAACATGAGAAGCCAGTGATGGAAGAGAGAACATGAGAAGCCAGTGATGAATGAGAGAACATGAGAAGTGATGAAAGAGAGAACATGAGAAGTGATGAAAAACAGAACATGAGAAGTGATGAAAGACAGAACATGAGAAATGATGAAAGAGAGAACATGAGAAGATTGTGATGGAAGACAGAACATGAGAAGTGATGGAAGAGAAAACATCACAAGTGATGGAAGAGAGAACATGAGATGTGATGAAAGAGAGAACATGAGAAGTGATGAAACAGAGAACATGAGAAGTGATGGAAGAGAGAACATGAGAAGCCAGTAATGAAAGAGAGAACATGAGAAATGATGAAAGAGAGAACATGAGAAGACAGTGATAGAAGACAGAACATGAGAAGCCAGTGACGAAAGAAAGGACGAGAAGTGATGAAAGAGAGAACATGAGAAGTGATGAAAAACAGAACATGAGAAGTGATGAAAGAGAGAACATGAGAAGTGATGAAAGAGAGAACATGAGAAGATAGTGATGGAAGACAGAACATGAGAAGTGATGGAAGAGAAAACATCAGAAGTGATGGAAGAGAGAACATGAGATGTGATGAAAGAGAGAACATGAGAAGTGATGAAACAGAGAACATGAGAAGTGATGGAAGAGAGAACATGAGAAGCCAGTAATGAAAGAGAGAACATGAGAAGTGATGAAAGAGAGAACATGAGAAGTGATGAAAGAGAGAACATGAGAAGTGATGAAAGAGAGAACATGAGAAGTGATGAAAGAGAGAACATGAGAAGTGATGAAAGAGAGAACATGAGAAGTGATGAAAAACAGAACATGAGAAGTGATGAAAGACAGAACATGAGAAATGATGAAAGAGAGAACATGAGAAGATAGTTATGGAAGACAGAACATGAGAAGTGATGGAAGAGAAAACATCAGAAGTGATGGAAGAGAGAACATGAGATGTGATGAAAGAGAGAACATGAGAAGTGATGAAACAGAGAACATGAGAAGTGATGTAAGAGAGAACATGAGAAGTGATGAAAGAGAGAACATGAGAAGTGATGAAAAACATAACATGAGAAGTGATGAAAGAGAGAACATGAGAAGTGATGAAAGAGAGAACATGAGAAGTGATGAAAGAGAGAACATGAGAAGTGATGAAAGAGAGAACATGAGAAGTGATGAAAAACAGAACATGAGAAGTGATGAAAGACAGAACATGAGAAATGATGAAAGAGAGAACATGAGAAGATAGTGATGGAAGACAGAACATGAGAAGTGATGGAAGAGAAAACATCAGAAGTGATGGAAGAGAGAACATGAGATGTGATGAAAGAGAGAACATGAGAAGTGATGAAACAGAGAACATGAGAAGTGATGGAAGAGAGAACATGAGAAGCCAGTAATGAAAGAGAGAACATGAGAAATGATGAAAGAGAGAACATGAGAAGACAGTGATAGAAGACAGAACATGAGAAGCCAGTGATGAAAGAAAGGACGAGAAGTGATGAAAGAGAGAACATGAGAAGACAGTGATGGAAGAGAGAAAAGGAGAAGTGAAGGAAGAGAGAACATGAGAAGTGATGGATGAGAGAACATAAATAGTGATGAAAGAGAGAACACGAGAAGTGATGAAAGAGAGAACATGAGAAGTGAGGAAAGAGAGAACATGAGATGTGATGAAAGAGAGAACATGAGAAGTGATGAAAGAGAGAACATGAGAAATGATGAAAGAGAGAACATGAGAAGACAGTGATAGAAGACAGAACATGAGAAGCCAGTGATGAAAGAAAGAACATGAGATGTGATGGATGAGGGAACATGAGAAGCCAGTGATGGAAGAGAGAACATGAGAAGCCAGTGATGAAAGAGAGAACATGAGAAGTGATGAAAGAGAGAACATGAGAAGTGATGACAGAGAGAACATGAGAAGACAGTGATGGAAGACAGAACATGAGAAGACTGTGATGAGAGAGAGACCAAGAGAAGTGATGAAAGAGAGAACATGAGAAGTGATGAAAGACAAAACATCAGAAGACAGTGATGAAAGTGAGAACATGAGAAGTGATGAAAGAGAGAACATGAGAAGTGATGAAAGAGAGAACATGAGAAGTGATGAAAGACAGAACATGAGAAGACAGTGATGAAAGAGAGAACATGAGAATTGATGAAAGAGAGAACATGAGAAGTGATGAAAGAGAGAACATGAGAAGTGATGAAAGACAGAACATGAGAAGTTCTGGAAGAGAGAATTGAGAAGACATTGATGAAAGAGAGAACATGAAAAGTGATGGAAGAGAGAACATGAGAAGTGATGAAAGACAGAACATGAGAAGTGATGAAAAAGAGAACATGAGAAGACAGTGATGAAAGACAGAAAGTGAGAAGCCAGTGATGGAAGAGAGAACATGAGAAGACAGTGATGAAAGACAGAAAATGAGAAGCCAGTGATGGAAGAGAGAACATGACAAGCCAGTGATGAATGAGAGAACATGAGAAATGATGAAAGAGAGAACATGAGATGTGATGAAAGTGAGAACATAAAATGTGATGGAAGAGAGAACATGAGAAGCCAGTGATGGAAGAGAGAACATGAGAAGCCAGTGATGAATGAGAGAACATGAGAAGTGATAAAAAAGAGAACATGAGAAGTGATGAAAAACAGAACATGAGAAGTGATGGAAGAGAAAACATCAGAAGTGATGGAAGAGAGAACATGAGATGTGATGAAAGAGAGAACATGAGAAGTGATGAAACAGAGAACATGAGAAGTGATGAAAGAGAGAACATGAGAAGCCAGTAATGAAAGAGAGAACATGAGAAGTGAAGAAAGAGAGAACATGAGAAGAGATGAAAGAAAGAACATGAGAAGTGATGAAAGAGAGAACATGAGAAGTGATGAAAGAGAGAACATGAGATGTGATGAAAGAGAGAACATGAGAAGTGATGAAACAGAGAACATGAGAAGTGATGAATGAGAGAACATGAGAAGCCAGTAATGAAAGAGAGAACATGAGAAGTGATGAAAGAGAGAACATGAGAAGACAGTGATAGAAGACAGAACATGAGAAGCCAGTGATGAAAGAAAGGACGAGATGTGATGGATGAGAGAACATGAGAAGCCAGTGATGGAAGAGAGAACATGAAAAGCCAGTGATGAATGAGAGAAAAGGAGAAGTGATGAAAGAGAGAACATGAGAAGACAGTGATGGAAGAGAGAAAATGAGAAGTGATGGAAGAGAGAACATGAGAAGTGATGGATGAGAGAACATGAGATGTGATGGATGAGAGAACATGAGATGTGATGGATGAGAGAACATGAGAAGAGATGAAAGAGAGAACATGAGAAGTGATGAAAGAGAGAACATGAGAAGTGATAAAAGAGAGAACATGAGATGTGATGAAAGAGAGAACATGAGAAGTGATGAAAGAGAGAACATGAGAAGACAGTGATGAAAGAGAGAACATGAGAAGTGATGAAAGAGAGAACATGAGAAGTGATGAAAGAGAGAACATGAGAAGTGATGAAAGAGAGAACATGAGAAGTGATGAAAGACAAAAGATGAGAAGACAGTGATGAAAGTGAGAACATGAGAAGTGATGAAAGAGAGAACATGAGAAGTGATGAAAGAGAGAACATGAGAAGTGATGGATGAGGGAACATGAGAAGTGATGAAAGAGAGAACATGAGAAGTGATGGATGAGGGAACATGAGAAGTGATGAAAGAGAGAACATGAGAAGTGACGAAAGAGAGAACATGAGATGTGATGGAAGAGAGAACATGAGAAGCCAGTGATGAAAGAGAGAACATGAGAAGTGATGAAAGAGAGAACATGAGAAGTGATTAAAGAGAGAATATGAGAAGTGATGGATGAGGGAACATGATAAGTGATGAAAGAGAGAACATGAGAAGTGATGAAAGAGAGAACATGAGATGTGATGGATGAGGGAACATGAGAAGCCAGTGATGGAAGAGAGAACATGAGAAGCCAGTGATGAAAGAGAGAACATGAGAAGTGATGAAAGAGAGAACATGAGAAGTGATGAAAGAGAGAACATGAGAAGTGATGAAAGAGAGAACATGAGAAGTGATGAAAGACAAAACATGAGAAGACAGTGATGAAAGTGAGAACATGAGAAGTGATGAAAGACAAAACATGAGAAAACAGTGATGAAAGACAGAACATGAGAAGTGATGAAAGTGAGAACATGAGAAGTGATGAAAGAGAGAACATGAGAAGTGATGAAAGAGAGAACATGAGAAGTGATGAAAGAGAGAACATGAGAAGTGATGAAAGAGAGAACATGAGAAGTGATGAAAGAGAGAACATGAGAAGTGATGAAAGAGAGAACATGAGAAGTGATGAAAGAGAGAACATGAGAAGACAGTGATGAAAGAGAGAACATGAGAAGTGATGAAACAGAGAACATGAGAAGTGATGGAAGAGAGAACATGAGAAGCCAGTAATGAAAGAGAGAACATGAGAAATGATGAAAGAGAGAACATGAGAAGACAGTGATAGAAGACAGAACATGAGAAGCCAGTGATGAAAGAAAGGACGAGAAGTGATGAAAGAGAGAACATGAGAAGACAGTGATGGAAGAGAGAAAAGGAGAAGTGAAGGAAGAGAGAACATGAGAAGTGATGGATGAGAGAACATAAATAGTGATGAAAGAGAGAACACGAGAAGTGATGAAAGAGAGAACATGAGAAGTGAGGAAAGAGAGAACATGAGATGTGATGAAAGAGAGAACATGAGAAGTGATGAAAGAGAGAACATGAGAAATGATGAAAGAGAGAACATGAGAAGACAGTGATAGAAGACAGAACATGAGAAGCCAGTGATGAAAGAAAGAACATGAGATGTGATGGATGAGGGAACATGAGAAGCCAGTGATGGAAGAGAGAACATGAGAAGCCAGTGATGAAAGAGAGAACATGAGAAGTGATGAAAGAGAGAACATGAGAAGTGATGACAGAGAGAACATGAGAAGACAGTGATGGAAGACAGAACATGAGAAGACTGTGATGAGAGAGAGACCAAGAGAAGTGATGAAAGAGAGAACATGAGAAGTGATGAAAGACAAAACATCAGAAGACAGTGATGAAAGTGAGAACATGAGAAGTGATGAAAGAGAGAACATGAGAAGTGATGAAAGAGAGAACATGAGAAGTGATGAAAGACAGAACATGAGAAGACAGTGATGAAAGAGAGAACATGAGAATTGATGAAAGAGAGAACATGAGAAGTGATGAAAGAGAGAACATGAGAAGTGATGAAAGACAGAACATGAGAAGTGCTGGAAGAGAGAATTGAGAAGACATTGATGAAAGAGAGAACATGAAAAGTGATGGAAGAGAGAACATGAGAAGTGATGAAAGACAGAACATGAGAAGTGATGAAAAAGAGAACATGAGAAGACAGTGATGAAAGACAGAAAGTGAGAAGCCAGTGATGGAAGAGAGAACATGAGAAGACAGTGATGAAAGACAGAAAATGAGAAGCCAGTGATGGAAGAGAGAACATGACAAGCCAGTGATGAATGAGAGAACATGAGAAATGATGAAAGAGAGAACATGAGATGTGATGAAAGTGAGAACATAAAATGTGATGGAAGAGAGAACATGAGAAGCCAGTGATGGAAGAGAGAACATGAGAAGCCAGTGATGAATGAGAGAACATGAGAAGTGATAAAAAAGAGAACATGAGAAGTGATGAAAAACAGAACATGAGAAGTGATGGAAGAGAAAACATCAGAAGTGATGGAAGAGAGAACATGAGATGTGATGAAAGAGAGAACATGAGAAGTGATGAAACAGAGAACATGAGAAGTGATGAAAGAGAGAACATGAGAAGCCAGTAATGAAAGAGAGAACATGAGAAGTGAAGAAAGAGAGAACATGAGAAGTGATGAAAGAGAGAACATGAGAAGTGATGAAAGAGAGAACATGAGAAGTGATGAAAGAGAGAACATGAGATGTGATGAAAGAGAGAACATGAGAAGTGATGAAACAGAGAACATGAGAAGTGATGAATGAGAGAACATGAGAAGCCAGTAATGAAAGAGAGAACATGAGAAGTGATGAAAGAGAGAACATGAGAAGACAGTGATAGAAGACAGAACATGAGAAGCCAGTGATGAAAGAAAGGACGAGATGTGATGGATGAGAGAACATGAGAAGCCAGTGATGGAAGAGAGAACATGAAAAGCCAGTGATGAATGAGAGAAAAGGAGAAGTGATGAAAGAGAGAACATGAGAAGACAGTGATGGAAGAGAGAAAATGAGAAGTGATGGAATAGAGAACATGAGAAGTGATGGATGAGAGAACATGAGATGTGATGGATGAGAGAACATGAGATGTGATGGATGAGAGAACATGAGAAGAGATGAAAGAGAGAACATGAGAAGTGATGAAAGAGAGAACATGAGAAGTGATAAAAGAGAGAACATGAGATGTGATGAAAGAGAGAACATGAGAAGTGATGAAAGAGAGAACATGAGAAGACAGTGATGAAAGAGAGAACATGAGAAGTGATGAAAGAGAGAACATGAGAAGTGATGAAAGAGAGAACATGAGAAGTGATGAAAGAGAGAACATGAGAAGTGATGAAAGACAAAAGATGAGAAGACAGTGATGAAAGTGAGAACATGAGAAGTGATGAAAGAGAGAACATGAGAAGTGATGAAAGAGAGAACATGAGAAGTGATGGATGAGGGAACATGAGAAGTGATGAAAGAGAGAACATGAGAAGTGATGAAAGAGAGAACATGAGAAGTGATGGATGAGGGAACATGAGAAGTGATGAAAGAGAGAACATGAGAAGTGACGAAAGAGAGAACATGAGAAGTGATGGATGAGGGAACATGAGAAGTGATGAAAGAGAGAACATGAGAAGTGACGAAAGAGAGAACATGAGATGTGATGGAAGAGAGAACATGAGAAGCCAGTGATGAAAGAGAGAACATGAGAAGTGATGAAAGAGAGAACATGAGAAGTGATTAAAGAGAGAATATGAGAAGTGATGGATGAGGGAACATGATAAGTGATGAAAGAGAGAACATGAGAAGTGATGAAAGAGAGAACATGAGATGTGATGGATGAGGGAACATGAGAAGCCAGTGATGGAAGAGAGAACATGAGAAGCCAGTGATGAAAGAGAGAACATGAGAAGTGATGAAAGAGAGAACATGAGAAGTGATGGAAGAGAGAACATGAGAAGTGATGAAAGAGAGAACATGAGAAGTGATGAAAGACAAAACATGAGAAGACATTGATGAAAGTGAGAACATGAGAAGTGATGAAAGACAAAACATGAGAAAACAGTGATGAAAGACAGAACATGAGAAGTGATGAAAGTGAGAACATGAGAAGTGATGAAAGAGAGAACATGAGAAGTGATGAAAGAGAGAACATGAGAAGTGATGAAAGAGAGAACATGAGAAGTGATGAAAGAGAGAACATGAGAAGTGATGAAAGAGAGAACATGAGAAGTGATGAAAGAGAGAACATGAGAAGTGATGAAAGAGAGAACATGAGAAGTGATGAAAGAGAGAACATGAGAAGTGATGAAAGACAAAAGATGAGAAGACAGTGATGAAAGTGAGAACATGAGAAGTGATGAAAGAGAGAACATGAGAAGTGATGAAAGAGAGAACATGAGAAGTGATGAAAGAGAGAACATGAGATGTGATGAAAGAGAGAACAAGAGAAGTGATGAAAGAGAGAACATGAGAAGACAGTGATGGAAGACAGAACACGAGAAGACAGTGATGAAAGAGAGAACATGAGAAGTGATGAGAGAGAGACCAAGAGAAGTGATGAAAGAGAGAACATGAGAAGTGATGAAAGACAAAACATCAGAAGACAGTGATGAAAGTGAGAACATGAGAAGTGATGAAAGAGAGAACATGAGAAGTGATGAAAGACAGAACAGGAGAAGACAGTGATGAAAGAGAGAACATGAGAATTGATGAAAGAGAGAACATGAGAAGTGATGAAAGAGAGAACATGAGAAGTGATGAAAGACAGAACATGAGAAGTGCTGGAAGAGAGAATTGAGAAGACATTGATGAAAGAGAGAACATGAAAAGTGATGGAAGAGAGAACATGAGAAGTGATGAAAAACAGAACATGAGAATTGATGAAAAAGAGAACATGAGAAGTGATGGAAGAGAGAACATGAGAAGATAGTGATGGAAGACAGAACATGAGAAGTGATGGAAGAGAGAACATGAGAAGTGATGAAAGAGAGAACATGAGAAGCCAGTAATGAAAGAGAGAACATGAGAAATGATGAAAGAGAGAACATGAGAAGACAGTGATAGAAGACAGAACTTGAGAAGCCAGTGATGAAAGAAAGGACGAGATGTGATGGATGAGAGAACATGAGAAGCCAGTGATGGAAGAGAGAACATGAAAAGCCAGTGATGAAGGAGAGAAAATGAGAAGTGATGAAAGAGAGAACACGAGAAGTGATGAAAGAGAGAACATGAGAAGACAGTGATGGAAGAGAGAAAAGGAGAAGTGATGGAAGAGAGAACATGAGAAGTGATGGATGAGAGAACAATAAATAGCGATGAAAGAGAGAACATGAGAAGTGATGAAAGAGAGAACATGAGAAGTGATGAAAGAGAGAACATGAGAAGTGAGGAAAGAGAGAACATGAGATGTGATGAAAGAGAGAACATGAGAAGTGATGAAAGAGAGAACATGAGAAGACAGTGATGGAAGACAGAACATGAGAAGACAGTGATGAAAGAGAGAACATGAGAAGTGATGAAAGAGAGAACATGAGAAATGATGAAAGGGAGAACATGAGAAGACAGTGATAGAAGACAGAACATGAGAAGCCAGTGATGAAAGAAAGAACATGAGATGTGATGGATGAGGGAACATGAGAAGCCAGTGATGGAAGAGAGAACATGAGAAGCCAGTGATGAAAGAGAGAACATGAGAAGTGATGAAAGAGAGAACATGAGAAGTGATGACAGAGAGAACATGAAAAGACAGTGATGGAAGACAGAACATGAGAAGTGATGGAAGAGAGAACATGAGAAGTGATGGAAGAGAGAACATGAGATGTGATGAAAGAGAGAACATGAGAAGTGATAAAAGAGAGAACATGAGAAGTGATGAAAGAGAGAACATGAGAAGTGATGAAAGAGAGAACATGAGAAGTGATGAAAGAGAGAACATGAGAAGACAGTGATGAAAGACAGAACATGAGAAGTGATGAAAGAGAGAACATGAGAAGTGATGAAAGAGAGAACATGAGAAGTGATGAAAGACAGAACATGAGAAGACAGTGATGAAAGACAGAACATGAGAAGACAGTGATGAAAGACAGAACATGAGAAGTGATGAAAGAGAGAACATGAGAAATGATGAAAGAGAGAACATGAGAAGTGATGAAAGACAAAACATGAGAAGACAGTGATGAAAGTGAGAACATGAGAAGTGATGAAAGACAAAACATGAGAAAACAGTGATGAAAGACAGAACATGAGAAGTGATGAAAGTGAGAACATGAGAAGTGATGAAAGAGAGAACATGAGAAGTGATGAAAGAGAGAACATGAGAAGTGATGAAAGAGAGAACATGAGAAGTGATGAAAGAGAGAACATAAGAAGTGATGAAAGAGAGAACATGAGAAGTGATGAAAGAGAGAACATGAGAAGTGATGAAAGAGAGAACATGAGAAGTGATGAAAGAGAGAACATGAGAAGTGATGAAAGAGAGAACATGAGAAGACAGTGATGAAAGACAGAACATGAGAAGTGATGAAAGAGAGAACATGAGATGTGATGGATGAGAGAACATGAGATGTGATGAAAGAGAGAACATGAGAAGTGATGAAAGAGAGAACATGAGAAGACAGTGATGAAAGAGAGAACATGAGAAGTGATGAAAGAGAGAACATGAGATGTGATGAAAGAGAGAACATGAGAAGTGATGAAAGAGAGAACATGAGAAGACAGTGATGAAAGACAGAACATGAGAAGTGATGAAAGAGAGAACATGAGAAGTGATGAAAGAGAGAACATGAGAAGTGATGAAAGACAGAACATGAGAAGACAGTGATGAAAGACAGAACATGAGAAGTGATGAAAGACAGAACATGAGAAGTGATGAAAGGGAGAACATGAGAAGTGATGAAAGACAGAACATGAGAAGTGATGAAAGAGAGAACATGAGAAGTGATGAAAGAGAGAACATGAGAAGTGATGAAAGAGAGAACATGAGAAGTGATGAAAGACAGAACATGAGAAGTGATGAAAGAGAGAACATGAGATGTGATGAAAGACAGAACATGAGAAGTGATGAAAGAGAGAACATGAGATGTGATGAAAGAGAGAACATGAGAAGTGATGAAAGAGAGAACATGAGAAGACAGTGATGAAAGACAGAACATGAGAAGTGATGAAAGAGAGAACATGAGAAGTGATGAAAGAGAGAACATGAGAAGTGATGAAAGACAGAACATGAGAAGACAGTGATGAAAGACAGAACATGAGAAGACAGTGATGAAAGAGAGAACATGAGAAGTGATGAAAGACAGAACATGAGAAGACAGTGATGAAAGACAGAACATGAGAAGACAGTGATGAAAGACAGAACATGAGAAGACAGTGATGAAAGAGAGAACATGAGAAGTGATGAAAGACAGAACATGAGAAGACAGTGATGAAAGAGAGAACATGAGAAGACAGTGATGAAAGAGAGAACATGAGAAGTGATGAAAGACAGAACATGAGAACTGATGAAAGACAGAACATGAGAAGACAGTGATGAAAGACAGAACATGAGAAGACAGTGATGAAAGAGAGAACATGAGAAGTGATGAAAGACAGAACATGAGAAGACAGTGATGAAAGACAGAACATGAGAAGACAGTGATGAAAGAGAGAACATGAGAAGTGATGAAAGACAGAACATGAGAAGACAGTGATGAAAGAGAGAACATGAGAAGACAGTGATGAAAGAGAGAACATGAGAAGTGATGAAAGACAGAACATGAGAAGACAGTGATGAAAGAGAGAACATGAGAAGTGATGAAAGAGAGAACATGAGAAGTGATGAAAGACAAAACATGAGAAGACAGTGATGAAAGAGAGAACATGAGAAGTGATGAAAGAGAGAACATGAGAAGTGATGAAAGACAGAACATGAGAAGACAGTGATGAAAGACAGAACATGAGAAGACAGTGATGGAAGACAGAACATGAGAAGTGATGGAAGACAGAACATGAGACGTGATGAAAGACAGAACATGAGACGTGATGAAAGACAGAACATGAGACGTGATGAAAGACAGAACATGAGACGTGATGAAAGACAGAACATGAGAAGACAGTGATGAAAGAGAGAACATGAGACGTGATGAAAGAGAGAACATGAGAAGTGATGAAAGAGAGAACATGAGAAGTGATGAAAGAGAGAACATTAAAAGTGATGAAAGACAGAACATGAGACGTGATGAAAGACAGAACATGAGAAGACAGTGATGAAAGAGAGAACATGAGAAGTGATGAAAGAGAGAACATGAGAAGTGATGAAAGAGAGAACATGAGAAGTGATGAAAGAGAGAACATGAGAAGTGATGAAAGACAAAACATGAGAAGACAGTGATGAAAGTGAGAACATGAGACGTGATGAAAGACAGAACATGAGAAGACAGTGATGAAAGAGAGAACATGAGAAGTGATGAAAGAGAGAACATGTGAAGTGATGAAAGAAGAACATAAGTAGTGATGAAAAACAGAACATGAGAAGTGATGAAAGAGAGAACATGAGAAGTGATGAAAGAGAGAACATGAGAAGTGATGAAAGAGAGAACATGAGAAGTGATGACAGAGAGAACATGAGAAGACAGTGATGGAAGACAGAACATGAGAAGTGATGGAAGAGAGAACATGAGAAGTGATGGAAGAGAGAACATGAGATGTGATGAAAGAGAGAACATGAGAAGTGATAAAAGAGAGAACATGAGAAGTGATGAAAGAGAGAACATGAGAAGTGATAAAAGAGAGAACATGAGAAGTGATGAAAGAGAGAACATGAGAAGACAGTGATGAAAGACAGAACATGAGAAGTGATGAAAGAGAGAACATGAGAAGTGATGAAAGAGAGAACATGAGAAGTGATGAAAGACAGAACATGAGAAGACAGTGATGAAAGACAGAACATGAGAAGACAGTGATGAAAGACAGAACATGAGAAGTGATGAAAGAGAGAACATGAGAAGTGATGAAAGAGAGAACATGAGAAGTGATGAAAGACAAAACATGAGAAGACAGTGATGAAAGTGAGAACATGAGAAGTGATGAAAGACAAAACATGAGAAGACAGTGATGAAAGACAGAACATGAGAAGTGATGAAAGTGAGAACATGAGAAGTGATGAAAGAGAGAACATGAGAAGTGATGGATGTGGGAACATGATAAGTGATGAAAGAGAGAACATGAGAAGTGATGAAAGAGAGAACATGAGATGTGATGGATGAGGGAACATGAGAAGCCAGTGATGGAAGAGAGAACATGAGAAGCCAGTGATGAAAGAGAGAACATGAGAAGTGATGAAAGAGAGAACATGAGAAGTGATGACAGAGAGAATATGAGAAGACAGTGATGGAAGACAGAACATGAGAAGTGATGGAAGAGAGAACATGAGAAGTGATGGAAGAGAGAACATGAGATGTGATGAAAGAGAGAACATGAGAAGAGATGAAAGAGAGAACATGAGAAGTGATGAAAGAGAGAACATGAGAAGTGATAAAAGAGAGAACATGAGAAGTGATGAAAAACAGAACATGAGAATTGATGAAAAAGAGAACATGAGAAGTGATGAAAGAGAGAACATGAGAAGACAGTGATGAAAGACAGAACATGAGAAGACAGTGATGAAAGAGAGAACATGAGAAGTGATGAAAGAGAGAACATGAGAAGTGATGAAAGAGAGAACATGAGAAGTGATGAAAGAGAGAACATGAGAAGTGATGAAAGACAAAAGATGAGAAGACAGTGATGAAAGTGAGAACATGAGAAGTGATGAAAGAGAGAACATGAGAAGTGATGAAAGAGAGAACATGAGAAGTGATGAAAGAGAGAACATGAGATGTGATGAAAGAGAGAACATGAGAAGTGATGAAAGAGAGAACATGAGAAGACAGTGATGGAAGACAGAACACGAGAAGACAGTGATGAAAGAGAGAACATGAGAAGTGATGAGAGAGAGACCAAGAGAAGTGATGAAAGAGAGAACATGAGAAGTGATGAAAGACAAAACATCAGAAGACAGTGATGAAAGTGAGAACATGAGAAGTGATGAAAGAGAGAACATGAGAAGTGATGAAAGACAGAACAGGAGAAGACAGTGATGAAAGAGAGAACATGAGAATTGATGAAAGAGAGAACATGAGAAGTGATGAAAGAGAGAACATGAGAAGTGATGAAAGACAGAACATGAGAAGTGCTGGAAGAGAGAATTGAGAAGACATTGATGAAAGAGAGAACATGAAAAGTGATGGAAGAGAGAACATGAGAAGTGATGAAAAACAGAACATGAGAATTGATGAAAAAGAGAACATGAGAAGTGATGAAAGAGAGAACATGAGAAGACAGTGATGAAAGACAGAACATGAGAAGCCAGTGATGAAAGTGAGAACATAAGATGTGATGGAAGAGAGAACATGAGAAGCCAGTGATGGAAGAGAGAACATGAGAAGCCAGTGATGAATGAGAGAACATGAAAAGTGATGAAAGAGAGAACATGAGAAGTGATGAAAAACAGAACATGAGAAGTGATGAAAGACAGAACATGAGAAGTGATGAAAGAGAGAACATGAGAAGATAGTGATGGAAGACAGAACATGAGAAGTGATGGAAGAGAGAACATGAGAAGATAGTGATGGAAGACAGAACATGAGAAGTGATGGAAGAGAGAACATGAGAAGTGATGAATGAGAGAACATGAGAAGCCAGTAATGAAAGAGAGAACATGAGAAATGATGAAAGAGAGAACATGAGAAGACAGTGATAGAAGACAGAACTTGAGAAGCCAGTGATGAAAGAAAGGACGAGAGGTGATGGATGAGAGAACATGAGAAGCCAGTGATGGAAGAGAGAACATGAAAAGCCAGTGATGAAGGAGAGAAAATGAGAAGTGATGAAAGAGAGAACACGAGAAGTGATGAAAGAGAGAACATGAGAAGACAGTGATGGAAGAGAGAAAAGGAGAAGTGAAGGAAGAGAGAACATGAGAAGTGATGGATGAGAGAACAATAAATAGCGATGAAAGAGAGAACATGAGAAGTGATGAAAGAGAGAACATGAGAAGTGATGAAAGAGAGAACATGAGAAGTGAGGAAAGAGAGAACATGAGATGTGATGAAAGAGAGAACATGAGAAGTGATGAAAGAGAGAACATGAGAAGACAGTGATGGAAGACAGAACATGAGAAGACAGTGATGAAAGAGAGAACATGAGAAGTGATGAAAGAGAGAACATGAGAAATGATGAAAGGGAGAACATGAGAAGACAGTGATAGAAGACAGAACATGAGAAGCCAGTGATGAAAGAAAGAACATGAGATGTGATGGATGAGGGAACATGAGAAGCCAGTGATGGAAGAGAGAACATGAGAAGCCAGTGATGAAAGAGAGAACATGAGAAGTGATGAAAGAGAGAACATGAGAAGTGATGACAGAGAGAACATGAGAAGACAGTGATGGAAGACAGAACATGAGAAGTGATGGAAGAGAGAACATGAGAAGTGATGGAAGAGAGAACATGAGATGTGATGAAAGAGAGAACATGAGAAGTGATAAAAGAGAGAGCATGAGAAGTGATGAAAGAGAGAACATGAGAAGTGATGAAAGAGAGAACATGAGAAGTGATGAAAGAGAGAACATGAGAAGACAGTGATGAAAGACAGAACATGAGAAGTGATGAAAGAGAGAACATGAGAAGTGATGAAAGAGAGAACATGAGAAGTGATGAAAGACAGAACATGAGAAGACAGTGATGAAAGACAGAACATGAGAAGACAGTGATGAAAGACAGAACATGAGAAGTGATGAAAGAGAGAACATGAGAAGTGATGAAAGAGAGAACATGAGAAGTGATGAAAGACAAAACATGAGAAGACAGTGATGAAAGTGAGAACATGAGAAGTGATGAAAGACAAAACATGAGAAGACAGTGATGAAAGACAGAACATGAGAAGTGATGAAAGTGAGAACATGAGAAGTGATGAAAGAGAGAACATGAGAAGTGATGAAAGAGAGAACATGAGAAGTGATGAAAGAGAGAACATGAGAAGTGATGAAAGAGAGAACATGAGAAGTGATGAAAGAGAGAACATGAGAAGTGATGAAAGAGAGAACATGAGAAGTGATGAAAGAGAGAACATGAGAAGTGATGAAAGAGAGAACATGAGAAGTGATGAAAGAGAGAACATGAGAAGACAGTGATGAAAGACAGAACATGAGAAGTGATGAAAGAGAGAACATGAGATGTGATGGATGAGAGAACATGAGATGTGATGAAAGAGAGAACATGAGAAGTGATGAAAGAGAGAACATGAGAAGACAGTGATGAAAGAGAGAACATGAGAAGTGATGAAAGAGGGAACATGAGATGTGATGAAAGAGAGAACATGAGAAGTGATGAAAGAGAGAACATGAGAAGACAGTGATGAAAGACAGAACATGAGAAGTGATGAAAGAGAGAACATGAGAAGTGATGAAAGAGAGAACATGAGAAGTGATGAAAGACAGAACATGAGAAGACAGTGATGAAAGACAGAACATGAGAAGTGATGAAAGACAGAACATGAGAAGTGATGAAAGGGAGAACATGAGAAGTGATGAAAGACAGAACATGAGAAGTGATGAAAGAGAGAACATGAGAAGTGATGAAAGAGAGAACATGAGAAGACAGTGATGAAAGACAGAACATGAGAAGTGATGAAAGAGAGAACATGAGAAGTGATGAAAGAGAGAACATGAGAAGTGATGAAAGACAGAACATGAGAAGACAGTGATGAAAGACAGAACATGAGAAGACAGTGATGAAAGAGAGAACATGAGAAGTGATGAAAGACAGAACATGAGAAGACAGTGATGAAAGACAGAACATGAGAAGACAGTGATGAAAGACAGAACATGAGAAGACAGTGATGAAAGAGAGAACATGAGAAGTGATGAAAGACAGAACATGAGAAGACAGTGATGAAAGAGAGAACATGAGAAGACAGTGATGAAAGAGAGAACATGAGAAGTGATGAAAGACAGAACATGAGAAGTGATGAAAGACAGAACATGAGAAGACAGTGATGAAAGACAGAACATGAGAAGACAGTGATGAAAGAGAGAACATGAGAAGTGATGAAAGACAGAACATGAGAAGACAGTGATGAAAGACAGAACATGAGAAGACAGTGATGAAAGAGAGAACATGAGAAGTGATGAAAGACAGAACATGAGAAGACAGTGATGAAAGAGAGAACATGAGAAGACAGTGATGAAAGAGAGAACATGAGAAGTGATGAAAGACAGAACATGAGAAGACAGTGATGAAAGAGAGAACATGAGAAGTGATGAAAGAGAGAACATGAGAAGTGATGAAAGACAAAACATGAGAAGACAGTGATGAAAGAGAGAACATGAGAAGTGATGAAAGAGAGAACATGAGAAGTGATGAAAGACAGAACATGAGAAGACAGTGATGAAAGACAGAACATGAGAAGACAGTGATGGAAGACAGAACATGAGAAGTGATGGAAGACAGAACATGAGACGTGATGAAAGACAGAACATGAGACGTGATGAAAGACAGAACATGAGACGTGATGAAAGACAGAACATGAGACGTGATGAAAGACAGAACATGAGAAGACAGTGATGAAAGAGAGAACATGAGACGTGATGAAAGAGAGAACATGAGAAGTGATGAAAGAGAGAACATGAGAAGTGATGAAAGAGAGAACATTAAAAGTGATGAAAGACAGAACATGAGACGTGATGAAAGACAGAACATGAGAAGACAGTGATGAAAGAGAGAACATGAGAAGTGATGAAAGAGAGAACATGAGAAGTGATGAAAGAGAGAACATGAGAAGTGATGAGAGAACATGAGAAGTGATGAAAGACAAAACATGAGAAGACAGTGAGGAAAGTGAGAACATGAGACGTGATGAAAGACAGAACATGAGAAGACAGTGATGAAAGAGAGAACATGAGAAGTGATGAAAGAGAGAACATGTGAAGTGATGAAAGAAGAACATAAGTAGTGATGAAAAACAGAACATGAGAAGTGATGAAAGAGAGAACATGAGAAGTGATGAAAGAGAGAACATGAGAAGTGATGAAAGAGAGAACATGAGAAGTGATGACAGAGAGAACATGAGAAGACAGTGATGGAAGACAGAACATGAGAAGTGATGGAAGAGAGAACATGAGAAGTGATGGAAGAGAGAACATGAGATGTGATGAAAGAGAGAACATGAGAAGTGATAAAAGAGAGAACATGAGAAGTGATGAAAGAGAGAACATGAGAAGTGATGAAAGAGAGAACATGAGAAGTGATGAAAGAGAGAACATGAGAAGACAGTGATGAAAGACAGAACATGAGAAGTGATGAAAGAGAGAACATGAGAAGTGATGAAAGAGAGAACATGAGAAGTGATGACAGAGAGAACATGAGAAGCCAGTAATGAAAGAGAGAACATGAGAAATGATGAAAGAGAGAACATGAGAAGACAGTGATAGAAGACAGAACTTGAGAAGCCAGTGATGAAAGAAAGGACGAGAGGTGATGGATGAGAGAACATGAGAAGCCAGTGATGGAAGAGAGAACATGAAAAGCCAGTGATGAAGGAGAGAAAATGAGAAGTGATGAAAGAGAGAACACGAGAAGTGATGAAAGAGAGAACATGAGAAGACAGTGATGGAAGAGAGAAAAGGAGAAGTGAAGGAAGAGAGAACATGAGAAGTGATGGATGAGAGAACAATAAATAGCGATGAAAGAGAGAACATGAGAAGTGATGAAAGAGAGAACATGAGAAGTGATGAAAGAGAGAACATGAGAAGTGAGGAAAGAGAGAACATGAGATGTGATGAAAGAGAGAACATGAGAAGTGATGAAAGAGAGAACATGAGAAGACAGTGATGGAAGACAGAACATGAGAAGACAGTGATGAAAGAGAGAACATGAGAAGTGATGAAAGAGAGAACATGAGAAATGATGAAAGGGAGAACATGAGAAGACAGTGATAGAAGACAGAACATGAGAAGCCAGTGATGAAAGAAAGAACATGAGATGTGATGGATGAGGGAACATGAGAAGCCAGTGATGGAAGAGAGAACATGAGAAGCCAGTGATGAAAGAGAGAACATGAGAAGTGATGAAAGAGAGAACATGAGAAGTGATGACAGAGAGAACATGAGAAGACAGTGATGGAAGACAGAACATGAGAAGTGATGGAAGAGAGAACATGAGAAGTGATGGAAGAGAGAACATGAGATGTGATGAAAGAGAGAACATGAGAAGTGATAAAAGAGAGAGCATGAGAAGTGATGAAAGAGAGAACATGAGAAGTGATGAAAGAGAGAACATGAGAAGTGATGAAAGAGAGAACATGAGAAGACAGTGATGAAAGACAGAACATGAGAAGTGATGAAAGAGAGAACATGAGAAGTGATGAAAGAGAGAACATGAGAAGTGATGAAAGACAGAACATGAGAAGACAGTGATGAAAGACAGAACATGAGAAGACAGTGATGAAAGACAGAACATGAGAAGTGATGAAAGAGAGAACATGAGAAGTGATGAAAGAGAGAACATGAGAAGTGATGAAAGACAAAACATGAGAAGACAGTGATGAAAGTGAGAACATGAGAAGTGATGAAAGACAAAACATGAGAAGACAGTGATGAAAGACAGAACATGAGAAGTGATGAAAGTGAGAACATGAGAAGTGATGAAAGAGAGAACATGAGAAGTGATGAAAGAGAGAACATGAGAAGTGATGAAAGAGAGAACATGAGAAGTGATGAAAGAGAGAACATGAGAAGTGATGAAAGAGAGAACATGAGAAGTGATGAAAGAGAGAACATGAGAAGTGATGAAAGAGAGAACATGAGAAGTGATGAAAGAGAGAACATGAGAAGTGATGAAAGAGAGAACATGAGAAGACAGTGATGAAAGACAGAACATGAGAAGTGATGAAAGAGAGAACATGAGATGTGATGGATGAGAGAACATGAGATGTGATGAAAGAGAGAACATGAGAAGTGATGAAAGAGAGAACATGAGAAGACAGTGATGAAAGAGAGAACATGAGAAGTGATGAAAGAGGGAACATGAGATGTGATGAAAGAGAGAACATGAGAAGTGATGAAAGAGAGAACATGAGAAGACAGTGATGAAAGACAGAACATGAGAAGTGATGAAAGAGAGAACATGAGAAGTGATGAAAGAGAGAACATGAGAAGTGATGAAAGACAGAACATGAGAAGACAGTGATGAAAGACAGAACATGAGAAGTGATGAAAGACAGAACATGAGAAGTGATGAAAGGGAGAACATGAGAAGTGATGAAAGACAGAACATGAGAAGTGATGAAAGAGAGAACATGAGAAGTGATGAAAGAGAGAACATGAGAAGACAGTGATGAAAGACAGAACATGAGAAGTGATGAAAGAGAGAACATGAGAAGTGATGAAAGAGAGAACATGAGAAGTGATGAAAGACAGAACATGAGAAGACAGTGATGAAAGACAGAACATGAGAAGACAGTGATGAAAGAGAGAACATGAGAAGTGATGAAAGACAGAACATGAGAAGACAGTGATGAAAGACAGAACATGAGAAGACAGTGATGAAAGACAGAACATGAGAAGACAGTGATGAAAGAGAGAACATGAGAAGTGATGAAAGACAGAACATGAGAAGACAGTGATGAAAGAGAGAACATGAGAAGACAGTGATGAAAGAGAGAACATGAGAAGTGATGAAAGACAGAACATGAGAAGTGATGAAAGACAGAACATGAGAAGACAGTGATGAAAGACAGAACATGAGAAGACAGTGATGAAAGAGAGAACATGAGAAGTGATGAAAGACAGAACATGAGAAGACAGTGATGAAAGACAGAACATGAGAAGACAGTGATGAAAGAGAGAACATGAGAAGTGATGAAAGACAGAACATGAGAAGACAGTGATGAAAGAGAGAACATGAGAAGACAGTGATGAAAGAGAGAACATGAGAAGTGATGAAAGACAGAACATGAGAAGACAGTGATGAAAGAGAGAACATGAGAAGTGATGAAAGAGAGAACATGAGAAGTGATGAAAGACAAAACATGAGAAGACAGTGATGAAAGAGAGAACATGAGAAGTGATGAAAGAGAGAACATGAGAAGTGATGAAAGACAGAACATGAGAAGACAGTGATGAAAGACAGAACATGAGAAGACAGTGATGGAAGACAGAACATGAGAAGTGATGGAAGACAGAACATGAGACGTGATGAAAGACAGAACATGAGACGTGATGAAAGACAGAACATGAGACGTGATGAAAGACAGAACATGAGACGTGATGAAAGACAGAACATGAGAAGACAGTGATGAAAGAGAGAACATGAGACGTGATGAAAGAGAGAACATGAGAAGTGATGAAAGAGAGAACATGAGAAGTGATGAAAGAGAGAACATTAAAAGTGATGAAAGACAGAACATGAGACGTGATGAAAGACAGAACATGAGAAGACAGTGATGAAAGAGAGAACATGAGAAGTGATGAAAGAGAGAACATGAGAAGTGATGAAAGAGAGAACATGAGAAGTGATGAGAGAACATGAGAAGTGATGAAAGACAAAACATGAGAAGACAGTGAGGAAAGTGAGAACATGAGACGTGATGAAAGACAGAACATGAGAAGACAGTGATGAAAGAGAGAACATGAGAAGTGATGAAAGAGAGAACATGTGAAGTGATGAAAGAAGAACATAAGTAGTGATGAAAAACAGAACATGAGAAGTGATGAAAGAGAGAACATGAGAAGTGATGAAAGAGAGAACATGAGAAGTGATGAAAGAGAGAACATGAGAAGTGATGACAGAGAGAACATGAGAAGACAGTGATGGAAGACAGAACATGAGAAGTGATGGAAGAGAGAACATGAGAAGTGATGGAAGAGAGAACATGAGATGTGATGAAAGAGAGAACATGAGAAGTGATAAAAGAGAGAACATGAGAAGTGATGAAAGAGAGAACATGAGAAGTGATGAAAGAGAGAACATGAGAAGTGATGAAAGAGAGAACATGAGAAGACAGTGATGAAAGACAGAACATGAGAAGTGATGAAAGAGAGAACATGAGAAGTGATGAAAGAGAGAACATGAGAAGTGATGAAAGACAGAACATGAGAAGACAGTGATGAAAGACAGAACATGAGAAGACAGTGATGAAAGACAGAACATGAGAAGTGATGAAAGAGAGAACATGAGAAGTGATGAAAGAGAGAACATGAGAAGTGATGAAAGACAAAACATGAGAAGACAGTGATGAAAGTGAGAACATGAGAAGTGATGAAAGACAAAACATGAGAAGACAGTGATGAAAGACAGAACATGAGAAGTGATGAAAGTGAGAACATGAGAAGTGATGAAAGAGAGAACATGAGAAGTGATGAAAGAGAGAACATGAGAAGTGATGAAAGAGAGAACATGAGAAGTGATGAAAGAGAGAACATGAGAAGTGATGAAAGAGAGAACATGAGAAGTGATGAAAGAGAGAACATGAGAAGTGATGAAATAGAGAACATGAGAAGTGATGAAAGAGAGAACATGAGAAGACAGTGATGAAAGACAGAACATGAGAAGTGATGAAAGAGAGAACATGAGATGTGATGGATGAGAGAACATGAGATGTGATGAAAGAGAGAACATGAGAAGTGATGAAAGAGAGAACATGAGAAGACAGTGATGAAAGAGAGAACATGAGAAGTGATGAAAGAGAGAACATGTGAAGTGATGAAAGAAGAACATAAGTAGTGATGAAAAACAGAACATGAGAAGTGATGAAAGAGAGAACATGAGAAGTGATGAAAGAGAGAACATGAGAAGTGATGAAAGAGAGAACATGAGAAGTGATGACAGAGAGAACATGAGAAGACAGTGATGGAAGACAGAACATGAGAAGTGATGGAAGAGAGAACATGAGAAGTGATGGAAGAGAGAACATGAGATGTGATGAAAGAGAGAACATGAGAAGTGATAAAAGAGAGAACATGAGAAGTGATGAAAGAGAGAACATGAGAAGTGATGAAAGAGAGAACATGAGAAGTGATGAAAGAGAGAACATGAGAAGACAGTGATGAAAGACAGAACATGAGAAGTGATGA
Organism: Meghimatium bilineatum; assembly: GCA_034231615.1. NCBI lineage: Eukaryota > Metazoa > Mollusca > Gastropoda > Stylommatophora > Philomycidae > Meghimatium > Meghimatium bilineatum. The sequence goes on along the minus strand of CM067322.1, from coordinate 104,578,019 downwards.
AAGAGAGAACATGAGAAGTGATGAAAGAGAGAACATGAGAAGTGATGAAAGACAGAACATGAGAAGACAGTGATGAAAGACAGAACATGAGAAGACAGTGATGAAAGACAGAACATGAGAAGTGATGAAAGAGAGAACATGAGAAGTGATGAAAGAGAGAACATGAGAAGTGATGAAAGACAAAACATGAGAAGACAGTGATGAAAGTGAGAACATGAGAAGTGATGAAAGACAAAACATGAGAAGACAGTGATGAAAGACAGAACATGAGAAGTGATGAAAGTGAGAACATGAGAAGTGATGAAAGAGAGAACATGAGAAGTGATGAAAGAGAGAACATGAGAAGTGATGAAAGAGAGAACATGAGAAGTGATGAAAGAGAGAACATGAGAAGTGATGAAAGAGAGAACATGAGAAGTGATGAAAGAGAGAACATGAGAAGTGATGAAAGAGAGAACATGAGAAGTGATGAAAGAGAGAACATGAGAAGTGATGAAAGAGAGAACATGAGAAGACAGTGATGAAAGACAGAACATGAGAAGTGATGAAAGAGAGAACATGAGATGTGATGGATGAGAGAACATGAGATGTGATGAAAGAGAGAACATGAGAAGTGATGAAAGAGAGAACATGAGAAGACAGTGATGAAAGAGAGAACATGAGAAGTGATGAAAGAGAGAACATGAGATGTGATGAAAGAGAGAACATGAGAAGTGATGAAAGAGAGAACATGAGAAGACAGTGATGAAAGACAGAACATGAGAAGACAGTGATGAAAGAGAGAACATGAGAAGTGATGAAAGAGAGAACATGAGAAGTGATGAAAGACAGAACATGAGAAGACAGTGATGAAAGACAGAACATGAGAAGTGATGAAAGACAGAACATGAGAAGTGATGAAAGGGAGAACATGAGAAGTGATGAAAGACAGAACATGAGAAGTGATGAAAGAGAGAACATGAGAAGTGATGAAAGAGAGAACATGAGAAGTGATGAAAGAGAGAACATGAGAAGTGATGAAAGACAGAACATGAGAAGTGATGAAAGAGAGAACATGAGATGTGATGAAAGACAGAACATGAGAAGTGATGAAAGAGAGAACATGAGATGTGATGAAAGAGAGAACATGAGAAGTGATGAAAGAGAGAACATGAGAAGACAGTGATGAAAGACAGAACATGAGAAGTGATGAAAGAGAGAACATGAGAAGTGATGAAAGAGAGAACATGAGAAGTGATGAAAGACAGAACATGAGAAGACAGTGATGAAAGACAGAACATGAGAAGACAGTGATGAAAGAGAGAACATGAGAAGTGATGAAAGACAGAACATGAGAAGACAGTGATGAAAGACAGAACATGAGAAGACAGTGATGAAAGACAGAACATGAGAAGACAGTGATGAAAGAGAGAACATGAGAAGTGATGAAAGACAGAACATGAGAAGACAGTGATGAAAGAGAGAACATGAGAAGACAGTGATGAAAGAGAGAACATGAGAAGTGATGAAAGACAGAACATGAGAAGTGATGAAAGACAGAACATGAGAAGACAGTGATGAAAGACAGAACATGAGAAGACAGTGATGAAAGAGAGAACATGAGAAGTGATGAAAGACAGAACATGAGAAGACAGTGATGAAAGACAGAACATGAGAAGACAGTGATGAAAGAGAGAACATGAGAAGTGATGAAAGACAGAACATGAGAAGACAGTGATGAAAGAGAGAACATGAGAAGACAGTGATGAAAGAGAGAACATGAGAAGTGATGAAAGACAGAACATGAGAAGACAGTGATGAAAGAGAGAACATGAGAAGTGATGAAAGAGAGAACATGAGAAGTGATGAAAGACAAAACATGAGAAGACAGTGATGAAAGAGAGAACATGAGAAGTGATGAAAGAGAGAACATGAGAAGTGATGAAAGACAGAACATGAGAAGACAGTGATGAAAGACAGAACATGAGAAGACAGTGATGGAAGACAGAACATGAGAAGTGATGGAAGAAAGAACATGAGACGTGATGAAAGACAGAACATGAGACGTGATGAAAGACAGAACATGAGACGTGATGAAAGACAGAACATGAGACGTGATGAAAGACAGAACATGAGAAGACAGTGATGAAAGAGAGAACATGAGACGTGATGAAAGAGAGAACATGAGAAGTGATGAAAGAGAGAACATGAGAAGTGATGAAAGAGAGAACATTAAAAGTGATGAAAGACAGAACATGAGACGTGATGAAAGACAGAACATGAGAAGACAGTGATGAAAGAGAGAACATGAGAAGTGATGAAAGAGAGAACATGAGAAGTGATGAAAGAGAGAACATGAGAAGTGATGAAAGAGAGAACATGAGAAGTGATGAAAGACAAAACATGAGAAGACAGTGATGAAAGTGAGAACATGAGACGTGATGAAAGACAGAACATGAGAAGACAGTGATGAAAGAGAGAACATGAGAAGTGATGAAAGAGAGAACATGTGAAGTGATGAAAGAAGAACATAAGTAGTGATGAAAAACAGAACATGAGAAGTGATGAAAGAGAGAACATGAGAAGTGATGAAAGAGAGAACATGAGAAGTGAAGAAAGAGAGAACATGAGAATCCAGTGGTGGAAGAGAGAACATGAGAACTGATGGAAGAGGGAACATGAGAAGACAGTGATGGAAGAGAGAACATAAGAAGACAGTGATCGAAGAGAGAACATAAGAAGTGATGGAAGAAAGAACATGAGAAGACAGTGATGGAAGAGAGAACATGAGAAGACAGTGATGGAAGAGAGAACATGAGAAGTGATGGAAAATAGAAAATGAGAAGTGATGGAAGAGAGAACATGAGAAGTGATGGAAGAGAGAACATGAGAAGTGATGGAAGAGAGAACATGAGAAGACAGTGATGGAAGAAAGAACACGAGAATTGATGGAAGAGAGAACATGAGAAGACAGTGATGGAAGAGAGAACATGAGAAGACAGTGATGGAAGAGCGAACATGAGTAGTGATGGAAGAGAGAACATGAGAAGACAGTGATGGAAGAGAGAACATGAAAAGTGATGGAAGAGAGAACATGAGAAGTGATGGAAGAGAGAACATGTGAAGACAGTGATGGAAGAGAGAACATGAGAACTGATGGAAGAGAGAACATGAGAAGACAGTGATGGAAAAGAGAACATGAGAAGCCAGTGATGGAAGAGAGAACATGAGAAGTGATGAAAGATAGAACATGAGAAGTGATGTAAGAGAGAACATGAGAAGTGGTGGAAGAGAGAACATGAGAAGTTTTGGTAGAGAGAACATGAGAAGTGATGGAAGAGAGAACATGAGAAGTGATGGAAGAGAGAACATGATAAGACAGTGATGGAAGAGAGAACATGAGATGCCAGTGATGGAAGAGAGAACATGAGAAGTGATGGAAGAAAGAACATGAGAAGTGATGGAAGAGAGAACATGAGAATCCAGTGGTGGAAGAGAGAACATGAGAAGTGATGGAAGAGAGAACATGAGAATACAGTGGTGGAAGAGAGAACATGAGAAGTGATGGAAGAGAGAACATGAGAAGTGATGGAAGAGAGAACATGAGAAGTAATGAAAGAGAGAACATGAGAAGTGATGGAAGAGAGAACATGAGAAGTGATGGAAGACAGAACATGAGAAGTGATGAAAAAGAGAACATGAGAAGTGATGATAGATAGAACATGAGATTTGATGAAAGAGAGAACATGAGAAGTGATGAAAGAGAGAACATGAGAAGTGATGAAAGACCGAACATGAGAAGTGATGGAAGAGAGAATTGAGAAGACAGTGATGAAAGAGAGAACATGAAAAGTGATGGAAGAGAGAACATGAGAAGTGATGGAAGAGAGAACATGAGAAGACAATGATGGAAGAGAGAATATGAGAAGACAGTGATGGAAGAGAGAACATGAGAAGTGATGGAAAATAGAAAATGAGAAGTGATGGAAGAGAGAACATGACAAGTGATGGAAGAGAGAACATGAGAAGTGATGGAAGAGAGAACATGAGAAGACAGTGATGGAAGAAAGAACATGAGAAGTGATGGAAGAGAGAACATGAGAAGACAGTGATGAAAGAGAGAACATGAGAAGACAGTGATGGAAGAGCGAACATGAGAAGTGATGGAAGAGAGAACATGAGAAGACAGTGATGGAAGAGAGAACATGAAAAGTGATGGAAGAGAGAACATGAGAAGTGATGGAAGAGAGAACATGTGAAGACAGTGATGGAAGAGAGAACATGAGAACTGATGGAAGAGAGAACATGAGAAGACAGTGATGGAAAAGAGAACATGAGAAGCCAGTGATGGAAGAGAGAACATGAGAAGTGATGAAAGATAGAACATGAGAAGTGATGTAAGAGAGAACATGAGAAGTGGTGGAAGAGAGAACATGAGAAGTTTTGGTAGAGAGAACATGAGAAGTGATGGAAGAGAGAACATGAGAAGTGGTGGAAGAGAGAACATGAGAAGTGATGGAAGAGAGAACATGAGAAGTGATGGAAGAGAGAACATGATAAGACAGTGATGGAAGAGAGAACATGAGATGCCAGTGATGGAAGAGAGAACATGAGAAGTGATGGAAGAAAGAACATGAGAAGTGATGGAAGAGAGAACATGAGAAGTGATGGAAGAGAGAACATGAGAAGTGATGGAAGAGAGAACATGAGAATACAGTGGTGGAAGAGAGAACATGAGAAGTGATGGAAGAGAGAACATGAGAAGTGATGGAAGAGAGAACATGAGAAGTAATGAAAGAGAGAACATGAGAAGTGATGGAAGAGAGAACATGAGAAGTGATGGAAGACAGAACATGAGAAGTGATGAAAAAGAGAACATGAGAAGTGATGATAGATAGAACATGAGAATTGATGAAAGAGAGAACATGAGAAGTGATGAAAGAGAGAACATGAGAAGTGATGAAAGACAGAACATGAGAAGTGATGGAAGAGAGAATTGAGAAGACAGTGATGAAAGAGAGAACATGAAAAGTGATGGAAGAGAGAACATGAGAAGTGATGAAAGACAGAACATGAGAAATGATGAAAAAGAGAACATGAGAAGTGATGAAAGAGAGAACATGAGAAGACAGTGATGGAAAACAGAAAATGAGAAGACAGTGATGGAAGAGAGAACATGAGAAGCCAGTGATGAAAGACAGAAAATGAGAAGACAGTGATGGAAGAGAGAACATGAGAAGCCAGTGATGGAAGAGAGAACATGAGAAGCCAGTGATGGAAGAGAGAACATGAGAAGACAGTGATGGAAGACAGAAAATGAGAAGACAGTGATGAAAGAGAGAACATGAGAAGACAGTGATGGAAGACAGAAAATGAGAAGACAGTGATGAAAGACAGAACATGAGAAGCCAGTGATGGAAGAGAGAACATGAGAAGCCAGTGATGGAAGAGAGAACATGAGAAGACAGTGATGGAAGACAGAAAATGAGAAGACAGTGATGAAAGACAGAACATGAGAAGCCAGTGATGGAAGAGAGAACATGAGAAGACAGTGATGGAAGACAGAAAATGAGAAGACAGTGATGGAAGAGAGAACATGAGAAGCCAGTGATGAAAGAGAGAACATGAGAAGTGATGAAAAACAGATCATGAGAAGCCAGTGATGAAAGAAAGGACGAGATGTGATGGATGAGAGAACATGAGAAGCTAGTGATGAATGAGAGAAAATGAGAAGTGATGAAAGAGAGAACACGAGAAGTGATGAAAGAGAGAACATGAGAAGACAGTGATGGAAGAGAGAAAATGAGAAGTGATGGAAGAGAGAACATGAGAAGTGATGGATGAGAGAACATAAATAGTGATGAAAGAGAGAACAAGAGAAGTGATGAAAGAGAGAACATGAAAAGTGATGAAAGAGAGAACATGAGAAGTGATGAAAGAGAGAACATGAGATGTGATGAAAGAGAGAACATGAGAAGTGATGAAAGAGAGATCATGAGAAGACAGTGATGAAAGAGAGAACATGAGAAGTGATGAAAGAGAGAACATGTGAAGTGATGAAAGAAGAACATAAGAAGTAATGAAAAACAGAACATGAGAAGTGATGAAAGAGAGAACATGAGAAGTGATGGAAGAGAGAACATGAGAAGTGTTGAAAGAGAGAACATGAGAAGTGATGAAAGAGAGAACATGAGAAGTGAAGAAAGAGAGAACATGAGAATCCAGTGTTGGAAGAGAGAACATGAGAACTGATGGAAGAGGGAACATGAGAAGACAGTGATGGAAGCGAGAACATGAGAAGCCAGTGATGGAAGAGAGAACATGAGAAGTGATGGTATAGAGAACATGAGAAATGATGAAAGAGAGAGCATGAGAAGACAGTGATAGAAGACAGAACATGAGAAGCCAGTGATGAAAGAAAGAACATGAGAAGTGATGACAGAGAGAACATGAGAAGTGATGACAGAGAGTTCATGAGAATATATTGATGGAAGACAGAACATGAGAAGTGATGGAAGAGAGAACATGAGAAGTGATGGAAGAGAGAGCATGAGATGTGATGAAAGAGAGAACATGAGATGTGATGGATGAGGGAACATGAGAAGCCAGTGATGAATGAAAGAACATGAGATGTGATGGATGAGGGAACATGAGAAGCCAGTGATGGAAGAGAGAACATGAGAAGCCAGTGATGAAAGAGAGAACATGAGAAGTGATGAAAGAGAGAACATGAGAAGTGATGACAGAGAGAACATGAGAATACAGTGATGGAAGACAGAACATGAGAAATGATGGAAGAGAGAACATGAGAAGTGATGGAAGAGAGAGCATGAGTGATGAAAGAGAGAACATGAGAAGTGATGAAAGAGAGAACATGAGAAGTGATGAAAGAGAGAACATGAGAAGACAGTGATGGAAGACAGAACATTAGAAGACAGTGATGAAAGAGAGAACATGAGAAGTGATGAAAGAGAGAACATGAGAAGTGATGAAAGAGAGAACATGAGAAGTGATGAAAGACAAAACATGAGAAGACAGTGATGAAAGTGAGAACATGAGAAGTGATGAAAGAGAGAACATGTGAAGTGATGAAAGAAGAACATAAGAAGTGATGAAAAACAGAACATGAGAAGTGATGAAAGAGAGAACATTAAAAGTGATGAAAGACAGAACATGAGACGTGATGAAAGACAGAACATGAGAAGACAGTGATGAAAGAGAGAACATGAGAAGTGATGAAAGAGAGAACATGTGAAGTGATGAAAGAAGAACATAAGAAGTGATGAAAAACAGAACATGAGAAGTTATGAAAGAGAGAACATGAGAAGTGATGGAAGAGAGAACATGAGAAGTGTTGAAAGAGAGAACATGAGAAGAGATGAAAGAGAGAACATGAGAAGTGAAGAAAGAGAGAACATGAGAATCCAGTGTTGGAAGAGAGAACATGAGAACTGATGGAAGAGGGAACATGAGAAGACAGTGATGGAAGAGAGAACATGAGAAGCCAGTGATGGAAGAGAGAACATGAGAAGTGATGGAAGAGAGAACAAAAGAAGACAGTGATGGAAGAGAGAACATGAGAAGTGATGGAAGAGAGAACAAAAGAAGACAGTGATGGAAGAGAGAACATGAGAAGTGATGGAAGAGAGAACAAAAGAAGACAGTGATGGAAGAGAGAACATGAGAAGTGATGGAAGAGAGAACAAAAGAAGACAGTGATGGAAGAGAGAACATGAGAAGTGATGGAAGAGAGAAAAAAAGAAGCCAGTGATGGAAGAGAGAACATGAGAAGTGATGGAAGAGAGAACAAAAGAAGACAGTGATGGAAGAGAGAACATGAGAAGTGATGGAAGAGAGAACATGAGAAGACAGTGATGGAAGAGAGAACATGAGAAGACAGTGATGGAAGAGAGAACATGAGAAGACAGTGATGGAAGAGAGAACATGAGAAGTAATGGAAGAGAGAACATGAGAAGACAGTGATGGAAGAGAGAACATGAGTAGTGATGGAAGAGAGAACATGCGAAGTGATGGAAGAGAGAACATGAGAAGTGATGGAAGAGAGAATATGAGAAGACAGTGATGGAAGAATGAACATGAGAAGTGATGGAAGAGAGAACATGAGAAGACAGTGATGGAAGAGAGAAAATGAGAAGTGATGGAAGAGAGAACATGAGAAGTGATGGATGAGAGAACATAAATAGTGATGAAAGAGAAAATAAGAGAAGTGATGAAAGAGAGAACATGAAATTGATGAAAGAGAGAACATGAGAAGTGATGAAAGAGAGAACATGAGATGTGATGAAAGAGAGAACATGAAAAGTGATGGAAGAGAGATAATGATAAGACAGTGATGGAAGAGAGAACATGAGAAGTGATGGAAGAGAGAACATGAGAAGTGATGGAAGAGAGATAATGATAAGACAGTGATGGAAGAGAGAACATGAGATGCCAGTGATGGAAGAGAGAACATGCGAAGTAATGGAAGAAAGAACATGAGAAGTGATGGAAGAGAGAACATGAGAATCCAGTGGTGGAAGAGAGAACATGAGAAGTGATGGAAGAGAGAACATGAGAATCCAGTGGTGGAAGAGAGAACATGAGAAGTGATGGAAGAGAGAACATGAGAAGTGATGGAAGAGAGAACATGAGAAGTAATGAAAGAGAGAACATGAGAAGTGATGGAAGAGAGAACATGAGAAGTGATGGAAGACAGAACATGAGAAGTGATGAAAAAGAGAACATGAGAAGTGATGATAGATAGAACATGAGAATTGATGAAAGAGAGAAAATGAGAAGTGATGGAAGAGAAAACATGAGAAGTGATGGAAGACAGAACATGAGAAGTGATGGAAGAGAGAATTGAGAAGACAGTGATGAAAGAGAGAACATGAAAAGTGATGGAAGAGAGAACATGAGAAGTGATGAAAGAAAGAAAATGAGAAAACAGTGATGGAAGACAGAACATGAGAAATTATGGAAGAGAGAACATGAGAAGTGATGGAAGAGAGAGCATGAGATGTGATGAAAGAGAGAACATGAGAAGTGATGAAAGAGAGAACATGAGAAGTGATGAAAGAGAGAACATGAGAAGTGATGAAAGACAAAACATGAGAAGACAGTGATGAAAGAGAGAACATGAGAAGTGATGAAAGAGAGAACATGAGAAGTGATGAAAGAGAGAACATGAGAAGTGATGAAAGAGAGAACATGAGAAGTGATGAAAGACAAAACATGAGAAGACAGTGATGAAAGTGAGAACATGAGAAGTGATGAAAGAGAGAACATGTGAAGTGATGAAAGAAGAACATAAGAAGTGATGAAAAACAGAACATGAGAAGTGATGAAAGAGAGAACATTAAAAGTGATGAAAGACAGAACATGAGACGTGATGAAAGACAGAACATGAGAAGACAGTGATGAAAGAGAGAACATGAGAAGTGATGAAAGAGAGAACATGTGAAGTGATGAAAGAAGAACATAAGAAGTGATGAAAGAGAGAACATGAGAAGTGATGGAAGAGAGAACATGAGAAGTGTTGAAAGAGAGAACATGAGAAGAGATGAAAGAGAGAACATGAGAAGTGAAGAAAGAGAGAACATGAGAATCCAGTGTTGGAAGAGAGAACATGAGAACTGATGGAAGAGGGAACATGAGAAGACAGTGATGGAAGAGAGAACATGAGAAGCCAGTGATGGAAGAGAGAACATGAGAAGTGATGGAAGAGAGAACAAAAGAAGACAGTGATGGAAGAGAGAACATGAGTAGTGATGGAAGAGAGAACAAAAGAAGACAGTGATGGAAGAGAGAACATGAGAAGTGATGGAAGAGAGAACAAAAGAAGACAGTGATGGAAGAGAGAACATGAGAAGTGATGGAAGAGAGAACAAAAGAAGACAGTGATGGAAGAGAGAACATGAGAAGTGATGGAAGAGAGAACAAAAGAAGCCAGTGATGGAAGAGAGAACATGAGAAGTGATGGAAGAGAGAACAAAAGAAGACAGTGATGGAAGAGAGAACATGAGAAGTGATGGAAGAGAGAACATGAGAAGACAGTGATGGAAGAGAGAACATGAGAAGACAGTGATGGAAGAGAGAACATGAGAAGACAGTGATGGAAGAGAGAACATGAGAAGTGATGGAAGAGAGAACATGAGAAGACAGTGATGGAAGAGAGAACATGAGTAGTGATGGAAGAGAGAACATGAGAAGTGATGGAAGAGAGAATATGAGAAGACAGTGATGGAAGAATGAACATAAGAAGTGATGGAAGAGAGAACACGAGAATCCAGTGTTGGAAGAGAGAACATGAGAACTGATGGAAGAGAGAACAAAAGAAGACAGTGATGGAAGAGAGAACATGAGAAGTGATGGAAGAGAGAACAAAAGAAGACAGTGATGGAAGAGAGAACATGAGAAGTGATGGAAGAGAGAACAACAGAAGACAGTGATGGAAGAGAGAACATGAGAAGTGATGGAAGAGAGAACAAAAGAAGACAGTGATGGAAGAGAGAACATGAGAAGTGATGGAAGAGAGAACAAAAGAAGCCAGTGATGGAAGAGAGAACATGAGAAGTGATGGAAGAGAGAACAAAAGAAGACAGTGATGGAAGAGAGAACATGAGAAGTGATGGAAGAGAGAACATGAGAAGACAGTGATGGAAGAGAGAACATGAGAAGACAGTGATGGAAGAGAGAACATGAGAAGACAGTGATGGAAGAGAGAACATGAGAAGTGATGGAAGGGAGAACATGAGAAGACAGTGATGGAAGAGAGAACATGAGTAGTGATGGAAGAGAGAACATGAGAAGTGATGGAAGAGAGAACATGAGAAGTGATGGAAGAGAGAATATGAGAAGACAGTGATGGAAGAATGAACATGAGAAGTGATGGAAGAGAGAACATGAGAAGACAATGATTGAAGAGAGAAAATGAGAAGTGATGGAAGAGAGAACATGAGAAGTGATGGATGAGAGAACATAAATAGTGATGAAAGAGAAAACAAGAGAAGTGATGAAAGAGAGAACATGAAAAGTGATGAAAGAGAGAACATGAGAAGTGATGAAAGAGAGAACATGAGATGTGATGAAAGAGAGAACATGAAAAGTGATGAAAGAGAGAACATGAGAAGACAGTGATGGAAGAGAGAACATGAGAAGTGATGGAAGAGAGAACATGAGAAGTGATGGAAGAGAGATAATGATAAGACAGTGATGGAAGAGAGAACATGAGATGCCAGTGATGGAAGAGAGAACATGAGAAGTGATGGAAGAAAGAACATGAGAAGTGATGGAAGAGAGAACATGAGAATCCAGTGGTGGAAGAGAGAACATGAGAAGTGATGGAAGAGAGAACATGAGAAGTGATGGAAGAGAGAACATGAGAAGTAATGAAAGAGAGAACATGAGAAGTGATGGAAGAGAGAACATGAGAAGTGATGGAAGACAGAACATGAGAAGTGATGAAAAAGAGAACATGAGAAGTGATGATAGATAGAACATGAGAATTGATGAAAGAGAGAACATGAGAAGTGATGGAAGAGAAAACATGAGAAGTGATGGAAGACAGAACATGAGAAGTGATGAAAGAGAGAACATGAGAAAACAGTGATGGAAGACAGAACATGAGAAATTATGGAAGAGAGAACATGAGAAGTGATGGAAGAGAGAGCATGAGATGTGATGAAAGAGAGAACATGAGAAGTGATGAAAGAGAGAACATGAGAAGTGATGAAAGAGAGAACATGAGAAGACAGTGATCGAAGACAGAACATTAGAAGACAGTGATGAAAGAGAGAACATGAGAAGTGATGAAAGAGCGAACATGAGAAGTGATGAAAGAGAGAACATGAGAAGTGATGAAAGAGAGAACATGAGAAGTGATGAAAGACAAAACATGAGAAGACAGTGATGAAAGTGAGAACATGAGAAGTGATGAAAGAGAGAACATGTGAAGTGATGAAAGAAGAACATAAGAAGTGATGAAAAACAGAACATGAGAAGTGATGAAAGAGAGAACATTAAAAGTGATGAAAGACAGAACATGAGACGTGATGAAAGACAGAACATGAGAAGACAGTGATGAAAGAGAGAACATGAGAAGTGATGAAAGAGAGAACATGTGAAGTGATGAAAGAAGAACATAAGAAGTGATGAAAAACAGAACATGAGAAGTGATGAAAGAGAGAACATGAGAAGTGATGGAAGAGAGAACATGAGAAGTGTTGAAAGAGAGAACATCAGAAGAGATGAAATAGAGAACATGAGAAGTGAAGAAAGAGAGAACATGAGAATCCAGTGTCGGAAGAGAGAACATGAGAACTGATGGAAGAGGAAACATGAGAAGACAGTGATGGAAGAGAGAACATGAGAAGCCAGTGATGGAAGAGAGAACATGAGAAGTGATGGAAGAGAGAACAAAAGAAGACAGTGATGGAAGAGAGAACATGAGAAGTGATGGAAGAGAGAACAAAAGAAGACAGTGATGGAAGAGAGAACATGAGAAGTGATGGAAGAGAGAACAAAAGAAGCCAGTGATGGAAGAGAGAACATGAGAAGTGATGGAAGAGAGAACAAAAGAAGACAGTGATGGAAGAGAGAACATGAGAAGTGATGGAAGAGAGAACATGAGAAGACAGTGATGGAAGAGAGAACATGAGAAGACAGTGATGGAAGAGAGAACATGAGAAGACAGTGATGGAAGAGAGAACATGAGATGCCAGTGATGGAAGAGAGAACATGAGAAGTGATGGAAGAAAGAACATGAGAAGTGATGGAAGAGAGAACATGAGAATCCAGTGGTGGAAGAGAGAACATGAGAAGTGATGGAAGAGAGAACATGAGAATCCAGTGGTGGAAGAGAGAACATGAGAAGTGATGGAAGAGAGAACAAAAGAAGACAGTGATGGAAGAGAGAACATGAGAAGTGATGGAAGAGAGAACAAAAGAAGACAGTGATGGAAGAGAGAACATGAGAAGTGATGGAAGAGAGAACAAAAGAAGACAGTGATGGAAGAGAGAACATGAGAAGTGATGGAAGAGAGAACAAAAGAAGACAGTGATGGAAGAGAGAACATGAGAAGTGATGGAAGAGAGAACAAAAGAAGCCAGTGATGGAAGAGAGAACATGAGAAGTGATGGAAGAGAGAACAAAAGAAGACAGTGATGGAAGAGAGAACATGAGAAGTGATGGAAGAGAGAACATGAGAAGACAGTGATGGAAGAGAGAACATGAGAAGACAGTGATGGAAGAGAGAACATGAGAAGACAGTGATGGAAGAGAGAACATGAGAAGTGATGGAAGAGAGAACATGAGAAGACAGTGATGGAAGAGAGAACATGAGTAGTGATGGAAGAGAGAACATGAGAAGTAATGGAAGAGAGAATATGAGAAGACAGTGATGGAAGAATGAACATTAGAAGTGATGGAAGAGAGAACATGAGAAGACAGTGATGGAAGAGAGAAAATGAGAAGTGATAGAAGAGAGAACATGAGAAGTGATGGATGAGAGAACATAAATAGTGATGAAAGAGAAAACAAGAGAAGTGATGAAAGAGAGAACATGAAAAGTGATGAAAGAGAGAACATGAGAAGTGATGAAAGAGAGAACATGAGATGTGATGAAAGAGAGAACAAGAAAAGTGATGAAAGAGAGAACATGAGAAGACAGTGATGGAAGAGAGAACATGAGAAGTGATGGAAGAGAGAACATGAGAAGTGATGGAAGAGAGATAATGATAAGACAGTGATGGAAGAGAGAACATGAGATGCCAGTGATGGAAGAGAGAACATGAGAAGTGATGGAAGAAAGAACATGAGAAGTGATGGAAGAGAGAACATGAGAATCCAGTGGTGGAAGAGAGAACATGAGAAGTGATGGAAGAGAGAACATGAGAAGTGATGGAAGAGAGAACATGAGAAGTAATGAAAGAGAGAACATGAGAAGTGATGGAAGAGAGAACATGAGAAGTGATGGAAGACAGAACATGAGAAGTGATGAAAAAGAGAACATGAGAAGTGATGATAGATAGAACATGAGAATTGATGAAAGAGAGAACATGAGAAGTGATGGAAGAGAAAACATGAGAAGTGATGGAAGACAGAACATGAGAAGTGATGGAAGAGAGAATTGAGAAGACAGTGATGAAAGAGAGAACATGAAAAGTGATGGAAGAGAGAACATGAGAAGTGATGAAAGAGAGAACATGAGAAGACAGTGATAGAAGACAGAACATGAGAAGCCAGTGATGAAAGAAAGGACGAGATGTGATGGATGAGAGAACATGAGAAGCCAGTGATGGGAGAGAGAACATGAAAAGCCAGTGATGAATGAGAGAAAAGGAGAAGTGATGAAAGAGAGAACATGAGAAGACAGTGATGGAAGAGAGAAAATGAGAAGTGATGGAAGAGAGAACATGAGAAGTGATGGATGAGAGAACATAAATAGTGATGAAAGAGAGAACATGAGAAGTGATGAAAAAGAGAACATGAGAAGTGATGAAAGAGAGAACATGAGAAGTGATGGAAGACAGAACATGAGAAGTGATGAAAAAGAGAACATGAGAAGTGATGATAGATAGAACATGAGAATTGATGAAAGAGAGAACATGAGAAGTGATGAAAGAGAGAACATGAGAAGTGATGAAAGACAGAACATGAGAAGTGATGGAAGAGAGAATTGAGAAGACAGTGATGAAAGAGAGAACATGAAAAGTGATGGAAGAGAGAACATGAGAAGTGATGAAAGACAGAACATGAGAAGTGATGAAAAAGAGAACATGAGAAGTTATGAAAGAGAGAACATGAGAAGACAGTGATGGAAGACAGAACATGAGAAGTGATGGAAGAGAGAACATGAGAAGCCAGTAATGAAAGAGAGAACATGAGAAATGATGAAAGAGAGAACATGAGAAGACAGTGATAGAAGACAGAACATGAGAAGCCAGTGATGAATGAGAGAAAAGGAGAAGTGATGAAAGAGAGAACATGAGAAGACAGTGATGGAAGAGAGAAAATGAGAAGTGATGGAAGAGAGAACATGAGAAGTGATGGATGAGAGAACATAAATAGTGATGAACGAGAGAACATGAGAAGTGATGAAAGAGAGAACATGAGAAGTGATGAAAGAGAGAACATGAGAAGTGATGACAGAGAGAAAATGAGAAATGATGGAAGAGAGAACATGAGAAGTGATGGAAGAGAGAGCATGAGATGTGATGAAAGAGAGAACATGAGAAGTGATGAAAGAGAGAACATGAGAAGTGATGAAAGAGAGAACATGAGAAGACAGTGATGGAAGACAGAACATTAGAAGACAGTGATGAAAGAGAGAACATGAGAAGTGATGAAAGAGAGAACATGAGAAGTGATGAAAGAGAGAACATGAGAAGTGATGAAAGAGAGAACATGAGAAGTGATGAAAGACAAAACATGAGAAGACAGTGATGAAAGTGAGAACATGAGAAGTGATGAAAGAGAGAACATGTGAAGTGATGAAAGAAGAACATAAGAAGTGATGAAAAACAGAACATGAGAAGTGATGAAAGAGAGAACATGAGAAGTGATGGAAGAGAGAACATGAGAAGTGTTGAAAGAGAGAACATGAGAAGAGATGAAAGAGAGAACATGAGAAGTGAAGAAAGAGAGAACATGAGAATCCAGTGTTGGAAGAGAGAACATGAGAACTGATGGAAGAGGGAACATGAGAAGACAGTGATGGAAGAGAGAACATGAGAAGCCAGTGATGGAAGAGAGAACATGAGAAGTGATGGAAGAGAGAACAAAAGAAGACAGTGATGGAAGAGAGAACATGAGAAGTGATGGAAGAGAGAACAAAAGAAGACAGTGATGGAAGAGAGAACATGAGACGTGATGGAAGAGAGAACAAAAGAAGACAGTGATGGAAGAGAGAATATGAGAAGTGATGTAAGAGAGAACAAAAGAAGCCAGTGATGGAAGAGAGAACATGAGAAGTGATGGAAGAGAGAACATGAGAAGACAGTGATGGAAGAGAGAACATGAGTAGTAATGGAAGAGAGAACATGAGAAGTGATGGAATAGAGAATATGAGAAGACAGTGATGGAAGAATGAACATGAGAAGTGATGGAAGAGAGAACATGAGAAGACAGTGATGGAAGAGAGAAAATGAGAAGTGATGGAAGAGAGAACATGAGAAGTGATGGATGAGAGAACATAAATAGTGATGAAAGAGAAAACAAGTTAAGTGATGAAAGAGAGAACATGAAAAGTGATGAAAGAGAGAATATGAGAAGTGATGAAAGAGAGAACATGAGATGTGATGAAAGAGAGAACATGAAAAGTGATGAAAGAGAGAACATGAGAAGACAGTGATGGAAGAGAGAACATGAGAAGTGATGGAAGAGAGAACATGAGAAGTGATGGAAGAGAGATAATGATAAGACAGTGATGGAAGAGAGAACATGAGATGCCAGTGATGGAAGAGAGAACATGAGAAGTGATGGAAGAAAGAACATGAGAAGTGATGGAAGAGAGAACATGAGAATCCAGTGGTGGAAGAGAGAACATGAGAAGTGATGGAAGAGAGAACATGAGAATCCAGTGGTGGAAGAGAGAACATGAGAAGTGATGGAAGAAAGAATATGAGAAGTGATGGAAGAGAGAACATGAGAAGTAATGAAAGAGAGAACATGAGAAGTGATGGAAGAGAGAACATGAGAAGTGATGGAAGACAGAACATGAGAAGTGATGGAAGAGAGAATTGAGAAGACAGTGATGAAAGAGAGAACATGAAAAGTGATGGAAGAGAGAACATGAGAAGTGATGAAAGAGAGAACATGAGAAGGCAGTGATAGAAGACAGAACATGAGAAGCCAGTGATGAAAGAAAGGACGAGATGTGATGGATGAGAGAACATGAGAAGCCAGTGATGGAAGAGAGAACATGAAAAGCCAGTGATGAATGAGAGAAAAGGAGAAGTGATGAAAGAGAGAACATGAGAAGACAGTGATGGAAGAGAGAAAATGAGAAGTGATGGAAGAGAGAACATGAGAAGTGATGGATGAGAGAACATAAATAGTGATGAAAGAGAGAACATGAGAAGTGATGAAAAAGAGAACATGAGAAGTGATGAAAGAGAGAACATGAGAAGTGATGGAAGACAGAACATGAGAAGTGATGAAAAAGGGAACATGAGAAGTGATGATAGATAGAACATGAGAATTGATGAAAGAGAGAACATGAGAAGTGATGAAAGAGAGAACATGAGAAGTGATGAAAGACAGAACATGAGAAGTGATGGAAGAGAGAATTGAGAAGACAGTGATGAAAGAGAGAACATGAAAAGTGATGGAAGAGAGAACATGAGAAGTGATGAAAGACAGAACATGAGAAGTGATGAAAAAGAGAACATGAGAAGTTATGAAAGAGAGAACATGAGAAGACAGTGATGGAAGACAGAACATGAGAAGTGATGGAAGAGAGAACATGAGAAGCCAGTAATGAAAGAGAGAACATGAGAAATGATGAAAGAGAGAACATGAGAAGACAGTGATAGAAGACAGAACATGAGAAGCCAGTGATGAATGAGAGAAAAGGAGAAGTGATGAAAGAGAGAACATGAGAAGACAGTGATGGAAGAGAGAAAATGAGAAGTGATGGAAGAGAGAACATGAGAAGTGATGGATGAGAGAACATAAATAGTGATGAACGAGAGAACATGAGAAGTGATGAAAGAGAGAACATGAGAAGTGATGAAAGAGAGAACATGAGAAGTGATGACAGAGAGAAAATGAGAAATGATGGAAGAGAGAACATGAGAAGTGATGGAAGAGAGAGCATGAGATGTGATGAAAGAGAGAACATGAGAAGTGATGAAAGAGAGAACATGAGAAGTGATGAAAGAGAGAACATGAGAAGACAGTGATGGAAGACAGAACATTAGAAGACAGTGATGAAAGAGAGAACATGAGAAGTGATGAAAGAGAGAACATGAGAAGTGATGAAAGAGAGAACATGAGAAGTGATGAAAGAGAGAACATGAGAAGTGATGAAAGACAAAACATGAGAAGACAGTGATGAAAGTGAGAACATGAGAAGTGATGAAAGAGAGAACATGTGAAGTGATGAAAGAAGAACATAAGAAGTGATGAAAAACAGAACATGAGAAGTGATGAAAGAGAGAACATGAGAAGTGATGGAAGAGAGAACATGAGAAGTGTTGAAAGAGAGAACATGAGAAGAGATGAAAGAGAGAACATGAGAAGTGAAGAAAGAGAGAACATGAGAATCCAGTGTTGGAAGAGAGAACATGAGAACTGATGGAAGAGGGAACATGAGAAGACAGTGATGGAAGAGAGAACATGAGAAGCCAGTGATGGAAGAGAGAACATGAGAAGTGATGGAAGAGAGAACAAAAGAAGACAGTGATGGAAGAGAGAACATGAGAAGTGATGGAAGAGAGAACAAAAGAAGACAGTGATGGAAGAGAGAACATGAGAAGTGATGGAAGAGAGAACAAAAGAAGAAAGTGATGGAAGAGAGAATATGAGAAGTGATGTAAGAGAGAACAAAAGAAGCCAGTGATGGAAGAGAGAACATGAGAAGTGATGGAAGAGAGAACATGAGAAGACAGTGATGGAAGAGAGAACATGAGTAGTAATGGAAGAGAGAACATGAGAAGTGATGGAATAGAGAATATGAGAAGACAGTGATGGAAGAATGAACATGAGAAGTGATGGAAGAGAGAACATGAGAAGACAGTGATGGAAGAGAGAAAATGAGAAGTGATGGAAGAGAGAACATGAGAAGTGATGATGAGAGAACATAAATAGTGATGAAAGAGAAAACAAGTTAAGTGATGAAAGAGAGAACATGAAAAGTGATGAAAGAGAGAATATGAGAAGTGATGAAAGAGAGAACATGAGATGTGATGAAAGAGAGAACATGAAAAGTGATGAAAGAGAGAACATGAGAAGACAGTGATGGAAGAGAGAACATGAGAAGTGATGGAAGAGAGAACATGAGAAGTGATGGAAGAGAGATAATGATAAGACAGTGATGGAAGAGAGAACATGAGATGCCAGTGATGGAAGAGAGAACATGAGAAGTGATGGAAGAAAGAACATGAGAAGTGATGGAAGAGAGAACATGAGAATCCAGTGGTGGAAGAGAGAACATGAGAAGTGATGGAAGAGAGAACATGAGAATCCAGTGGTGGAAGAGAGAACATGAGAAGTGATGGAAGAAAGAATATGAGAAGTGATGGAAGAGAGAACATGAGAAGTAATGAAAGAGAGAACATGAGAAGTGATGGAAGAGAGAACATGAGAAGTGATGGAAGACAGAACATGAGAAGTGATGGAAGAGAGAATTGAGAAGACAGTGATGAAAGAGAGAACATGAAAAGTGATGGAAGAGAGAACATGAGAAGTGATGAAAGAGAGAACATGAGAAGGCAGTGATAGAAGACAGAACATGAGAAGCCAGTGATGAAAGAAAGGACGAGATGTGATGGATGAGAGAACATGAGAAGCCAGTGATGGAAGAGAGAACATGAAAAGCCAGTGATGAATGAGAGAAAAGGAGAAGTGATGAAAGAGAGAACATGAGAAGACAGTGATGGAAGAGAGAAAATGAGAAGTGATGGAAGAGAGAACATGAGAAGTGATGGATGAGAGAACATAAATAGTGATGAAAGAGAGAACATGAGAAGTGATGAAAAAGAGAACATGAGAAGTGATGAAAGAGAGAACATGAGAAGTGATGGAAGACAGAACATGAGAAGTGATGAAAAAGAGAACATGAGAAGTGATGATAGATAGAACATGAGAATTGATGAAAGAGAGAACATGAGAAGTGATGAAAGAGAGAACATGAGAAGTGATGAAAGACAGAACATGAGAAGTGATGGAAGAGAGAATTGAGAAGACAGTGATGAAAGAGAGAACATGAAAAGTGATGGAAGAGAGAACATGAGAAGTGATGAAAGACAGAACATGAGAAGTGATGAAAAAGAGAACATGAGAAGTTATGAAAGAGAGAACATGAGAAGACAGTGATGGAAGACAGAACATGAGAAGTGATGGAAGAGAGAACATGAGAAGCCAGTAATGAAAGAGAGAACATGAGAAATGATGAAAGAGAGAACATGAGAAGACAGTGATAGAAGACAGAACATGAGAAGCCAGTGATGAAAGAAAGGACGAGATGTGATGGATGAGAGAACATGAGAAGCCAGTGATGGAAGAGAGAACATGAAAAGCCAGTGATGAATGAGAGAAAAGGAGAAGTGATGAAAGAGAGAACATGAGAAGACAGTGATGGAAGAGAGAAAATGAGAAGTGATGGAAGAGAGAACATGAGAAGTGATGGATGAGAGAACATAAATAGTGATGAACGAGAGAACATGAGAAGTGATGAAAGAGAGAACATGAGAAGTGATGAAAGAGAGAACATGAGATGTGATGAAAGAGAGAACATGAGAAGTGATGGAAGAGAGAACATGAGATGTGATGGAAGAGAGAACATGAGAAGTGATGGAAGAGAGAACATGAGATGTGATGGAAGAGAGAACATGAGATGAGATGGAAGAGAGAACATGAGAAGTGATGAAAGAGAGAACATGAGAAGTGATGGAAGAGAGAACATGAGAAGTGATGAAAGAGAGAACATGAGAAGTGATGGAAGAGAGAAAATGAGAAGCCAGTAATGAAAGAGAGAACATGAGAAATGATGAAAGAGAGAACATGAGAAGACAGTGAAAGAAGACAGAACTTGAGAAGCCAGTGATGAAAGAAAGGACGAGATGTGATGGATGAGAGAACATGAGAAGCCAGTGATGGAAGAGAGAACATGAAAAGCCAGTGATGAATGAGAGAAAATGAGAAGTGATGAAAGAGAGAACATGAGAAGTGATGAATGAGAGAAAATGAGAAGTGATGAAAGAGAGAACATGAGAAGTGATGAAAGAGAGAACATGAGAAGTGATGAATGAGAGAAAATGAGAAGTGATGAAAGAGAGAACATGAGAAGTAATGAATGAGAGAACATGAGAAGTGATGAAAGAGAGAACATGAGAAGTGATGAAAGAGAGAACATGAGAAGTGATGAAAGAGAGAACATGAGAAGTGATGAATGAGAGAAAATGAGAAGTGATGAAAAAGAGAACATGAGAAGTGATGAAAGAGAGAACATGAGAAGTGATGGAAGAGAGAACATGAGAAGTGATGAAAGAGAGAACATGAGAAGTGATGGAAGAGAGAACATTAGAAGCCAGTAATGAAAGAGAGAACATGAGAAATGATGAAAGTTAGAACATGAGAAGACAGTGATAGAAGACAGAACTTGAGAAGCCAGTGATGAAAGAAAGGACGAGAAGTGATGGATGAGAGAACATGAGAAGCCAGTGATGGAAGAGAGAACATGAAAAGCCAGTGATGAATGAGAGAAAATGAGAAGTGATGAAAGAGAGAACACGAGAAGTGATGAAAGAGAGAACATGAGAGGACAGTGATGGAAGAGAGAAAATGAGAAGTGATGGAAGAGAGAACACGAGAAGTGATGGATGAGAGAAAATAAATAGTGATGAAAGAGAGAACATGAGAAGTGATGAAAGAGAGAACATGTGAAGTGATGAAAGAGAGAACATGAGAAGTGATGAAAGAGAGAACATGAGATGTAATGAAAGAGAGAACATGAGACGTGATGAAAGAGAGAACATGAGAAGACAGTGATGGAAGACAGAACATGAGAAGACAGTGATGAAAGAGAGAACATGAGAAGTGATGAGAGAGAGACCAAGAGAATTGATGAAAGAACATGAGAAGTGATGAAAGACAAAACATGAGAAGACAGTGATGAAAGTGAGAACATGAGAAGTGATGAAAGAGAGAACATGAGATGTCATGAAAGAGAGAACATGAGACGTGATGAAAGACAGAACATGAGAAGACAGTGATGAAAGAGAGAACATGAGAATTGATGAAAGAGAGAACATGAGAAGTGATGAAAGAGAGAACATGAGAAGTGATGAAAGACAGAACATGAGAAGTGATGGAAGAGAGAATTGAGAAGACAGTGATGAAAGAGAGAACATGAAAAGTGATGGAAGAGAGAACATGAGAAGTGATGAAAGAGAGAACATGAGATGTGATGAAAGAGAGAACATGAGAAGTGATGGAAGAGAGAACATGAGATGTGATGGAAGAGAGAACATGAGAAGTGATGGAAGAGAGAACATGAGATGTGATGGAAGAGAGAACATGAGATGAGATGGAAGAGAGAACATGAGAAGTGATGAAAGAGAGAACATGAGAAGTGATGGAAGAGAGAACATGAGAAGTGATGAAAGAGAGAACATGAGAAGTGATGGAAAAGAGAAAATGAGAAGCCAGTAATGAAAGAGAGAACATGAGAAATGATGAAAGTTAGAACATGAGAAGACAGTGATAGAAGACAGAACTTGAGAAGCCAGTGATGAAAGAAAGGACGAGAAGTGATGGATGAGAGAACATGAGAAGCCAGTGATGGAAGAGAGAACATGAAAAGCCAGTGATGAATGAGAGAAAATGAGAAGTGATGAAAGAGAGAACACGAGAAGTGATGAAAGAGAGAACATGAGAAGACAGTGATGGAAGAGAGAAAATGAGAAGTGATGGAAGAGAGAACACGAGAAGTGATGAAAGAGAGAACATGTGAAGTGATGAAAGAGAGAACATGAGAAGTGATGAAAGAGAGAACATGAGATTAAATGAAAGAGAGAACATGAGACGTGATGAAAGAGAGAACATGAGAAGACAGTGATGGAAGACAGAACATGAGAAGACAGTGATGAAAGAGAGAACATGAGAAGTGATGAGAGAGAGACCAAGAGAATTGATGAAAGAACATGAGAAGTGATGAAAGACAAAACATGAGAAGACAGTGATGAAAGTGAGAACATGAGAAGTGATGAAAGAGAGAACATGAGATGTCATGAAAGAGAGAACATGAGACGTGATGAAAGACAGAACATGAGAAGACAGTGATGAAAGAGAGAACAAGAGAATTGATGAAAGAGAGAACATGAGAAGTGATGAAAGAGAGAACATGAGAAGTGATGAAAGACAGAACATGAGAAGTGATGGAAGAGAGAATTGAGAAGACAGTGATGAAAGAGAGAACATGAAAAGTGATGGAAGAGAGAACATGAGAAGTGATGAAAGAGAGAACATGAGATGTGATGAAAGAGAGAACATGAGAAGTGATGGAAGAGAGAACATGAGATGTGATGGAAGAGAGAACATGAGAAGTGATGGAAGAGAGAACATGAGATGTGATGGAAGAGAGAACATGAGATGAGATGGAAGAGAGAACATGAGAAGTGATGAAAGAGAGAACATGAGAAGTGATGGAAGAGAGAACATGAGAAGTGATGAAAGAGAGAACATGAGAAGTGATGGAAGAGAGAAAATGAGAAGCCAGTAATGAAAGAGAGAACATGAGAAATGATGAAAGAGAGAACATGAGAGAACAGTGATAGAAGACAGAACTTGAGAAGCCAGTGATGAAAGAAAGGACGAGATGTGATGGATGAGAGAACATGAGAAGCCAGTGATGGAAGAGAGAACATGAAAAGCCAGTGATGAATGAGAGAAAATGAGAAGTGATGAAAGAGAGAACATGAGAAGTGATGAATGAGAGAAAATGAGAAGTGATGAAAGAGAGAACATGAGAAGTGATGGAATAGAGAACATGAGATGTGATGGAAGAGAGAACATGAGATGAGATGGAAGAGAGAACATGAGAAGTGATGAAAGAGAGAACATGAGAAGTGATGGAAGAGAGAACATGAGAAGTGATGAAAGAGAGAACATGAGAAGTGATGGAAGAGAGAAAATGAGAAGCCAGTAATGAAAGAGAGAACATGAGAAATGATGAAAGAGAGAACATGAGAAGACAGTGATAGAAGACAGAACTTGAGAAGCCAGTGATGAAAGAAAGGACGAGATGTGATGGATGAGAGAACATGAGAAGCCAGTGATGGAAGAGAGAACATGAAAAGCCAGTGATGAATGAGAGAAAATGAGAAGTGATGAAAGAGAGAACACGAGAAGTGATGAAAGAGAGAACATGAGAAGACAGTGATGGAAGAGAGAAAATGAGAAGTGATGGAAGAGAGAACACGAGAAGTGATGGATGAGAGAAAATAAATAGTGATGAAAGAGAGAACATGAGAAGTGATGAAAGAGAGAACATGTGAAGTGATGAAAGAAAGAACATGAGAAGTGATGAAAGAGAGAACATGAGATGTAATGAAAGAGAGAACATGAGACGTGATGAAAGAGAGAACATGAGAAGACAGTGATGGAAGACAGAACATGAGAAGACAGTGATGAAAGAGAGAACATGAGAAGTGATGAGAGAGAGACCAAGAGAATTGATGAAAGAACATGAGAAGTGATGAAAGACAAAACATGAGAAGACAGTGATGAAAGTGAGAACATGAGAAGTGATGAAAGAGAGAACATGAGATGTCATGAAAGAGAGAACATGAGACGTGATGAAAGACAGAACATGAGAAGACAGTGATGAAAGAGAGAACATGAGAATTGATGAAAGAGAGAACATGAGAAGTGATGAAAGAGAGAACATGAGAAGTGATGAAAGACAGAACATGAGAAGTGATGGAAGAGAGAATTGAGAAGACAGTGATGAAAGAGAGAACATGAAAAGTGATGAAAGAGAGAACATGAGAAGTGATGAAAGAGAGAACATGAGATGTGATGAAAGAGAGAACATGAGAAGTGATGGAAGAGAGAACATGAGATGTGATGGAAGAGAGAACATGAGAAGTGATGGAAGAGAGAACATGAGATGTGATGGAAGAGAGAACATGAGATGAGATGGAAGAGAGAACATGAGAAGTGATGAAAGAGAGAACATGAGAAGTGATGGAAGAGAGAACATGAGAAGTGATGAAAGAGAGAACATGAGAAGTGATGGAAGAGAGAAAATGAGAAGCCAGTAATGAAAGAGAGAACATGAGATGTGATGAAAGAGAGAACATGAGAAGTGATGAAAGACAGAACATGAGAAGTGATGGAAGAGAGAATTGAGAAGACAGTGATGAAAGAGAGAACATGAAAAGTGATGAAAGAGAGAACATGAGAAGTGATGAAAGAGAGAACATGAGATGTGATGAAAGAGAGAACATGAGAAGTGATGGAAGAGAGAACATGAGATGTGATGGAAGAGAGAACATGAGAAGTGATGGAAGAGAGAACATGAGATGTGATGGAAGAGAGAACATGAGATGAGATGGAAGAGAGAACATGAGAAGTGATGAAAGAGAGAACATGAGAAGTGATGGAAGAGAGAACATGAGAAGTGATGAAAGAGAGAACATGAGAAGTGATGGAAGAGAGAAAATGAGAAGCCAGTAATGAAAGAGAGAACATGAGAAATGATGAAAGAGAGAACATGAGAAGACAGTGATAGAAGACAGAACTTGAGAAGCCAGTGATGAAAGAAAGGACGAGATGTGATGGATGAGAGAACATGAGAAGCCAGTGATGGAAGAGAGAACATGAAAAGCCAGTGATGAATGAGAGAAAATGAGAAGTGATGAAAGAGAGAACATGAGAAGTGATGAATGAGAGAAAATGAGAAGTGATGAAAGAGAGAACATGAGAAGTGATGAAAGAGAGAACATGAGAAGTGATGAATGAGAGAAAATGAGAAGTGATGAAAGAGAGAACATGAGAAGTAATGAATGAGAGAACATGAGAAGTGATGAAAGAGAGAACATGAGAAGTGATGAAAGAGAGAACATGAGAAGTGATGAAAGAGAGAACATGAGAAGTGATGAATGAGAGAAAATGAGAAGTGATGAAAGAGAGAACATGAGAAGTGATGAAAGAGAGAACATGAGAAGTGATGGAAGAGAGAACATGAGAAGTGATGAAAGAGAGAACATGAGAAGTGATGGAAGAGAGAACATTAGAAGCCAGTAATGAAAGAGAGAAAATGAGAAGTGATGAAAGAGAGAACATGAGAAGTGATGAATGAGAGAAAATGAGAAGACAGTGATAGAAGACAGAACTTGAGAAGCCAGTGATGAAAGAAAGGACGAGAAGTGATGGATGAGAGAACATGAGAAGCCAGTGATGGAAGAGAGAACATGAAAAGCCAGTGATGAATGAGAGAAAATGAGAAGTGATGAAAGAGAGAACACGAGAAGTGATGAAAGAGAGAACATGAGAAGACAGTGATGGAAGAGAGAAAATGAGAAGTGATGGAAGAGAGAACACGAGAAGTGATGGATGAGAGAAAATAAATAGTGATGAAAGAGAGAACATGAGAAGTGATGAAAGAGAGAACATGAGAAGTGATGAAAGAGAGAACATGAGATGTAATGAAAGAGAGACCAAGAGAATTGATGAAAGAACATGAGAAGTGATGAAAGACAAAACATGAGAAGACAGTGATGAAAGTGAGAACATGAGAAGTGATGAAAGAGAGAACATGAGATGTCATGAAAGAGAGAACATGAGACGTGATGAAAGACAGAACATGAGAAGACATTGATGAAAGAGAGAACATGAAAATTGATGAAAGAGAGAACATGAGAAGTGATGAAAGAGAGAACATGAGAAGTGATGAAAGACAGAACATGAGAAGTGATGGAAGAGAGAATTGAGAAGACAGTGATGAAAGAGAGAACATGAAAAGTGATGGAAGAGAGAACATGAGAAGTGATGGAAGACAGAACATGAGAAGTGATGAAAAAGAGAACATGAGAAGTGATGAAAGAGAGAACATGAGAAGTGATGGAAGAGAGAACACGAGAAACCAGTAATGAAAGAGAGAACATGAGAAATGATGAAAGAGAGAACATAAGAAGACAGTGATAGAAGACAGAACATGAGAAGCCAGTGATGGAAGAGAGAACATGAGAAGTGATGAAAGAGAGAACATGAGATGTGATAAAAGAGAGAACATGAGAAGATAGTGATGGAAGACAGAACATGAGAAGTGATGGAAGAGAAAACATCAGAAGTGATGGAAGAGAGAACATGAGATGCGATGATAGAGAAAACATGTGAAGTGATGGAAGAGAGAACATGAGATGTGATGGAAGAGAGAACATGAGAAGTAATGGAAGAGAGAAAATGAGATGTGATGGAAGAGAGAACATGAGATGTGATGGAAGAGAGAACATGAGAAGTGATGAAAGAGAGAACATGAGAAGTGATGGAAGAGAGAACATGAGAAGTGATGAAAGAGAGAACATGAGAAGCCAGTAATGAAAGAGAGAACATGAGAAATGATGAAAGAGAGAACATGAGAAGACAGTGATAGAAGACAGAACTTGAGAAGCCAGTGATGAAAGAAAGGACGAGATGTGATGGATGAGAGAACATGAGAAGCCAGTGATGGAAGAGAGAACATGAAAAGCCAGTGATGAATGAGAGAAAATGAGAAGTGATGAAAGAGAGAACACGAGAAGTGATGAAAGAGAGAACATGAGAAGACAGTGATGGAAGAGAGAAAATGAGAAGTGATGGAAGAGAGAACATGAGAAGTGATGGATGAGAGAAAATAAATAGTGATGAAAGAGAGAACATGAGAAGTGATGAAAGAGAGAACATGTGAAGTGATGAAAGAGAGAACATGAGAAGTGATGAAAGAGAGAACATGAGATGTAATGAAAGAGAGAACATGAGAAGACAGTGATGGAAGACAGAACATGAGAAGTGATGGAAGAGAGAACATGAGAAGTGATGAGAGAGAGACCACGAGAATTGATGAAAGAACATGAGAAGTGATGAAAGAGAGAACATGAGAAGTGATGAAAGAGAGAACATGAGAATTGATGAAAGAACATGAGAAGTGATGAAAGAGAGAACGTGAGAAGTGATGAGAGAGAGACCACGAGAATTGATGAAAGAACATGAGAAGTGATGAAAGACAAAACATGAGAAGACAGTGATGAAAGAGAGAACATGAGATGTCATGAAAGAGAGAACATGAGACGTGATGAAAGACAGAACATGAGAAGACAGTGATGAAAGAGAGAACATGAGAATTGATGAAAGAGAGAACATGAGAAGTGATGAAAAAGAGAACATGAGAAGTGATGAAAGACAGAACATGAGAAGTGATGGAAGAGAGAATTGAGAAGACAGTGATGAAAGAGAGAACATGAAAAGTGATGGAAGAGAGAACATGAGAAGTGATGGAAGACAGAACTTGAGAAGTGATGAAAAAGAGAACATGAGAAGTGATGAAACAGAGAACATGAGAAGTGATGGAAGAGAGAACACGAGAAACCAGTAATGAAATAGAGAACATGAGAAATGATGAAAGAGAGAACATGAGAAGACAGTGATAGAAGACAGAACATGAGAAGCCAGTGATGAAAGAAAGGACGAGAAGTGATGAAAGAGAGAACATGAGAAGTGATGAAAAACAGAACATGAGAAGCCAGTGATGAAAGAAAGAACATGAGATGTGATGGATGAGAGAAAATGAGAAGCCAGTGATGGAAGAGAGAACATGAGAAGCCAGTGATGAATGAGAGAACATGAGAAGTGATGAAAGAGAGAACATGAGACGTGATGAAAGAGAACATGAGATGTGATGAAAGAGAGAACATGAGAAGTGATGAAAGAGAGAACATGAGAAGTGATGAAAGAGAGAACATGAGAAGTGATGAAAGACAGAACATGAGAAGTGATGAAAGAGAGAACATGAGAAGTGATGGAATAGAGAACATGAGAAGTGTTGAAAGAGAGAACATGAGAAGTGATGAAAGAGAGAACATGAGAAGTGATGAAAGAGAGAACATGAGAAGTGATGGAAAAGAGAACATGAGAAGCCAGTGGTGGAAGAGAGAACATGAAAAGTGATGGAAGAGATAATTTGAGAAGACAGTGATGAAAGAGAGAACATGAGAAGTGATGAAAGAGAGAACATGAGACGTGATGGAAGAGAGAACATGAGAAGCCAGTAATGAAAGAGAGAACATGAGATGTGATGGAAGAGAGAACATGAGAAGTGATGGAAGAGAGAACATGAGAAGCCAGTGGTGGAAGAGAGAACATGAAAAGTGATGGAAGAGATAATTTGAGAAGACAGTGATGAAAGAGAGAACATGAGAAGTGATGAAAGAGAGAACATGAGAAGTGATGAAAAACAGAACATGAGAAGCCAGTGATGAAAGAAAGAACATGAGATGTGATGGATGAGAGAAAATGAGAAGCCAGTGATGGAAGAGAGAACATGAGAAGCCAGTGATGAATGAGAGAACATGAGAAGTGATGAAAGAGAGAACATGAGAAGTGATGAAAGAGAGAACATGAGAAGACAGTGATGGAAGACAGAACATGAAAAGTGATGGAAGAGAGAACATGAGAAGTGATGGAAGAGAGAACATGAGATGTGATGAAAGAGAGAACATGAGAAGTGATGAATGAGAGAAAATGAGAAGTGATGAAAGAGAGAACATGAGAAGTGATGAAAGAGAGAACATGAGAAGTGATGGAAGAGAGAACATGAGAAGTGATGAAAGAGAGAACATGAGAAGTGATGGAAGAGAGAACATTAGAAGCCAGTAATGAAAGAGAGAAAATGAGAAGTGATGAAAGAGAGAACATGAGAAGTGATGAATGAGAGAAAATGAGAAGACAGTGATAGAAGACAGAACTTGAGAAGCCAGTGATGAAAGAAAGGACGAGAAGTGATGGATGAGAGAACATGAGAAGCCAGTGATGGAAGAGAGAACATGAAAAGCCAGTGATGAATGAGAGAAAATGAGAAGTGATGAAAGAGAGAACACGAGAAGTGATGAAAGAGAGAACATGAGAAGACAGTGATGGAAGAGAGAAAATGAGAAGTGATGGAAGAGAGAACACGAGAAGTGATGGATGAGAGAAAATAAATAGTGATGAAAGAGAGAACATGAGAAGTGATGAAAGAGAGAACATGAGAAGTGATGAAAGAGAGAACATGAGATGTAATGAAAGAGAGACCAAGAGAATTGATGAAAGAACATGAGAAGTGATGAAAGACAAAACATGAGAAGACAGTGATTAAAGTGAGAACATGAGAAGTGATGAAAGAGAGAACATGAGATGTCATGAAAGAGAGAACATGAGACGTGATGAAAGACAGAACATGAGAAGACATTGATGAAAGAGAGAACATGAAAATTGATGAAAGAGAGAACATGAGAAGTGATGAAAGAGAGAACATGAGAAGTGATGAAAGACAGAACATGAGAAGTGATGGAAGAGAGAATTGAGAAGACAGTGATGAAAGAGAGAACATGAAAAGTGATGGAAGAGAGAACATGAGAAGTGATGGAAGACAGAACATGAGAAGTGATGAAAAAGAGAACATGAGAAGTGATGAAAGAGAGAACATGAGAAGTGATGGAAGAGAGAACACGAGAAACCAGTAATGAAAGAGAGAACATGAGAAATGATGAAAGAGAGAACATAAGAAGACAGTGATAGAAGACAGAACATGAGAAGCCAGTGATGGAAGAGAGAACATGAGAAGTGATGAAAGAGAGAACATGAGATGTGATAAAAGAGAGAACATGAGAAGATAGTGATGGAAGACAGAACATGAGAAGTGATGGAAGAGAAAACATCAGAAGTGATGGAAGAGAGAACATGAGATGCGATGATAGAGAAAACATGTGAAGTGATGGAAGAGAGAACATGAGATGTGATGGAAGAGAGAACATGAGAAGTAATGGAAGAGAGAAAATGAGATGTGATGGAAGAGAGAACATGAGATGTGATGGAAGAGAGAACATGAGAAGTGATGAAAGAGAGAACATGAGAAGTGATGGAAGAGAGAACATGAGAAGTGATGAAAGAGAGAACATGAGAAGCCAGTAATGAAAGAGAGAACATGAGAAATGATGAAAGAGAGAACATGAGAAGACAGTGATAGAAGACAGAACTTGAGAAGCCAGTGATGAAAGAAAGGACGAGATGTGATGGATGAGAGAACATGAGAAGCCAGTGATGGAAGAGAGAACATGAAAAGCCAGTGATGAATGAGAGAAAATGAGAAGTGATGAAAGAGAGAACACGAGAAGTGATGAAAGAGAGAACATGAGAAGACAGTGATGGAAGAGAGAAAATGAGAAGTGATGGAAGAGAGAACATGAGAAGTGATGGATGAGAGAAAATAAATAGTGATGAAAGAGAGAACATGAGAAGTGATGAAAGAGAGAACATGTGAAGTGATGAAAGAGAGAACATGAGAGTGATGAAAGAGAGAACATGAGATGTAATGAAAGAGAGAACATGAGAAGACAGTGATGGAAGACAGAACATGAGAAGTGATGGAAGAGAGAACATGAGAAGTGATGAGAGAGAGACCACGAGAATTGATGAAAGAACATGAGAAGTGATGAAAGAGAGAACATGAGAAGTGATGAAAGAGAGAACATGAGAATTGATGAAAGAACATGAGAAGTGATGAAAGAGAGAACGTGAGAAGTGATGAGAGAGAGACCACGAGAATTGATGAAAGAACATGAGAAGTGATGAAAGACAAAACATGAGAAGACAGTGATGAAAGAGAGAACATGAGATGTCATGAAAGAGAGAACATGAGACGTGATGAAAGACAGAACATGAGAAGACAGTGATGAAAGAGAGAACATGAGAATTGATGAAAGAGAGAACATGAGAAGTGATGAAAAAGAGAACATGAGAAGTGATGAAAGACAGAACATGAGAAGTGATGGAAGAGAGAATTGAGAAGACAGTGATGAAAGAGAGAACATGAAAAAGTGATGGAAGAGAGAACATGAGAAGTGATGGAAGACAGAACTTGAGAAGTGATGAAAAAGAGAACATGAGAAGTGATGAAACAGAGAACATGAGAAGTGATGGAAGAGAGAACACGAGAAACCAGTAATGAAATAGAGAACATGAGAAATGATGAAAGAGAGAACATGAGAAGACAGTGATAGAAGACAGAACATGAGAAGCCAGTGATGAAAGAAAGGACGAGAAGTGATGAAAGAGAGAACATGAGAAGTGATGAAAAACAGAACATGAGAAGCCAGTGATGAAAGAAAGAACATGAGATGTGATGGATGAGAGAAAATGAGAAGCCAGTGATGGAAGAGAGAACATGAGAAGCCAGTGATGAATGAGAGAACATGAGAAGTGATGAAAGAGAGAACATGAGACGTGATGAAAGAGAACATGAGATGTGATGAAAGAGAGAACATGAGAAGTGATGAAAGAGAGAACATGAGAAGTGATGAAAGACAGAACATGAGAAGTGATGAAAGACAGAACATGAGAAGTGATGAAAGAGAGAACATGAGAAGTGATGGAATAGAGAACATGAGAAGTGTTGAAAGAGAGAACATGAGAAGTGATGAAAGAGAGAACATGAGAAGTGATGAAAGAGAGAACATGAGAAGTGATGGAAAAGAGAACATGAGAAGCCAGTGGTGGAAGAGAGAACATGAAAAGTGATGGAAGAGATAATTTGAGAAGACAGTGATGAAAGAGAGAACATGAGAAGTGATGAAAGAGAGAACATGAGACGTGATGGAAGAGAGAACATGAGAAGCCAGTAATGAAAGAGAGAACATGAGATGTGATGAAAAACAGAACATGAGAAGCCAGTGATGAAAGAAAGAACATGAGATGTGATGGATGAGAGAAAATGAGAAGCCAGTGATGGAAGAGAGAACATGAGAAGCCAGTGATGAATGAGAGAACATGAGAAGTGATGAAAGAGAGAACATGAGAAGTGATGAAAGAGAGAACATGAGAAGACAGTGATGGAAGACAGAACATGAAAAGTGATGGAAGAGAGAACATGAGAAGTGATGGAAGAGAGAACATGAGATGTGATGAAAGAGAGAACATGAGAAGTGATGAAAGAGAGAACATGAGACGTGATGAAAGAGAACATGAGATGTGATGAAAGAGAGAACATGAGAAGTGATGAAAGAGAGAACATGAGAAGTGATGAAAGACAGAACATGAGAAGTGATGAAAGACAGAACATGAGAAGTGATGGAATAGAGAACATGAGATGTGATGAAAGAGAACATGAGAAGTGATGGAATAGAGAACATGAGAAGTGTTGAAAGAGAGAACATGAGAAGTGATGAAAGAGAGAACATGAGAAGTGATGAAAGAGAGAACATGAGAAGTGATGGAAGAGAGAACATGAGAAGCCAGTGGTGGAAGAGAGAACATGAAAAGTGATGGAAGAGATAATTTGAGAAGACAGTGATGAAAGAGAGAACATGAGAAGTGATGAAAGAGAGAACATGAGACGTGATGGAAGAGAGAACATGAGATGTGATGAAAGAGAACATGAGAAGTGATGGAATAGAGAACATGAGAAGTGTTGAAAGAGAGAACATGAGAAGTGATGAAAGAGAGAACATGAGAAGTGATGAAAGAGAGAACATGAGAAGTGATGGAATGGAGAACATGAGAAGCCAGTGGTGGAAGAGAGAACATGAAAAGTGATGGAAGAGATAATTTGAGAAGACAGTGATGAAAGAGAGAACATGAGAAGTGATGAAAGAGAGAACATGAGACGTGATGGAAGAGAGAACATGAGAAGCCAGTAATGAAAGAGAGAACATGAGATGTGATGGAAGAGAGAACATGAGAAGTGATGGAAGAGAGAACATGAGAAGCCAGTGGTGGAAGAGAGAACATGAAAAGTGATGGAAGAGATAATTTGAGAAGACAGTGATGAAAGAGAGAACATGAGAAGTGATGGAAGAGAGAACATGAGAAGCCAATAATGAAAGAGAGAACATGAGAAATGATGAAAGAGAGAACGTGAGAAGACAGTGATAGAAGACAGAACATTAGAAGCCAGTGATGAAAGAGAGAACATGAGATGTGATGTAAGAGAGAACATGAGAAGCCAGTGATGGAAGAGAGAACATAAGAAGCCAATAATGAAAGAGAGAACATGAGAAATGATGAAAGAGAGAACGTGAGAAGACAGTGATAGAAGACAGAACATTAGAAGCCAGTGATGAAAGAGAGAACATGAGAAGTGATGAAAGAGAGAACATGAGAAGTGATGGAAGAGAGA
Source organism: Meghimatium bilineatum (assembly GCA_034231615.1). Classification (NCBI taxonomy): domain Eukaryota; kingdom Metazoa; phylum Mollusca; class Gastropoda; order Stylommatophora; family Philomycidae; genus Meghimatium; species Meghimatium bilineatum. The sequence goes on along the minus strand of CM067322.1, from coordinate 104,543,967 downwards.
ACATGAGAAGCCAGTGGTGGAAGTTAGAACATGAAAAGTGATGGAAGAGATAATTTGAGAAGACAGTGATGAAAGAGAGAACATGAGAAGTGATGAAAGAGAGAACATGAGACGTGATGGAAGAGAGAACATGAGATGTGATGAAAGAGAACATGAGAAGTGATGGAATAGAGAACATGAGAAGTGTTGAAAGAGAGAACATGAGAAGTGATGAAAGAGAGAACATGAGAAGTGATGAAAGAGAGAACATGAGAAGTGATGGAAGAGAGAACATGAGAAGCCAGTGGTGGAAGAGAGAACATGAAAAGTGATGGAAGAGATAATTTGAGAAGACAGTGATGAAAGAGAGAACATGAGAAGTGATGAAAGAGAGAACATGAGACGTGATGGAAGAGAGAACATGAGAAGCCAGTAATGAAAGAGAGAACATGAGATGTGATGGAAGAGAGAACATGAGAAGTGATGGAAGAGAGAACATGAGAAGCCAGTGGTGGAAGAGAGAACATGAAAAGTGATGGAAGAGATAATTTGAGAAGACAGTGATGAAAGAGAGAACATGAGAAGTGATGGAAGAGAGAACATGAGAAGCCAATAATGAAAGAGAGAACATGAGAAATGATGAAAGAGAGAACGTGAGAAGACAGTGATAGAAGACAGAACATTAGAAGCCAGTGATGAAAGAGAGAACATGAGATGTGATGTAAGAGAGAACATGAGAAGCCAGTGATGGAAGAGAGAACATGAGAAGCCAGTGATAATGAGAGAACATGAGATATGATGAATGAGAGAACATAAGATGTGATGAATGATATAACATGAGAAGCCAGTGATGGAAGAGAGAACATGAGAAGTGATGGAAGAGAGAACATGGGAAGTGATGGAAGAGAGAACATGAGAAGTGATGGGAGAGAGAACAATGAGAAATGAGTAACTGAGGAAAGAACATGAGAAGTCATGGAAGAGTGAACATGAGAAGTGCTGGAAGAGAGAACATGAGAAGTGATTTCATAGAGAACATGAGAAGTGATTGAATAGAGAACATGAGAAGTGATGGAAGAGAGAACATGAGAAGTGATGGAAGAGAGAACAATGAGAAGTGATGGAAGAGAGAACAATGAGAAGTGATGGAAGAGAGAACAATGAGGAGTGATGGAAGAGAGAACATGAGAAGTGATGGAAGAGAGAACAATGAGAAGTGATGGAAGAGAGCACATGAGAAGTGATGGAAAAGAGAAAATGAGAAGTGATGAAAAAGAGAAAATGAGAAGTGATGGAAGTGAGAAAGTTAGAAGTGATAAAAGAGAACATTAAAAGTGATGGAAGCGAGAATAGAAGACGACAGTGATTGAAGAAAGAGAGAAAATGAAAAGACAGTGATGGAATAGAGAGAGATCGTAAGATGTGATGGAAGAGAGAGAGAAGATGAAAACTGATGAAAGAGAGAACATGATAGGTGATAGAAGAGCGAACATGAGAAGAACATTACTGCCTTCGTAATATCTTACTAGACACCATTATAAACAACAGATTGACTTGACGTACTAGACACCATTATAAACAACAGATTGACTTGACTTACTAGACACCATTATAAACAACAGATTGACTTGACTTACTAGACACCACATAACCAACAGATTTACTACTTACAAGACACCACATAAGCAACAGACTGACTTGACGTACTAGACACCACATAAGCAACATACTGACTTGACGTACTAGACACCACATAAGCAACATACTGACTTGACGTACTAGACACCACATAAGCAACATACCGACTTGTACTAGACACCACATAAGCAACATACCGATTTGTACTAGACACCACATAAGCAACATACCGATTTGTACTAGACACCACATAAGCAACATACCGACTTGTACTAGACACCACATAAGCAACATACCGACTTGTACTAGACACCACATAAGCAACATACCGACTTGTACTAGACACCACATAAGCAACATACCGACTTGTACTAGACACCACATAAGCAACATACTGACTTGTACTAGACACCACATATGCAACATACTGACTTTGGCCCAACAAAATATGCAGCGTTCACTGCATAACGGTTTTTTTTTTATATTGCAGTTTTGATTCAGCAAATGTTTTGCAAATGTGAAAATAAAATAGTTTCATGCGCAGTTGTAAGAACATCCGTATGCGTGTTGAATGTTTGCTAGTACTGTATGTACGTCCTGTTCGTGGCTCATTTAACCAAGGCCATGTCGCGTCCAGTGTAGAAAATACATTAACTTGCCCGACTGGCTTTTAAATGCAAAATTCTAAAAAAAACTTGACGCGAGTATTGATGAAATTAGAACACTTGTTCTTGATTGCAAATTCTCACATAAGGCTAAGCACACAGACGCGCGCTAAACGCTACAGACATATTCGTTCTTCAACATATGCCCTTATCTCTCCTACACACACATATATATGCCCTTATCTCTCCTACACACAGACACACACTTGCAATAATTCTTTCATAATAGCTTGCTCTTGTTGAGTTGAAACATGATTACATTACGGCCTCATAGCTGCCAGATAACACATTTCATTAACAGCTTTTACGATAAGTCCCAAGATTTGCTACGGTTTTTTCCCCCAACTAAATTTCTAGTAGGGTTTTCCCATATCGTACAATCATATCCAACTAGCACTTCAATTTGATCAATTTCTCATTTCATCTGGATATCATTTGACAGGAATTTCCAGTACAAAGTCCAGCAATATTATACGATTAAACATGAAAGGACATATAAATATACGCTAGTGCAATGTTAAGTAATTGTCCTGCAGACCAACAGACTGCCCCATCGACCAGCAGAGTACTCCGTCGGCCAGCAGACTACCCCGTCGACCAGCAGACTTCCCCGTTGACCAACAGACTACCCCGTCGACCAGCAGACTACCCCGTCGACCAGCAGGCTACCCGCCGACCAGTAGACTTCCCCGCCGACTAGCAAACTACACCGGCGACCACCAGACTACATCGCCGACCAGCAGACTATCCCAACGACCAGTAGACTACCCCGTCGACCAGCAGACTACCCCGTCGACCAGCAGACTCCCACGTCGACCAGCACTCACACGTCGACCACCAGACTACCTCGTCGGCAAGCAGACTACCCTGTCGACCAGTAGACTACCCCAACGACCGGTAGACTACCCCAGCGACCAGTAGACTTTCCCACCGACCAGCAGACTACACCGCCGGCAATCAGATCGGGTTTCGAGAGTTAGCAATTTGCTATTGTTGTATTGAAATCACAATGGTCTACTCAGTCACTTTGAGGTTGGGTACCAGGGCACATGCTCTGGGAAGATCGAGTAAAAGCAACATTGCTATTGAGCAAATGCGGTATGCGATACTCGTCATGAGAATTCAGGTCATATTCTGAACCAAGTGTTTTAACGTCACACATAACAATCATTACATTTGATAGCAAATACACATAGCAAATAACAGACATAGGAAATAACAGACATATGAAATAACAGACATATTAAATAACAGACATATTAAATAACAGACATAATAATCATAATAGTCTTGTATAATGCAACTTTAGTGTCAATGTTTACATTTTTGTTCTTGAAAATACGTGCCATCTGTCCTAGGGTCTGGTATGTTTTGTTGCATCTTTTTTGTATCTCTTTACTGGTTTTCCCTTCACTGAATATAATGTTTCCTATGTAAGTGAACTCATTTACCTGTTTAAGGTGTTTATTATCAATGGAGGTAATGATATTTCTTTCTTTCTTTGCTGTTGCCATTATTTCGACATTTTCAATATTAGTCTTCATGTTGAATTTGTGACATGTTGTGTGGAGTTTGTTCAGATGCTCTTGCAAATGTTCTGATGTTATTAGTACTTGGTCGTCTGCATAGAGTATTTCGTTCAATTTGTCCTTTATGTTATCTTCTTCTTTGGTACTTGTTATTTTACAGATGTGGTCGATATATGTTATAAAAAGTAGGGGGGATATGTTACCACCTGGCGAACTCCTGATTGAATTTGGAACTTATTGAACACTACCGTATTTGTTCTTACTTCACATTGGTTATTAGCATAAATGCCCTTGCATATGTTAAGTGTGGTACACTTTGTGGCACACATATTGATGTGTTTCCCATAATAGTCTGTCTACTCTGTGGAAGGACTTTTCTTTGTCGACGAATGTGATGTATAATTCCTTGTTGTTTTCTATCGCTCTTTCCGTTAGCTAAGTGTAAGGATATCATCCGTACAGCTTTTGTTCTTACGGAAGCCCATTTGGATGTTTTTAAGTTGTGCTTCAATGTATGATCGTAATCGTTGTTCTAATATTTTGTTAAAATTGTTTCCTGTGTGGCCTAGTAAGGATATACCTCTGTATTTTGTTAAAATTGTTTCCTGTGTGGCTTAGTAAGGATATACCTCTGTATTTTGTTAAAATTGTTTCCTGTGTGGCTTAGTAAGGATATACCTCTGTATTTTGTGCAATATTTCTTACTATTTTTCTTAGAACATATAATGTCCGACAATAATTGAAAATGTGATATTTTTGAAACTTGTAAACGGTAACATTGTATGTGTGTGATGTAGTATGTGATATTTGAATATTGTTATTGCTGAAAATCACGTGTACAGGGTGTAGGTTTTGTAAGCAGCAATAAATCGAAATTATGCTTAAAGCAATGATACATTAGCACATCAATAACATTTTGCTACGTCAGACTTGCACACATCCACAGTATCCACAGAGAAATGAAGTGTATATTTGAGACATCAGACTTGCATGCAGTATCCACAGAGAAATGAAGTGTATATTTGAGACATCAGACTTGCATGCAGTATCCACAGAGAAATGAAGTGTATATTTGAGACATCAGACTTGCATGCAGTATCCACAGAGAAATGAAGTGTATATTTGAGACATCAGACTTGCATGCAGTATCCACAGAGAAATGAAGTGTATATTTGAGACATCAGACTTGCATGCAGTATCCACAGAGAAATGAAGTGTATATTTGAGACATCAGACTTGCATGCAGTATCCACAGAGAAATGAAGTGTATATTTGAGACATCAGACTTGCATGCAGTATCCACAGAGAAATGAAGTGTATATTTGAGACATCAGACTTGCATGCAGTATCCACAGAGAAATGAAGTGTATATTTGAGACATCAGACTTGCATGCAGTATCCACAGAGAAATGAAGTGTATATTTGAGACATCAGACTTGCATGCAGTATCCACAGAGAAATGAAGTGTATATTTGAGACATCAGACTTGCATGCAGTATCCACAGAGAAATGAAGTGTATATTTGAGACATCAGACTTGCATGCAGTATCCACAGAGAAATGAAGTGTATATTTGAGACATCAGACTTGCATGCAGTATCCACAGAGAAATGAAGTGTATATTTGAGACATCAGACTTGCATGCAGTATCCACAGAGAAATGAAGTGTATATTTGAGACATCAGACTTGCATGCAGTATCCACAGAGAAATGAAGTGTATATTTGAGACATCAGACTTGCATGCAGTATCCACAGAGAAATGAAGTGTATATTTGAGACATCAGACTTGCATGCAGTATCCACAGAGAAATGAAGTGTATATTTGAGACATCAGACTTGCATGCAGTATCCACAGAGAAATGAAGTGTATATTTGAGACATCAGACTTGCATGCAGTATCCACAGAGAAATGAAGTGTATATTTGAGACATCAGACTTGCATGCAGTATCCACAGAGAAATGAAGTGTATATTTGAGACATCAGACTTGCATGCAGTATCCACAGAGAAATGAAGTGTATATTTGTGTGAAATGTCGTATTTCTCAGTTATATCGTCTTGGCACTAAAGATATTTGTGATGCATCATTAACTGTACACATGAAGATTTCAACAGCAGATCTCCTTCGCTGTAACACCGGCCAGATTCACGAGAAGAAGAATTTCATAATGGCAGCTTTATCTGTAGAAAGATTACTATGTTGACTGTGTTCACAAACTGCTGTATATTAACAGGTTGTGTTCACAAACTGCTGTATATTAACAGGTTGTGTTCACAAACCCCTGCATATTAACAGGTTGTAGTCTGGAGAACACCTTGAGTCATGGGTATACACTGCACTGGTGATGTCTGCGTCTTTCGCCTAGATAGTTCCGAATTAACTGTCACTTCAGAATCACATTCACGATGTCTGTGGTGGGGCAATTACCTTGGCTTATCTTGGCTGATCAGAATGCCTATTAGCTAGCCTCGTTAACTAGTGAAACCTTGTGTATGCAAAGTCACAAATGATCTATCCAAGGACCGTAGATTCGACGCAGGTAACAACCATTGGTGCACAAATGTTCAGCCATGGGACCGTAGATTCGACTCAATTAGCAGGGGTTTACAAATGTTCGGTCACGGGGTTATAGATACGAATCAAGAAACAGGGGTTTTAATAATGTTCAGTCACGAGACTGTAGGTATGACTCAAGTAACAGGGGCTAAAAATGTTCAGTCAGGAGGCTAAGATACGAGTCAGGTAACAAACCAGGTGTTTACAAATGTTCAACATAGGGCTGTTTATGCGAGTCAGGTAACAAACCAGGTGTTTACAAATGTTTTAACACAGGGCTGTTGATACAAGTCAGGTAACAAACCAGGTGTTTACAAATGTTCAAACACAGGGCTGTTGATACGAGTTAGATAACAACCAGAGATTTAAACATATTCAGCCAATGGGTCGTAGATACGTCTCAAGTAGCAGGGGTTTACAAATATTCAGCCAACGGGCTATACATTCGTTTCAAGAGGCAGGTTTTTACAAATGTTCTGTCACAGGTATATCGATACGACTCAGGTAACATTCACTGGTTTACATATATTCGCTGGTTAGGCTATAGACTCAAGCACAACGGTAGACTCAGGTAACATTCAGGGGTTTACAAATGTTCAGCCAAGGGGTCGTAGATACGTCTCAAGTAGTATGGGTTTACAAATATTCAGCCAAGGGGTCGTAGATACGTCTCAAGTAGCAGGGGTTTACAAATGTTCAGCCAATGGGCTATACATTCGTTTCAAGAGGCAGGTTTTTACAAATGTTCTGTCACAGGTATATCGATACGACTCAGGTAACATTCACTGGTTTACATATATTCGCTGGTTAGGCTATAGACTCAAGCACAACGGTAGACTCAGGTAACATTCAGGGGTTTACAAATGTTCAGCCAAGGGGTCGTAGATACGTCTCAAGTAGCAGGGGTTTACAAATGTTCGGCCAAGGGGTCGTAGATACGTCTCAAGTAGCAGGGGTTTACAAATGTTCGGCCAAGGGGTCGTAGATACGTCTCAAGTAGCAGGGGTTTACAAATGTTCAGCCAAGGGGTCGTAGATACGTCTCAAGTAGCAGGGGTTTACAAATGTTCAGCCAAGGGGTCGTAGATACGTCTCAAGTAGCAACGAGAAGATTACACATGAAAGTTGAACTTTGTTAATTTGGTATGATGGTAACAACCAGGAGTTTTGGGAAAGATCCAAATTAATAAACATGCCCCAATTCGTATCTATACCCCCCTGACTAAATATTTGTAAACCCCCTTTACCTGAGTCGTATATACAGCCCCTTGAATGAATGTATGATGTTTGGTAGTTGGGTACTTGCTTACATGTATCATGTTTATAATTGTGTCTAGCCCCAAAAATATCATGTTTGTTCGTTGGTTCTTTTCCTAAATGTATCATGTTTGCTAGTCGGACCTTTCCTTAAACGTATCATGTTCGTTCGTTGAGTCTTTCCCTAAATGTATCATGTTTGTTCGAACGAAATATCATTATATACTTCGATAAGTAGGTAGAGGGTTTGTGGGTGGTTGGTTATCCTGGGTCCTACTGACATTGTGAATCACTACGAAGGACTATAATTTAGAAGGCCACTGTTCCTTATTTGTTATATATATCTAATAAAGAAATTTGTTGAAATTATTTTCGTTTGACGAGCATATGCTGTGAACAATTTGTTTGATGATTGAATATGTCGTGTTGGGATTGACAGAATTCTGCGAAGAAAATCTGGCACAGCTGTTCACATATTACACCGACTATATCCAGACTTAAGGCAGGACCGCTTCAAATAAATTAAACTACTTCTAAGGTGTGATCAGGAAATGAGGAATTCCTCTAGTACGCGGTACTGAGTCTTCAAAGATTACCGACTTCTAGATAAACGGAGCAGAAAATTGAGGTCCGGGGAACAGGTAGGAGTCAAGAACAGAACATTATTGAATTATTGTCAGGATTTGCAGCTATTTCTTGAACGTCAAGACAAGTATCGGGGACTACAGAGGAGATTAATCCGCACCTTTGTAGAATCCATGTGAACACAAATTTATGGTATGGGATATTTTACCTTGTTGCTGAATGGCGTAAGGTGAAATAACTCTTCCAGATATTATCGAAAAATTGTGTTTACTTTCTGCCTATACTAGGTGCGGCCCCTGCGATAAGTGTCACACAGGGGTGCCATAGTGTATTTTATTTAAACCCGTTCCATACATCTGGCTTTAAAAAATTTTTTTAGTTTGCGTCTTTGAAACAACTTGGCTAATTTTGTTGTTGTTTGTATTTGTATAAATTTGTTGTACAAAGGTACTTTAAAACAAACTATTTTTATATAAGGGTTTCACACGTGTGTCTTCATGGCTCAATATAGGCGAAGGACATCGCTATGTCCTGTCATTTATATTTCAAGTGGTGACTAAGAGTGTTTTGAGTTGTTGTTGTTTGCTGGACATCTCGTGTGTCAAATCTATGCCTAAGTCCGATGTGTCAGACTAAAGGGATCATATCATAGCCAAGTAACACTAGTTTCCACAGTGCTGTGACGCTTCTTCCTAATCAAGAATCAAGTATTTCATTTAGTACAAAAATATGCCGCTACAAGTAACACTGTGAATGTTTGTTCCATTTAGTACAAAAGGATGTCACCAAAAGTAAAACTGTCAAGTGTTTCATTAAGTACATTGTTCTTGAACAATATTTCAACTATGCATATACCGCGATTGTTTCATACATTGAGGCTGCCACTAACACATGTATCGCGAGTGTTCCATAAACTGAAACTGTTGAGAAAAAAAACAATCACTAACTGATGTATGTACCTCGATTGTTTCATAAACTGAGAGGCTACAATGTACTGCTCATGTTTCATACACTGAGAGGCTACAATTTGCTGCTCATGTTTCATACATTGAGAGGCTACAACTTGGTGCTCATGTCTAATACATTGTGAGGCTACAACTTGGTGCTCATGTTTCATACATTGAGAGGCTACAACTTGGTGCTCATGTTTCATACATTGAGAGGCTACAACTTGGTGCTCATGTTTCATACACTGAGAGGCTACAACTTGGTGCTCATGTTTCATACACTGAGAGGCTACAACTAGGTACTCATGTTTCATACACTGAGAGGCTACAACTAGGTGCTCATGTTTCATACACTGAGAGGCTACAACTAGGTACTCATGTTTCATACACTGAGAGGCTACAACTAGGTACTCATGTTTCATACACTGAGAGGCTACAACTAGGTGCTCATGTTTAATACACTGAGAGGCTACAACTAGGTGCTCATGTTAAGAGTGTATAGATGACATACTAAAACATATTATTTGTAAATAACCATTACAACTAAAATGTTATGTACAACGTACGACATGAGTGCAACTAGAATGGTGTGTACAAAATGCGACATGAGTAGAACTAGAATGCTGTGTACAAAGTGTGACATCAGTACAACTAGAATTTAAAGTGCGACGTCAGACAACTACAATGTTGTGCAGAAAGTGCGACATAGTATTATAGAGGCTAACTGGAAAAAACGTTGTATATCTCAATGTTATCTGGTGCTGGCAACTCGAACGGCTTGTCAGTGCTGGGTATGTTGACATAGCCAGTTATGAAGTGATCACGTGTCTTGTGATGAAAGTAGCTGTAAGAGGCTCACATTTCTCGCAGGCAGCTCACAAGTAGACAGATATATAGCCAATTAAATGTGAGAGCTGGCTCTTTCATGGTCATTATTACTTTTAATCTCGGTTCTTTGTCAAAGTTCTACGGGTTTTATTCCCATATGTGATTCTACATCAGTCATTTTATACAGGTTTTATTCCATTTATAGTTATATATCAGCAAAAATATACAAGCTTTATTCCCGTATGCGGTTCCACATCAACAATATTATCTAGGCTTTATTCCCACAATATGTTCTACATAAGCAGAATTGTACAGGCTTTATTCCGATATGTGGTTGTATATCAACAATAATATGCAGGCATTATTCACAATTGTGGTTTACAAAAACAATATTATACAGACGTTATTCGAATATGTGGTTATATGTCAGTAATGTCATATACGATTTATTCCCATATGTGGTTCTGTGTGTCATGTGACGTATTCCTTCCAGAACGTTGTCTTCCCAATGACTCTCTGAACCTCTCTCTGTCTTGGGCGATGTGGCTTGCATTTTCTAGCGATGTATTCATATTATCTTTAATGTCGTCAGTCCATCGTCTTCTTGGTCTGCCCCTTCTCCTCTTCCCAGGTACTCTTCCCTCCATTATTTGTCTTTCTAAACAGTTATGTCTCTTTATATGACCAAACAGGCGTAGTTTTCTTTTTGTTATTGTGTTTAGTAACCAACACTCTGGAATATTCAGTGTGTTTATAATATCTGAGTTTCTGATTTTATCCTTCCATGATATTCTAAGTATCTTTCTGTAGCATTTCAGCTCGAAGGCGTTGATCTTCTTTGCCGCTGTTTTACTTAGAGTCCATGTTTCACAGCCGTATGTTGCAACCGGAAAAATAAAAGTTCGTAACATCAGCACTTTCGTTTCTATTTTGTTGTTTTTCCATATGTTTTTCAGCCGTGTTATTTTGCAATATGCCATTGCCAATCTCTTCCTTATTTCTGCCATGCAGTCTCCTGCACCGTTGATGTTTGCTCCTAAGTATTCAAATTTATCCACACATTCTATCTCGGTATTGTCTATTCTGATTTTTGGTTGTTGTGTTGTTATATCTGTTGACATGATTTTTGTTTTCTGCGTGTTTAAATACAAATTTTGTGCTTCGCTATATTTCTTTGTGTTCTTGATTAGTTGTTCCAATCCCTTTAAATCGTTTGAAAGAAGTACTGTGTCGTCTGCGTAGCGTAGTTCCGGGATTAGGAATCCACCTATGTTTAAAGCGTGGTAGTCAGTGTTGTGTATGTCTTCTCTCACGTTCCTCATTATACTTTCAGCGTAGATGTTGAACAGGTATGGGGAGAGTGTGCACCCTTGCCTTACTCCACTCTGTACCTCAAACCACTCTGAGAGATCGTCCTCTAACTTTACTGCAGCCTTTTGATCTTGGTAAAGTTCCTCTATTAGATGAATCAGATGTCTTGGGAAACCCATGGTGTTCATTATCTCCCATAGTTGCTGGTGTTGGACGCAGTCGAACGCTTTTGAGTAATCTATGAAACACATGTGCAGGTCAGTTGAAAATTCCCTACACTTTATGTGGTTCTACATAAGCAATATTATAAGGTTTTCCCCCCATATATGGTTATATGTCAGCAATATTATACTTCCCTTATTCCTAGTCGCGCCTGCAGAGAGTGTATGTGCGATCTGAACATCGAATATGTTTCAATACGTCAAGAACAGACATGTTGACATGTTCAAGATCTCGAGACTTATTACATGACGATCCAGCTTCATCCCCGACCGGTTAGTTGCAGCCAAATGACTGTCGTACCTGTAAACTACACACAGAATATCTGGTAGTTTTCACTTTAACAAAGTCATTCAACTTGCTGTGTTCACATCAAATATACGGGCCATTACTCCCCACTGTAGAACACTTCCATGATTGTAGATTGCTCTTAGTGCTCCCGGGCGCCATCTGACGAAGCTATGAATCTGCTCTTTTGTTTCCAAATTCTCCCCAGCACAGAAACAATCATTTATGCTGCCCGTAGGGTTGGTACAATCTTTGAATACGTTCTTTTTTAGTCATACAATGTAAAAAAAATGTCTGAGGTGGGTTGGGAGTGGGGCAAATATGCGGGTCACATCGATCAACGTGTTACCCAAATATTAGAGATATGTTAGAGAAATACAGGTTTTCAAGTCATAACTTGTTAGCTGTGATATCACTGCGTTATAACAAGTCATAACGTGTTAGCTGTGATATCACTGCGTTATAACAAATCATAACGAGTTAGCTGTGATATCACTGCGTTATAACAAATCATAACGTGTTAGCTGTGATATCACTGCGTTATAACAAATCATACCGTTTTAGCTGTTATATCTCTGCGTTATAACAAATCATAACGTGTTAGCTGTTATATCACTGCGTTATAACAAGTCATAACGTGTTAGCTGTTATATCACTGCGTTATAACAAGTTATAACGTGTTAGCTGTGATATCACTGCGTTATAACAAATCATACCGTTTTAGCTGTTATATCTCTGCGTTATAACAAATCATAACGTGTTAGCTGTGATATCACTGCGTTATAACATGTCATAACGTGTTAGCTGTGATATCACTGCGTTATAACATGTCATAACGTGTTAGCTGTGATATCACTGCGATACAACAAGTCATAACTTGTTAGCTGTGATATCACTGCGTTATAACAAGTTATAACGTGTTAGCTGTGATATCACTGCGTTATAACAAGTCATAACGTGTTAGCTGTGATATCACTGCGTTATAACAAATCATAACGTGTTAGCTGTGATATCACTGCGTTATAACAAATCATAATGTGTTAGCTGTGATATCACTCTGTTATAACAAATCATACCGTTTTAGCTGTTATATCACTGCGTTATAACAAATCATAACGTGTTAGCTGTTATATCACTGCATTATAACAAGTCATAACTTGTTAGCTGTGACATCACTGCGTTATAACATGTCATAACGTGTTAACTGTGATATCACTGCGTTATAACAAGTTATAACGTGTTAGCTGTGATATCACTGCGTTTTAACAAATCATAACGTGTTAGCTGTGATATCACTGCGTTATAACAAATCATAACGTGTTAGCTGTGATATCACTGCGTTATAACAAATCATAACGAGTTAGCTGTGATATCACTGCGTTATAACAAATCATAACGTGTTAGCTGTGATATCACTGCGTTATAACAAATCATACCGTTTTAGCTGTTATATCTCTGCGTTATAACAAATCATAACGTGTTAGCTGTTATATCACTGCGTTATAACATGGCATAACTTGTTAGCTGTGATATCACTGCGTTATAACATGTCATAACGTGTTAGCTGTGATATCACTGCGATACAACAAGTCATAACTTGTTAGCTGTGATATCATTGGGTTTTAACAAGTCATAACGTGTTAGCTGTGATATCATTGCGTTTTAACAAGTCATAACGTGTTAGCTGTGATATCATTGCGTTATAACAAGTCATAACGTGTTAGCTGTGATATCACTGCGTTATAACAAGTCCTAACGTGTTAGCTGTGATATCTCTGCGTTATAACAAGTCATAACGTGTTAGCTGTTATATCACTGCGTTTTAACAAGTCATAACGTGTTAGCTGTTATATCACTGCGTTATAAGAAATCAAGAGATGATCATGATGTTGATGATGAGGGTGTGGAAGTGATATTTGTGTTGGTGATGATAGTTATCTGGCTGGGTTGTTGGTAGTGAGTGGTGTGGTTGTGATGGTGTTGGTAGTGAGTGGTGTGGTTGTGATGGTGTTGGTAGTGAGTGGTGTGGTTGTGATGGTGGTGGTAGTGAGTGGTGTGGTTGTGATGGTGTTGGTAGTGAGTGGTGTGGTGGTGTCGATGGTGACTCTGGTGATTATGGTAGTGTTAGTGGACTCGTCAAGGTGGTGATAGCTTCGATGACGGTGATAGTGATGGTGGTAGTGATTATGTCGATGGCACCAGATAACCTCAAGCAAGTACCTGTTTCTCACTCCTGTTTTCTTGTCCTCAAGCAAGTACCTGTTTCTCACTCCTGTTTTCTTGTCCAGGTGATGAAATTTTAACGTGTCCCATATTATTTTTCCTTACGATGTTGTGTTCATAAGAAATTTTCTAGTTTTTGCAACAGATGGTTGACCTAATATCCAACATTCCTGAGTGTGTGGTTTACTAATATCCAACATTCCTGAGTGTGTGGTTTACTAATATCCATTGTTTTCATGATATTCACTTACTATATTTCTGTTTATTTATCTAAACACAACATATATATACTTGTGTATATAAATATATATATCGCACAGAAATAAACAAAATAGATATATAGGTAGATAGTCACACGGATTAACTAGATATAAATAAGTGATAACATGAAGACGAACAGTGCGATTCATTGGTAGGTAAGCAGGTAGGTAAGCAGGTAGGTAAGCAGGTAGGTAAGCAGGTAGATATGTGTGTCTTCTTTTCAATAGTTGACATGTAGTCAACTGTCAATACTGTAATTTTACCAGTTCAGGTGTTGAAGGGAGAGGATTGAATAGCTGTGTGATAAAGGCCGCATGCTCTAGCTGTCGCCACGTCATGTACAGGGTGAGTTTTTTAATTTACCCTCCGACAGCAAAAAACCCAGTCCTTACCGGGAATCGAACTCTAGACCTCACTCCTAGTCGATGTTCTTTAACATGGAGATAATCATATTTCTCTTTAATTCTCTGTGTCACTGTCTTTAATTTTCTCTCTAACGTACCTCTCATATCCTTCTATATATTACACATACAAACTCTATTATACAAACTCTATTACACATACAAACTCTATTACACATACAAAATCTATTACACATACAAACTCTATTACACATACAAACTATCTATTGCACATACATACTCTATTACACATACAAACTCTATTACACTTACACACTCTATTACACATACAAACTCTATTACACATACAAACTCTATTACACATACAAACTCTATTACACATTCAAACTCTATTACACATACAAACTCTATTACACATTCAAACTCTATTACACATACCATCTCTATTACACATACAAACTCTATTACAGATATAAACTCTATTACACATACAAACTCTATTACACACAAACTCGATTACACATACAAACTCTATTACACATACAAACTCTATTACACATGCAAACTCTATTACACATACATACTCTATTACACATACAACCTCTATTACACATACAAACTATCTATTGCACATACAAACTCTATTACACATAGAAACTCTATTACACATACAAACCTTCTGCGGGCGGTTTGTGCGAATGTCATCTTTTTATTTGTCTCTGTTTTTCATTTTATTTATTTACTGCTGACTTCGTGTATCACTATTTATTTCTCCCTATCTCACTGTGTAATTTACTGCATATCTCCCTTGTTAAACTCTCTCTTACTGTGTAATTTACTGCATATCTCCCTTGTTAAACTCTCCCACTGTCTAATTTACTGCATATCTCCCTTGTTAAACTCTCTCACTGTGTAATTTACTGCATATCTTCCTTGTTAAACACTCTCACTGTGTAATTTTCTGCATATCTAACTCGTTACTCTCTCACTGTCTAATTTACTGCATATCTCCCTCGCTACTCTCTCACTGTCTAATTTACTGCATATCTCCCTTGTTAAACTCTCTCACTGTCTAATTTACTGCATATCTCCCTTGTTAAACTCTCTTACTGTGTAATTTACTGCATATCTCCCTTGTTAAACTCTCTCACTGTCTAATTTACTGCATATCTCCCTCGTTACTCTCTCACTGTCTAATTTACTGCATATCTCCCTTGTTAAACTCTCTCACTGTGTAATTTACTGCATATCTCCCTTGTTAAACTCTCTCACTGTGTAATTTACTGCATATCTCCCTTGTTAAACTCTCTCACTTTCTAATTTACTGCATATCTCCCTCGTTACTCTCTCACTGTCTAATTTACTGCATATCCCCCTTGTTAAACTCTCTCACTGTGTAATTTACTGCATATCTCCCTTGTTAAACTCTCTCACTGTCTAATTTACTGCATATCTCCCTTGTTAAACTCTCTCACTGTCTAATTTACTGCATATCTCCCTTGTTAAACTCTCTCACTGTGTAATTTACTGCATATGTCCCTCGTTACTCTCTCACTGTCTAATTTACTGCATATCTTCCTCGCTACTCTCTCAGTCTAATTTACTGCATATCTCCCTTGTTAAACTCTCTCACTGTGTAATTTACTGCATATCTCCCTCGTTACTCTCTCACTGTCTAATTTACTGGATATCTCCCTTGTTAAACTCTCTCACTGTGTAATTTACTGCATATCTCCCTCGTTACTCTCTCACTGTCTAATTTACTGCATATCTCCCTCGCTACTCTCTCACTGTCTAATTTACTGCATATCTCCCTTGTTAAACTCTCTCACTGTGTAATTTACTGCATATCTCCCTTGTTAAACTCTCTCACTGTGTAATTTACTGCATATCTCCCTTGTTAAACTCTCTCACTGTCTAATTTACTGCATATCTCCCTCGTTACTCTCTCACTGTCTAATTTACTGCATATCTCCCTTGTTAAACTCTCTCACTGTGTAATTTAATGCATATCTCCCTTGTTAAACTCTCTCCCTAACCGTAGTACGTGTAACTCGATCAATTATTCCTCTGTCATCTGTTCCTCTAGCTCATCTTCTCTATTCCTAAGCCTCCACCTTTATTCTCATCTCTTCTCCATTTCACCCTCCTTCTCTTTCTCTCTCTCTCTCTCTCTCTCTCTCTCTCTCTGCACGTGTACTACGATATGACTGGCACTAAAGTGTAAGGTAAAATTGCCACAAGTTAGTAAAATGGCTGAAGTGAATACAGGAAGATGAACCAACAATGTAAATTGTATCACTATTTGGCGAGTTCTCAAAGCCGGTCAGACAAACACGGCACTTGTTTGTTGTGGGTGAGTTGACAAAAAGACCATGTTCCCTGATGGGCTCCAGATCAAGGGGTGCGGTGTTCGTACATAAGGTTAATGCAAGGCTCAGCGCGTGCCTAAACCGTTAATTGCTCGTGCAATTATGCCCATAACAGCCTGACAGAGGTGGTCGTGAGTGCTGTATTTACTAAACACGCAACCTATGTTTGTTTACTCTCCAAAGACAACGTGTTGGGCAGCTTTTAGTTACGGAAGGACTGTTCTAGAACTATTGTTTGAGATCTTGCATGCAATATCCGATCAATGGCTATTGATCTTAAACCAGACTTTAACCAAGTTCGCTGTCCTTCCGGTGGGAGCAAACACATTTACATAATGATCAATTACTTGGACAGTACTGATAGAAGCTGTCCTAATAACATGATGATTTCGTTATTAAGAAATCAGCTTTACCATCATAGAGATAACCATTAATAAGTGCATCTTCGTTTACGTTACAATTATTATTTTAACAGTCAACGTCACCAGCTATAGTCACAATTATTATTTTAGCAGCCAACTTGACCAGCTATAGTCACAATTATTATTTTAACAGTCACCTTAATCAGCTATATTCACAATTATTATTTATTTTAATAGTCAAATTGAACAGCTATAGTCACAATGATTATTTTAACTGTCAACTTTACCATCTCTGGCCACAATTATTATTTTAATAGTTACTTGACAAATTAAAGTTACAATGATTTGACCAACTTGACCAGCTGTAGTCACAATGATTATTTTAGCTGACAACTTGACCAGCTGTAGACACATTTACTTTCTGTGTGTTCGTACTCAATCTCCCACAGTGTATTCTTGCCCCCACATGATCCTTGCCCTGTAGATTGCACCCACATGATCCTTGCCCTGTAGATTGCACCCACATGATCCTTGCCCTGTAGATTGCATCCACATGATCCTTGCCCTGTAGATTGCATCCACATGATCCTTGCCCTGTAGATTGCCCCCACATGATCCTTGCCCTACCTATTGCTCCCACATGATCCTTGCCCTACCTATTGCCCCCACATAATCCTTGCCTTGAAGATTGCCCGCACATGATCCTTTCACTGAATATTGCCGCACAATACCCGTGCCCTGCATATTGCCACCATATGATCCTTACCCTGCAGATTGTCCTACGTGATTCTTGCTTTGCTAATTGCCCTAACATGACCCTTGCCTTGCAGTTTTCCAGTAGTAAAGTCTTCTAAAATGTATCATTTATGACTTTTT
This sequence comes from Meghimatium bilineatum, assembly GCA_034231615.1. Lineage (NCBI taxonomy): Eukaryota > Metazoa > Mollusca > Gastropoda > Stylommatophora > Philomycidae > Meghimatium > Meghimatium bilineatum. The sequence goes on along the minus strand of CM067322.1, from coordinate 104,525,710 downwards.
CCCTTTTTTGTTTATTGCCTGTCACACAAAGTATAATCATAATGACAAATCAGGATTACTGAAATAGTCAATGAAATTAGTCATTTTGAAGGATTGTTATCCTATTAGTCAATATGTCTTACATTGGCGACGGTCATGTTGTAAGACAGAAAATGTTGAGGAAGACTGTCTGTGTATAAATTATACAGCTCATATAAGACATCTGGAAAATGTTTTGTACAGGTTAATTGTAACAAATATGTGTGCTGTGTCACTGCAGCTAAAAGTAGGTACAGCAACTTTCAAGAAATCTAGCTAAATTAGTTGGAAAGTTATAGATCCATCAACAACAGGGCCATCATTTGGTCATGAAAAGTGTATCCGTTGTACTGATGTACCTTTCTTTCAACCGTGGAACGGCGGTTACAATGTGGTTATACAAAACCGCGCGACGGTGGTTATAAAGTGGTTATTTCTGAGCTTCTTAAACATCATAAATAATGGAGGTTGTGATTCAGCGAACAACATACTTTATTACGAGTGTCAGTGTATAATGTGAACATAGTGTGAACAACTTTCCCAACGATGCCATATAATTCGTTACTACAAGAGCCGATAGCACATGTATACATATTCAATGTGAGAAACCACTTGTTTTGAGTTCTATACGAAATATGAAATGTACAACAGTATGGCAACACACATCAAACACAATATGAATGTATCAGTAAGAACGTGAAGTCAAGAGAGCTGGATATGGCAGGGAACAGATGGGACTTGTCTTCTGGTTTCTAGTAAATCACCCCAGATTACTGATAACGCTTCTATGCAACCAACAGTATCCAAACACCGGGAATGTTCCACGCAAGCTCCCTCTAATTATGTATCCTAATGTCCACTTGTCAACGTTTATGGTTGGCAAGTTCAGGCTAGAAGTAAGGCAAAGGCTCTGGCTAGCCATTATTCTTTGACACTCTCACGTGCACGGAGAAGAAATTGGTTTTGCCACCTCCTGTACCAACAGTGCATTGACTTCAATAGATAGGGTCTTGTAAAACATAATCTGTTTCATAAGGGTCAGGGTTAAGATGATAGTGTTACAACTTGAGACAGAGAGTCATAAGATGATAGTGTTACAACTTGAGACAGAGAGATAAGATGATAGTGTTACAACTTGAGAAAGAGAGTCATAAGATGATAGTGTTACAACTTGAGACAGAGAGTCATAAGATGATAGTGTTACAACTTGAGACAGAGAGATAAGATGATAGTGTTACAACTTGAGACAGAGAGTCATAAGATGACAGTGTTACAACTTGAGACATAGAGATAAGATGATAGTGTTACAACTTGAGACAGAGATAAGATGATAGTGTTACAACTTGACACAGAGAGTCATAAGATGATAGTGTTACAACTTGAGACAGAGAGATAAGATGATAGTGCTACAACTTGAGACAGAGAGTCATAAGATGATAGTGTTACAACTTGAGACAGAGAGATAAGATGATAGTGTTACAACTTGAGACAGAGAGTCATAAGATGACAGTGATACAACTTGAGACAGAGAGATAAGATGATAGTGTTACAACTTGAGACAGAGAGTCATAAGATGACAGTGTTACAACTTGAGACAGAGAGATAAGATGATAGTGTTACAACTTGAGATAGAGATAAGATGATAGTGTTACAACTTGACACAGAGAGTCATAAGATGATAGTGTTACAACTTGAGACAGAGAGTCATAAGATGATAGTGTTACAACTTGAGACAGAGAGATAAGATGATAGTGTTACAACTTGAGACAGAGAGTCATAAGATGACAGTGTTACAACTTGAGACAGAGATAAGATGATAGTGTTACAACTTGAGACAGAGAGTCATAAGATGACAGTGTTACAACTTGAGACAGAGAGTCATAAGATGATAGTGTTACAACTTGAGACAGAGAGTCATAAGATGATAGTGTTACAGCTTGAGACAGAGATAAGATGATAGTGTTACAACTTGAGACAGAGAGTCATAAGATGATAGTGTTACAACTTGAGACAGAGAGATAAGATGATAGTGTTACAACTTGAGACAGAGATAAGATGATAGTGTTACAACTTGAGACAGAGAGTCATAAGATAACAGTGTTACAACTTGAGACAGAGAGTCATAAGATGATAGTGTTACAGCTTGAGATGGAGAGAGAAAAGATGACAGTGTTACAACTTGAGAGAGAGAGAAACGATGGCAGTGTTACAACTTGAGAGAGTGATAAGATGACAGTGTTACAACTTGATAGAGAGAGTAAATATGAAAGAGATATAACTTGAGAGAGAGAGAGATAAGATGAAAGAGTTACAACTTGAGAGATTGATAATATGTCAGTGTTACAACTTGAGAGAGATAGAGAGATAAGATGACAGTGTTAAAACTTGATTTGTGTTACAACAGTTTTATGTTCAGATGTTCATGTCAGACTGTATTATGTCCAGATGTTCATGTGTGACAGTTTTATGTTCAGATGTTCAAGTTTGACAGTTTTATGTTAATATGTTCAAGTCTGACAATTTCATGTTCAGATGTTCAAATCAGACAGTTTTATTTTCAATGGTTCAAGTCTGACAGTTTTATGTCCAGATGTTCATGTCAGACAATTTTATGTTCAGATGTTCATGTCAGACAGTTTTATGTGCAGATGTTCAAGTCAGACAGTTTTATGTTCAATGGTTCAAGTCTGACAGTTTTATGTCCAGATGTTCAAGTCTGACAGTTTTATGATCAGATGTTCAAGTCTGACAATTTCATGTTCAGATGTTCAAATCAGACAGTTTTATGTTCAGATGTTAAAGTCAATCAGTTTTATGTTCAGATGTTAAAGTCAAACAGTTTTATGTTCAGATGTTAAAGTCAAACAGTTTTATGTCAAGCTGTTCATGTCAGACAGTTTTATGTTCAGATGTTAAAGTCAAACAGTTTTATGTTCAGATGTTAAAGTCAAACAGTTTTGTGTTCAGATGTTCAAGCCTGACAGTTTTGTTTTCAGATGTTGAAGTCTAACAGTTTTATGTTCAGATGTTCAAGTTTGACAGATTTATGTTCAGATGTTCAAGTCTGACAGTTTTATGTTCAGATGTTCAAGTCTGACTGTTTTATGTTCCGATGTTGAAGTCTGACAGTTTTATGTCCAGATGTTCAAGTCTGACCTTTTTTTTGTCCAGATGTTCATGTCAAACACTTTTGTTTTCAGATGTTCAAGTCAGACAGTTTTATGTTCAGAATTTTATGTCAGACAGTTTTATGTTCAGATGTTCAAGTCTGATAGTTTTATGTTCAGATGTTCAAGTCATACAGATTTATGTTCAGATGTTCAAGTCTGATAGTTTTATGTTCAGATGTTCAAGTCTGATAGTTTTATGTTCAGATGTTCATGTCTGACAGTTTTGTGTTCAGATGTTCAATTCCGACAGTTTTGTGTTCAGATATTCAATTCCGACAGTTTTGTGTTCAGATGTTCAATTCCGACAGTTTTATGTTCAGATGTTCAAGTCAGACAGTTTTATGTCCAGAATTTTATGTCAGACAGTTTTGTGTTCAGATGTTCAAGTCCGACAATTTTTATGTTCAGATGTTCAAGTTTGACAGTTTTATGTTCATATGTTCAAGTCTGACAATTTCATGTTCAGATGTTCAAATCAGACAGTTTTATTTTCAATGGTTCAAGTCTGACAGTTTTATGTCCAGATGTTCATGTCAGACAGTTTTATGTCCAGATGTTCAAGTCGGACAGTTTTATGATCAGATGTTCAAGTCTGACAATTTCATGTTCAGATGTTCATGTCAGACAGTTTTATGTCCAGATGTTCAAGTCAGACAGTTTTATGTTCAATGGTTCAAGTCTGACAGTTTTATGATCAGATGTTCATGTCTGACAATTTTATGTTCAGATGTTCATGTCAGACAGTTTTATGTGCAGATGTTCAAGTCAGACAGTTTTATGTTCAATGGTTCAAGTCTGACAGTTTTATGTCCAGATGTTCAAGTCTGACAGTTTTATGATCAGATGTTCAAGTCTGACAATTTCATGTTCAGATGTTCAAATCAGACAGTTTTATGTTCAGATGTTAAAGTCAATCAGTTTTATGTTCAGATGTTAAAGTCAAACAGTTTTATGTTCAGATGTTAAAGTCAAACAGTTTTATGTCAAGCTGTTCATGTCAGACAGTTTTATGTTCAGATGTTAAAGTCAAACAGTTTTATGTTCAGATGTTAAAGTCAAACAGTTTTGTGTTCAGATGTTCAAGCCTGACAGTTTTGTTTTCAGATGTTGAAGTCTAACAGTTTTATGTTCAGATGTTCAAGTCTGACAGATTTATGTTCAGATGTTCAAGTCTGACAGTTTTATGTTCAGATGTTCAAGTCTGACTGTTTTATGTTCCGATGTTGAAGTCTGACAGTTTTATGTCCAGATGTTCAAGTCTGATCTTTTTTTTGTCCAGATGTTCATGACAAACACTTTTGTTTTCAGATGTTCAAATGTCACAGTTTTATGTTGAGATGTTCATGTCTGACAGTTTTATGTTCAGATGTTCATGTCTGACAGTTTTGTGTTCAGATGTTCAATTCCGACAGTTTTGTGTTCGGATGTTCAAGTCAGACAGTTTTATGTTCAGAATTTTATGTCAGACAGTTTTATGTTCAGATGTTCAAGTCTGATAGTTTTATGTTCAGATGTTCAAGTCATACAGATTTATGTTCAGATGTTCAAGTCTGATAGTTTTATGTTCAGATGTTCAAGTCTGATAGTTTTATGTTCAGATGTTCATGTCTGACAGTTTTGTGTTCAGATGTTCAATTCCGACAGTTTTGTGTTCAGATATTCAATTCCGACAGTTTTGTGTTCAGATGTTCAATTCCGACAGTTTTATGTTCAGATGTTCAAGTCAGACAGTTTTATGTCCAGAATTTTATGTCAGACAGTTTTGTGTTCAGATGTTCAAGTCCGACAATTTTTATGTTCAGATGTTCAAGTTTGACAGTTTTATGTTCATATGTTCAAGTCTGACAATTTCATGTTCAGATGTTCAAATCAGACAGTTTTATTTTCAATGGTTCAAGTCTGACAGTTTTATGTCCAGATGTTCATGTCAGACAGTTTTATGTCCAGATGTTCAAGTCTGACAGTTTTATGATCAGATGTTCAAGTCTGACAATTTCATGTTCAGATGTTCATGTCAGACAGTTTTATGTCCAGATGTTCAAGTCAGACAGTTTTATGTTCAATGGTTCAAGTCTGACAGTTTTATGTCCAGATGTTCAAGTCTGACAGTTTTATGATCAGATGTTCAAGTCTGACAATTTCATGTTCAGATGTTCATGTCAGACAGTTTTATGTTCAGATGTTCAAGTCTGACAGTTTTGTGTTCAGATGTTCAAGTCCGACAATTTTTATGTTCAGATGTTCAAGTTTGACAGTTTTATGTGCAGATGTGCAAGTCAGACAGTTTTATGTCCATTTGTTCAAGTCAAAAAGTATTATGTCCAGATGTTCAAGTCTGACAGTTTTATGATCAGATGTTCAAGTCTGACAATTTCATGTTCAGATGTTCAAATCAGACAGTTTCATGTTCAGATGTGCAAGGCAGACAGTTTTATGTCCAGATGTTCAAGTCAAACAGTTTTGTGTTCAGATGTTCAAGCCTGACAGTTTTGTTTTCAGATGTTGAAGTCTAACAGTTTTATGTTCAGATGTTCAAGTCTGACAGATTTATGTTCAGATGTTCAAGTCTGACAGTTTTATGTTCAGATGTTCAAGTCTGACTGTTTTATGTTCCGATGTTGAAGTCTGACAGTTTTATGTCCAGATGTTCAAGTCTGACATTTTTTTTGTCCAGATGTTCATGTCAAACACTTTTGTTTTCAGATGTTCAAATATCACAGTTTTATGTTCAGATGTTCATGTCTGACAGTTTTATGTTCAGATGTTCATGTCTAACAGTTTTGTGTTCAGATGTTCAATTCCGACAGTTTTGTGTTCGGATGTTCAAGTCAGACAGTTTTATGTTCAGAATTTTATGTCAGACAGTTTTATGTTCAGATGTTCAAGTCTGATAGTTTTATGTTCAGATGTTCAAGTCATACAGTTTTATGTTCAGATGTTCAAGTCTGATAGTTTTATGTTCAGATGTTCATGTCTGACAGTTTTGTGTTCAGATGTTCAATTCCGACAGTTTTGTGTTCAGATATTCAATTCCGACAGTTTTGTGTTCAGATGTTCAATTCCGACAGTTTTATGTTCAGATGTTCAAGTCTGACAGTTTTGTGTTCAGATGTTCAAGTCCGACAATTTTTATGTTCAGATGTTCAAGTTTGACAGTTTTATGTGCAGATGTGCAAGTCAGACAGTTTTATGTCCATTTGTTCAAGTCAAAAAGTATTATGTCCAGATGTTCAAGTCTGACAGTTTTATGATCAGATGTTCAAGTCTGACAATTTCATGTTCAGATGTTCAAATCAGACAGTTTCATGTTCAGATGTGCAAGGCAGACAGTTTTATGTCCAGATGTTCAAGTCAAACAGTTTTGTGTTCAGATGTTCAAGCCTGACAGTTTTGTTTTCAGATGTTGAAGTCTAACAGTTTTATGTTCAGATGTTCAAGTCTGACAGATTTATGTTCAGATGTTCAAGTCTGACAGTTTTATGTTCAGATGTTCAAGTCTGACTGTTTTATGTTCCGATGTTGAAGTCTGACAGTTTTATGTCCAGATGTTCAAGTCTGACCTTTTTTTTGTCCAGATGTTCATGTCAAACACTTTTGTTTTCAGATGTTCAAATATCACAGTTTTATGTTCAGATGTTCATGTCTGACAGTTTTATGTTCAGATGTTCATGTCTAACAGTTTTGTGTTCAGATGTTCAATTCCGACAGTTTTGTGTTCGGATGTTCAAGTCAGACAGTTTTATGTTCAGAATTTTATGTCAGACAGTTTTATGTTCAGATGTTCAAGTCTGATAGTTTTATGTTCAGATGTTCAAGTCATACAGTTTTATGTTCAGATGTTCAAGTCTGATAGTTTTATGTTCAGATGTTCATGTCTGACAGTTTTGTGTTCAGATGTTCAATTCCGACAGTTTTGTGTTCAGATATTCAATTCCGACAGTTTTGTGTTCAGATGTTCAATTCCGACAGTTTTATGTTCAGATGTTCAAGTCAGACAGTTTTATGTCCAGAATTTTATGTCAGACAGTTTTGTGTTCAGATGTTCAAGTCTGATAGTTTTATGTTCAGATGTTCAAGTCATACAGTTTTATGTTCAGATGTTCAATTCCGACAGTTTTGTGTTCAGATGTTCAATTCCGACAGTTTTATGTTCAGATGTTCAAGTCAGACAGTTTTATGTCCAGAATTTTATGTCAGACAGTTGTGTGTTCAGATGTTCAAGTCTGACAGTTTTATGTCCAGATGTTCAAGTCTGACAGTTTTATGATCAGATGTTCAAGTCTGACAATTTCATGTTCAGATGTTCATGTCAGACAGTTTTATGTGCAGATGTTCAAGTCAGACAGTTTTATGTTCAATGGTTCAAGTCTGACAGTTTTATGTCCAGATGTTCAAGTCTGACAGTTTTATGATCAGATGTTCAAGTCTGACACTTTCATGTTCAGATGTTCATGTCAGACAGTTTTATGTTCAGATGTTCAAGTCTGACAGTTTTGTTTTCAGATGTTCAAGTCCGACAATTTTTATGTTCAGATGTTCAAGTTTGACAGTTTTATGTGCAGATGTGCAAGTCAGACAGTTTTATGTCCATTTGTTCAAGTCACAAAGTATTATGTCCAGATGTTCAAGTCTGACAGTTTTATGATCAGATGATCAAGTCTGACAATTTCATGTTCAGATGTTCAAATCAGACAGTTTCATGTTCAGATGTGCAAGGCAGACAGTTTTATGTCCAGATGTTCAAGTCAAACAGTTTTGTGTTCAGATGTTCAAGCCTGACAGTTTTGTTTTCAGATGTTGAAGTCTAACAGTTTTATGTTCAGATGTTCAAGTCTGACAGATTTATGTTCAGATGTTCAAGTCTGACAGTTTTATGTTCAGATGTTCAAGTCTGACTGTTTTATGTTCCGATGTTGAAGTCTGACAGTTTTATGTCCAGATGTTCAAGTCTGACCTTTTTTTGTCCAGATGTTCATGTCAAACACTTTTGTTTTCAGATGTTCAAATATCACAGTTTTATGTTCAGATGTTCATGTCTGACAGTTTTATGTTCAGATGTTCATGTCTAACAGTTTTGTGTTCAGATGTTCAATTCCGACAGTTTTGTGTTCGGATGTTCAAGTCAGACAGTTTTATGTTCAGAATTTTATGTCAGACAGTTTTATGTTCAGATGTTCAAGTCTGACAGTTTTATGTTCAGATGTTCAAGTCATACAGTTTTATGTTCAGATGTTCAAGTCTGATAGTTTTATGTTCAGATGTTCAATTCCGACAGTTTTATGTTCAGATGTTCAAGTCAGACAGTTTTATGTCCAGAATTTTATGTCAGACAGTTTTGTGTTCAGATGTTCAAGTCTGATAGTTTTATGTTCAGATGTTAAAGTCATACAGTTTTATGTTCAGATGTTCAAGTCTGATAGTTTTATGTTCAGATGTTCAAGTCATACAGTTTTATGTTCAGATGTTCAAGTCTGACAGTTTTATGTCCAGATGTTCAAGTCAGACAGTTTTGTGTTCGGATGTTAATGTCAGACAGTTTTATTTCCAGAAGTATAAGTCAGACAGTTGTGTGTTCAGATGTTCAAGGCTGACAGTTTTGTGTTCAGATGTTCAAGTCATACAGTTTTGTGTTCAGATGTTCAAGGCTGACAGTTTTGTGTTCAGATGTTCAAGTCATACAGTTTTATGTCCAGATGTTCATGTCTGACAAATTATGTTCAGATATTCAAGTCTGACAGTTTTGTTTTCAGATGTTCAAGTCTGACAGTTATGTGTTCAGATGTTCAATTATGACAGTTGTATGTTCAGATGTTCATGTCTGAGAGATTTATGTTCAGATGTTCAAGTCTGACAGTTTTGTGTTCAGATGTTCAAGTCCGACAATTTTCATGTTCAGATGTTCAAGTTTGACAGTTTTATGTTCATATGTTCAAGTCTGACAATTTCATGTTCAGATGTTCAAATCAGACAGTTTTATTTTCAATGGTTCAAGTCTGACAGTTTTATGTCCAGATGTTCATGTCAGACAGTTTTATGTCCAGATGTTCAAGTCTGACAGTTTTATGATCAGATGTTCAAGTCTGACAATTTCATGTTCAGATGTTCATGTCAGACAGTTTTATGTGCAGATGTTCAATTCAGACAGTTTTATGTTCAATGGTTCAAGTCTGACAGTTTTATGTCCAGATGTTCAAGTCTGACAGTTTTATGATCAGATGTTCAAGTCTGACAATTTCATGTTCAGATGTTCATGTCTGACAGTTTTATGTTCAGATGTTCAAGTCTGACAGTTTTGTGTTCAGATGTTCAAGTCCGACAATTTTTATGTTCAGATGTTCAAGTTTGACAGTTTTATGTGCAGATGTGCAAGTCAGACAGTTTTATGTCCATTTGTTCAAGTCAAACAGTATTATGTCCAGATGTTCAAGTCTGACAGTTTTATGATCAGATGTTCAAGTCTGACAATTTCATGTTCAGATGTTCAAATCAGACAGTTTCATGTTCAGATGTGCAAGTCAGACAGTTTTATGTCCAGATGTTCAAGTCAAACAGTTTTGTGTTCAGATGTTCAAGCCTGACAGTTTTGTTTTCAGATGTTGAAGTCTAACAGTTTTATGTTCAGATGTTCAAGTCTGACAGATTTATGTTCAGATGTTCAAGTCTGACAGTTTTATGTTCAGATGTTCAAGTCTGACTGTTTTATGTTCCGATGTTGAAGTCTGACAGTTTTATGTCCAGATGTTCAAGTCTGACCTTTTTTTTGTCCAGATGTTCATGTCAAACACTTTTGTTTTCAGATGTTCAAATATCACAGTTTTATGTTCAGATGTTCATGTCTGACAGTTTTATGTTCAGATGTTCATGTCTAACAGTTTTGTGTTCAGATGTTCAATTCCGACAGTTTTGTGTTCGGATGTTCAAGTCAGACAGTTTTATGTTCAGAATTTTATGTCAGACAGTTTTATGTTCAGATGTTCAAGTCTGATAGTTTTATGTTCAGATGTTCAAATCAGACAGTTTTATTTTCAATGGTTCAAGTCTGACAGTTTTATGTCCAGATGTTCATGTCAGACAGTTTTATGTCCAGATGTTCAAGTCTGACAGTTTTATGATCAGATGTTTGAAGTATGACAATTTCATGTTCAGATGTTCATGTCAGACAGTTTTATGTGCAGATGTTCAAGTCAGACAGTTTTATGTTCAATGGTTCAAGTCTGACAGTTTTATGTCCAGATGTTCAAGTCTGACAGTTTTATGATCAGATGTTCAAGTCTGACAATTTCATGTTCAGATGTTCATGTCAGACAGTTTTATGTTCAGATGTTCAAGTCTGACAGTTTTGTGTTCAGATGTTCAAGTCCGACAATTTTTATGTTCAGATGTTCAAGTTTGACAGTTTTATGTGCAGATGTGCAAGTCAGACAGTTTTATGTCCATTTGTTCAAGTCAAACAGTATTATGTCCAGATGTTCAAGTCTGACAGTTTTATGATCAGATGTTCAAGTCTGACAATCTCATGTTCAGATGTTCAAATCAGACAGTTTCATGTTCAGATGTGCACGGCAGACAGTTTTATGTCCAGATGTTCAAGTCAAACAGTTTTGTGTTCAGATGTTCAAGCCTGACAGTTTTGTTTTCAGATGTTGAAGTATAACAGTTTATGTTCAGATGTTCAAGTCTGACAGATTTATGTTCAGATGTTCAAGTCCGACAGCTTTATGTTCAGATGTTCAAGTCTGACTGTTTTATGTTCCGATGTTGAAGTCTGACAGTTTTATGTCCAGATGTTTAAGTCTGACCTTTTTTTTGTCCAGATGTTCATGTCAAACACTTTTGTTTTCAGATGTTCAAATATCACAGTTTTATGTTCAGATGTTCATGTCTGACAGTTTTATGTTCAGATGTTCATGTCTGACAGTTTTGTGTTCAGATGTTCAATTCCGACAGTTTTGTGTTCGGATGTTCAAGTCAGACAGTTTTATGTTCAGAATTTTATGTCAGACAGTTTTATGTTCAGATGTTCAAGTCTGATAGTTTTATGTTCAGATGTTCAAGTCATACAGTTTTATGTTCAGATGTTCAAGTCTGATAGTTTTATGTTCAGATGTTCATGTCTGACAGTTTTGTGTTCAGATGTTCAATTCCGACAGTTGTGTGTTCAGATATTCAATTCCGACAGTTTTGTGTTCAGATGTTCAATTCCGACAGTTTTATGTTCAGATGTTCAAGTCAGACAGTTTTATGTCCAGAATTTTATGTCAGACAGTTTTGTGTTCAGATGTTCAAGTCTGATAGTTTTATGTTCAGATGTTAAAGTCATACAGTTTTATGTTCAGATGTTCAAGTCATACAGTTTTATGTTCAGATGTTCAAGTCATACAGTTTTATGTTCAGATGTTCAAGTCAGACAGTTTTATTTCCAGAAGTTTAAGTCAGACAATTGTGTGTTCAGATGTTCAAGGCTGACAGTTTTGTGTTCAGATGTTCAAGTCATACAGTTTTGTGTTCACATGTTCAAGGCTGACAGTTTTGTGTTCAGAATTCAAGTCTGACAGTTTTATGTCCAGATGTTCAAGTCAGACACATGTGTCACTTATATGAAAGAGCAACCTGCAGGTGTTTTCTCTTAATAAAATGGGTAACAGATAGAACAAGATTATGTCGATTGATTGGCGCAGAGATAACGGTTATGCTATCTCTAGGCTATATCCTGGTGGAAATATTGTTGTGTTGCTACAAGAGAGATTTAGCGGGAGTTTGAGAATGAACGCTGAACAAGAAGAAGTATAGTCAGCAATGTATAGGCTACCTGTGGTCGAGTAACATACATGTCTATGAATAGTGAGAAGCAATGTCTACTGACGGTCCAGGGTTCTTCAATACTTTTCTGATGTACAGATTGAGGAAGTGAAGGTGTTTACATTATACAGACACTTGTAGTTCACACAGCAGATCATACATTATACAGACTCTTGTAGTTCCAGCATTGATTCATACATTATACAGACTCTTGTAGTTCACACAGCAGATCATACATTATACAGACTCTTGTAATTCCAGCATTGAATCATACATCATACAGACTCTTGTAGTTCACACAGCAGATCATACATTATACAGACTCTTGTAGTTCCAGCATTGAATCATACATTATACAGACTCTTGTAGTTCCAGCATTGAATCCTACATTATACGGACTCTTGTAGTTCCAGAATTGAATCATACATTATACAGACTCTTGTAGTTCCAGCATTGAATCATACATTATACAGACTCTTGTAGTTCCAGCATTGAATCATACATTATACAGACTCTTGTAGTTCACACAGCAGATCATACATTATACAGACTATTGTAGTTCCAGCATTGAATCATACATTATACAGACTCTTGTAGTTCCAGCATTGAATCATACATTATACAGACTCTTGTAGTTCCAGCATTGAATCATACATTATACAGACTCTTGTAGTTCACACAGCAGATCATACATTATACAGACTATTGTAGTTCCAGCATTGAATCATACATTATACAGACTCTTGTAGTTCCAGCATTGAATCATACATTATACAGACTCTTGTAGTTCCAGCATTGAATCATACATTATAAACACTCTTGTAGTTCACACAGCGGATCATACATGTATGTACACATACACCGACTCTTGTCTGTAATTCACACAGCGGATCATACATGTATGTACACATACTCATAGTTGAACATGATCGGCGACAAACACGCCTCTATTGTGTTCTGAAGTAGTGTATTCTACAAAGATGGCCGAGGTCAACACGTGCAATGACTGCAGATTCTATGTATGCCTAAAGAACAGAAGTGTGCTAAGCTACCATTGAATGAATAGATGTCGGGATAATTATCCACGCTCTCAACAAACCGAAGGCGGAACAAAAGTGCGGGTCTTTCTAATAAAACAGCACTTGTGATGTTTGCATAGCTGTACGTTGAAGGACGCGTAACAGAAAACATTGTGTGAGCCCTTAGAATCTTCAACTCTTCGGTTGAATCACAATAATAACAGATTACTCTACGCATGCGCAGCATACGCGCTATTTCATCATCTGATAATACCAGTTTATTCAGTTAGTTCTTCCATGCCTCCAGACTTAACTGATGCTCGCCATTCTTCAAGATTTCTGTTAGGAAACCCACAACACAAGCTCAGCACAAACATAATGCATACATTTTGTACAAACTATCCTTGTTCATAAGTTGTTATACTGTCTTTTCTTCTATTGGCTCCTGTTCGTATTTCGGTTAAAGGCAAGCGTGCAGGCTAACTTGTGACAGTTTCGACAAAGTTTACTTCTGTTCTGCTCAAGTAATGCCCTGTGGTCAAACACATCCCTCCCGCATTGAAAATTTGTTGGACAATTTCAATACTTGAACTTGTCCCGTTGATTGAACATAACAATTAATTCTGTTTCGTCTACCGCGAACTCACAGTCTTCCAAAACCAAAAAACGTTTTAGTTTCCGATTTATTTTGTTTTGTTAATTTCCTTTTACTTTTTATAGATGTATCGTCATGTTTTAGAAGTTTCACGTTTATCGTCATGTTTTAGAAGTTTCACGTTTATCGTCATGTTTTAGAGGTTCAGCTTTTAGAATCTTGTTTTAGAAGTTACTATTTATATTCATGTCTTTACCAATATCTGTGATAGCTCCACATTTTAATACCAGGATCTATTATAACTCACCACTTTAATACCAGGATCTATTATAACTCACCACTTTAATACCAGGATCTGTTATAACTCACCACTTTAATACCAGGATCTCTTATAACTCACCACTTTAATACCAGAATCGGTTATAACTCACCACTTTAATATCAGGATATGTTATAACTCACCACTTTAATATCAGGATATGTTATAACTCACCACTTTAATACCAGGATCTGTTATAACTCACCACTTTAATACCAGGATCTGTTATAACTCACCACTTTAATACCAGGATTTCTTATAACTCACCACTTTAATTCCAGGATCTGTTATAACTCACCACTTTAATACCAGGATCTGTTATAACTCACCACTTTAATACAAGGATATGTTATAACTAACCACTTTAATACCAGGATCTGTTATAACGCACCACTTTAATACCAGGATCGGTTATAATTCACCACTTTAATATCAGGATCTGTTATAACTCACCACTTTAATACCGCGATCTGTTATAACTCACCACTTTAATACCAGGATCTTTTATAACTCACTACTTTAATACCAGAATCTGTTATAATTTCAGAGTTTAATACCAGGAAAATGTATAACTCCAGACTTTCGTACCAGGAGATTTTATTATTCCAGACCTCAATAACATGAAATATTATTACTCTAGACTTGAATAACATAAACTTTTATTACTCCAGACTGAATAACATAAACTTTTATTACTCCAGACTTGAATAACATAAACTTTTATTACTCCAGACTTGAATAACATAAACTTTTATTACTCCAGACTTGAATAACATGAACTTTTATTACTCCAGACTTGAATAACATAAACTTTTATTACTCCAGACTTGAATAACATAAACTTTTATTACTCCAGACTTGAATAACATGAACTTTTATTACTCCAGACTTGAAGTAAAGTGACTAAGGAAGTGATCATCCTTTTGACTTGAACATTTGGTTGCATGCCTGAAGCAATAAAGTTCGGCATAACCAGTTGTCAATTGGTGGCGGGTAATGAGCACAGTGAACCCTAACTTGGCTGCAGTGGCTCGGAGCAGTGCATAGATGGAAACCTACCTTCCTGGTGGTGTGATAGTTATGCTCTGGCTCTAGCCCGAGGTGGGCCGAAAATGCACAGACTTGACAGTAATATGATGTCATTTATAATGTCATTTTAATGGCATATTGTCAACGGGTAAGAGCTCATTGACCGCTGGATCAGCAACTAACCGACCAACAAATACCACTGTTACAATTGTTGCCATAATCTTCCACATTAACGCTCTACGTATTGTGATTAATTATTAGATTTATTAATATTACTCTTGTAACTTCATTCGAAAAACTTTGATAACTCCAGATTTTAATACCAGGAGATGTGATAACTAGATTTCAATACCAGGCGATGTGATAACTAGATTTTAATATCAGGAGATGTGATAACTATATTTCAATACCAGGAGATGTGATAACTAGATTTCAATACCTGTAGATGTGATAACTAGATTTCAATACCAGGAGATGTGATAACTAGATTTTAATATCAAGAGATGTGATAACTAGATTTCAATACCTGTAGATGTGATAACTAGATTTCAATACCAGGAGATGTGATAACTAGATTTCAATACCTGTAGATGTGATAACTAGATTTCAATACCAGTAGATGAGGTAACTAGAATTCAATACCAGGAGATGTGATAACTAGATTTCAATACCAGTAGATGAGGTAACTAGAATTCAATACCAGGAGATGTGATAACTAGATTTCAATACCTGTAGATGTGATAACTAGATTTCAATACCAGTAGATGAGGTAACTAGAATTCAATACCAGGAGATGTGATAACTAGATTTCAATACCAGTAGATGAGGTAACTAGAATTCAATACCAGGAGATGTGATAACTAGATTTCAATACCAGGAGATGTGATAACTAGATTTCAATACCTGTAGATGTGATAACTAGATTTCAATACCAGTAGATGAGGTAACTAGAATTCAATACCAGGAGATGTGATAACTAGATTTCAATACCTGTAGATGTGATAACTAGATTTCAATACCTGTAGATGTGATAACTAGATTTCAATACCAGGAGATGTGATAACTAGATTTCAATACCAGTAGATGTGATAACTAGATTTCAATACCTGTAGATGTGATAACTAGATTTCAATACCAGGAGATGTGATAACTAGATTTCAATACCTGTAGATGTGATAACTAGATTTCAATACCTGTAGATGTGATAACTAGATTTCAATACCAGTAGATGTGATAACTAGATTTCAATACCAGGAGGTGTGATAACTAGATTTCAATACCAGTAGATGTGATAACTAGATTTCAATACCAGTAGATGAGGTAACTAGAATTCAGTACCAGGAGATGTGGTAACTAGAATTCAATACCAGGAGTCTTTTGCAAATCTCAACCAGGGAGTCTCATATTTTCTAAGTACTGATAGTGTCGTACTTCTATCAATAAGCGAGGTAGCTATCTTTTCTCATCACAATTTTAGCAGCAATATAACAACATCATTGTATACCAGTAAATTAACATCACTAGCCTGCAACATCAGTCTAAAATCGTATGTCTGTAGCAATAATTTAACATCATCAATCTGCAGCAATAAATTAACATAATTAGTCTGCAGGAGTAATTTATTATATATAGTCTGTATAATACATTTAACACCAAAGTCTGCAGCATACATTTCATATCTTCAATCTGTATGAGTATTTTAACAGAATATGGCTGTAATATCAAATGAACATCATCAGTATGTTGCAATAATTAAATAGCATCTATATGTAGCGTCAATTTAACATAGTCTGCAGAATAATTTCACATCATCAATCTGTAGCAGTCAATTAACATCATTTGTCTGTAGCAGTCAATTAACATCATTTGTCTGTAGCAGTCAATTAACATCATTTGTCTGTAGCAGTCAATTAACATCATTTGTCTGTAGCAGTGACATCATTTGTCTGTAGCAGTGACATCATTTGTCTGTAGCAGTGACATCATTTGTCTGTAGCAGTGACATCATTTGTCTGTAGCAGTGACATCATTTGTCTGTAGCAGTGACATCATTTGTCTGCAGCAGTCACTTAACATCATTTGTCTGTAGCAGTGACATCATTTGTCTGTAGCAGTGACATCATTTGTCTGTAGCAGTGACATCATTTGTCTGTAGCAGTGACATCACTTGTCTGTAGCAGTCACTTAACATCATTTGTCTGTAGCAGTCAATTACCAACATTTGTCTGTAGCAGTCAATTAACATCATTTGTCTGTAGCAGTCAATTAACATCATTTATCTGTAGCAGTCAATTAACATCATTTGTCTGTAGCAGTCAATTAACATCATTTGTCTGTAGCAGTCAATTAACATCATTTGTCTGTAGCAGTCAATTAACATCATTTGTCTGTAGCAGTCAATTAACATCATTTGTCTGTAGCAGTCAATTAACATCATTTGTCTATAGCAGTGACATCATTTGTCTGTAGCAGTGACATCATTTGTCTGTAGCAGTGACATCTTTTGTCTGTAGCAGTGACATCATTTGTCTGTAGCAGTCACTTAACATCATTTGTCTGTAGCAGTCAATCAACATCATTTGTCTGTAGCAGTCAATTAAAATCATTTGTCTGTAGCAGTGACATCATTTGTCTGTAGCAGTCAATTAACATCATTTGTCTGCAGCAGTCAATTAACATCATTTGTCTGTAGCAGTGACATCATTTGTCTGTAGCAGTCAATTAACATCATTTGTCTGTAGCAGTCAATTAACATCATTTGTCTGTAGCAGTCAATTAACATCATTTGTCTGTAGCAGTCAATTAACATCATTTGTCTGTAGCAGTGACATCATTTGTCTGTAGCAGTGACATCATTTGTCTGTAGCAGTGACATCATTTGTCTGTAGCAGTGACATCATTTGTTTGTAGCAGTGACATCATTTGTATGTAGCAGTGACATCATTTGTCTGTAGCAGTGACATCATTTGTCTGTAGCAGTGACATCATTTGTCTGCAGCAGTCACTTAACATCATTTGTCTGTAGCAGTGACATCATTTGTCTGTAGCAGTGACATCATTTGTCTGTAGCAGTGACATCATTTGTCTGTAGCAGTGACATCATTTGTCTGTAGCAGTGACATCATTTGTCTGTAGCAGTCACTTAACATCATTTGTCTGTAGCAGTGACATCATTTGTCTGTAGCAGTGACATCATTTGCTGTAGCAGTGACATCATTTGTCTGTAGTAGTGACATCATTTGTCTGTAGCAGTGACATCATTTGTCTGTAGCAGTGACATCATTTGTCTGTAGCAGTGACATCACTTGTCTGTAGCAGTCACTTAACATAATTTTCTGTAGCAGTGACATTATTTGTCTGTAGCAGTGACATCATTTGTCTGTAGCAGTGACATCATTTGTCTGTAGCAGTGACATCACTTGTCTGTAGCAGTGACATCATTTGTCTGTAGCAGTGACATCATTTGTCTGTAGCAGTGACATCATTTGTCTGTAGCAGTGACATCATTTGTCTGTAGCAGTGACATCATTTGTCTGTAGCAGTGACATCATTTGTCTGTAGCAGTGACATCATTTGTCTGTAGCAGTGACATCATTTGTCTGTAGCAGTGACATCACTTGTCTGTAGCAGTCACTTAACATAATTTTCTGTAGCAGTGACATTATTTGTCTGTAGCAGTGACATCATTTGTCTGTAGCAGTGACATCATTTGTCTGTAGCAGTGACATCACTTGTCTGTAGCAGTGACATCATTTGTCTGTAGCAGTGACATCATTTGTCTGTAGCAGTGACATCATTTGTCTGTAGCAGTGACATCATTTGTCTGCAGCAGTCACTTAACATCATTTGTCTGTAGCAGTGACATCATTTGTCTGTAGCAGTGACATCATTTGTCTGTAGCAGTGACATCATTTGTCTGTAGCAGTGACATCATTTGTCTGTAGCAGTGACATCATTTGTCTGTAGCAGTCACTTAACATCATTTGTCTGTAGCAGTGACATCATTTGTCTGTAGCAGTGACATCATTTGTCTGCAGCAGTAATTTAACACCCAAGTCTGCAGCATACTTTTAATATCTTCAGTCTGCAGCAGTAATTTAACACCCAAGTCTGCAGCATACTTTTAATATCTTCAGTCTGCAGCAGTAATTTAACACCCAAGTCTGCAGCATACTTTTAATATCTTCAGTCTGCAGCAGTAATTTAACACCCAAGTCTGCAGCATACTTTTAATATCTTCAGTCTGCAGCAGTAATTTAACACCCAAGTCTG
Source organism: Meghimatium bilineatum (assembly GCA_034231615.1). NCBI lineage: Eukaryota > Metazoa > Mollusca > Gastropoda > Stylommatophora > Philomycidae > Meghimatium > Meghimatium bilineatum. The sequence continues at coordinate 104,506,489 of CM067322.1, read as the reverse complement.
CAGCATACTTTTAATATCTTCAGTCTGCAGCAGTAATTTAACACCCAAGTCTGCAGCATACTTTTAATATCTTCAGTCTGCAGCAGTAATTTAACACCCAAGTCTGCAGCATACTTTTAATATCTTCAGTCTGCAGCAGTAATTTAACAGATTATGGCTATAGCAGTAATTTAACCTCTTCAATATGTGGCAATGTGCCACGCGTCATTTCCTACATGATTTCGTTGCAAAGAAATGCTAAAATTAACATTTCATTTTATGTTCTTGCGTTCATTGAACTTCAGTCAGGGAGACGCATGCATTACATCTCTTAGCATTTGTTTAATTGCACGTGACAGTACATGTCAAATTGTCAGTGACTACACTGACTAAACACTGCGTCCATACAAATTCTGAAAGGAGTCCTTCATAAACGTGCATCCAAACTTGTGAAGTGCTCATTTGGGAGCGTTGTGAGAGATCTCTACTAGACGTCTGCACGTAGAAGATTCTATGACAGTTCTAAGACATGGCAAATATGGACTTTTTTCCGGATTGTTTCAATAGTTGCTACAGGCAACAGATTTATGCTGCTTCCAACGCGCTGAAGCTCAACGTGTTTTTCTTTGGACTATAGACCGAAATACAGCAGTAGGACTTTTCACGCTCCAGCGGTAGTGTCACGGTTCAAGGATTGGTAAAAGGACAATTATTGACATCACTAATGCTCTAACCCGAGTGATTTCATTGCTAATCAATGAATATTGTACTGCTCAGCCGACGTGTCTTTTCTTACCTTTCCTGGGGTCTTTGTGGCTGGTTTCAACACTCAATCACTGCACCAGGAATGAGCACTCGCTCCTAATTTTGACATTCTCCGGAAGTCAGTACTGGGTCACAGCTGGAGACGACTGTTGCCGCGTGTGCACGATGTCGTGTGGCAGGATTTTATCGATGCTGATAAAAACGCTTTCAGAAGCTGGAGTTGCAGTACCACAAGAAAACCCACGACTTCAAGCACAGAATTCATTAAAATACAATGGTAAAATTAACAAGACAGAAATAAAATAAAATGTAACAATATTGAAACTCTTAACAATAAAGGAAATCATAACAATAGTGAAACACATAACAATACTGAAACACATAACAATACTGAAACACATAACAATAGTGAAACACATAACAATACTGAAACAACTCTACTGAAGAATATAACAATAATGATACTCATAGAATAGTGAAATTCATAACAACAATTAAACTCATAACAATGGTGAAACGTGTAACAATAGCGAAGATAATAACATTAGTGAAGTATATTCTAAGAAACGTGTCTCAGCTGGAATAATTTGCTAGTAGTTTCAGTTAGAAGCCTCAGCTAGAAGAATCAGCTAGAAGTCTCAGCTAGAAGAATCAGCTAGAAGTCTCACCTAGAAGAATCAGCTAGACGTCTCAGCTAGAAGTCTCAGCTAGAAGAATCAGCTACAAGAATCAGCTAGAAGCTTCAGCTACAAGAATTAGCTAGAAGTCTCAGCTAGAAGTCTAAGCTAGAAATCTCAGCTAGAAGCCTCGGGTAGAAGTCTCAGCAAAACTAGACACAATAAGAGACAGCCACTTAAATAGACCAAGACTGGTTCCATCACATCTGCGTCCGTGTGGGACATTCAGCACAGACAGCGGAACATATCCTATAGTACAACATGACACTAAGCCTGTTATAAAAAGTGGTCCACAGAGATGGATATCCCCAGAAAGCTGTATTGGAGCACTGAGAAGCTTTCAAACACAGCAGCCTTTAATAAGAAAACTGTACGTCCTGTTTAGAGATGTTCAACCAGACCTGCAGCGTAGATATGTTAAAACAAATTGTTCTATAGACATGTTCAACCAGACTTGTTGTGTGGACATGTTCAACCAGACTTGTTGTGTGGACATGTTCAACCAGACTTGTTGTGTGGACATGTTCAACCAGACTTGTTGTGTGGACATGTTCAACCAGACATGTTGTGTGGACATGTTCAACCAGACTTGTTGTGTGGACATGTTAAACCAAACTTGTTGTGTGGACATGTTCAACCAGACTTGTTGTGTGGACATGTTAAACCAATCTTGTTGTGTGGACATGTTAAACCACACTTGTTGTGTGGACATGTTCAACCAGACTTGTTGTGTGGACATGTTCAACCAGACTTGTTGTGTGGACATGTTCAACCAGACTTGTTGTGTGGACATGTTAAACCAAACTTGTTGTGTGGACATGTTAAACCAAACTTGTTGTGTGGACATGTTCAACCAAACTTGTTGTGTGGACATGTTCAACCAGACTTGTTGTGTGGACATGTTCAACCAGACTTGTTGTGTGGACATGTTCAACCAGACTTGTTGTGTGGACATGTTCAACCAGACTTGTTGTATGGACATGTTAAACCAAACTTGTTGTGTGGACATGTTCAACCAGACTTGTTGTATGGACATGTTCAACCAGACTTGTTGAGGGGACATGTTCAACCAGACTTGTTGTGTGGACATATTCAACCAGACTTGTTGAGGGGACATGTTCAACCAGACTTGTTGTGTGGACATGTTCAACCAGATTTGTTGTGTGGACATGTTCAACCAGACTTGTTGTGTGGACATGTTCAACCAGACTTGTTGTGTGGACATGTTCAACCAGACTTGTTGAGGGGACATGTTCAACCAAACTTGTTGTGTGAACATGTTAGAAATCGAACGCTAGGAAGAACAAGAAGACTACTGCAACCAGTATTACAACTACAACCAGTATTACTACTATAACCAGTATTACTACTAAAACCAGTATTACTACTACAATCAGTATTATTACTACAACCAGTATTAGTACTGCAACCAATATTATTAATACAACCAATATTACTACTACATACAGTATTAATATTACAACCAGTATTACTAATACAATCAATATTGCTACTATAACCAGTATAACTAAAACAAATAGTATTACTACTGTAATTAGTATTACTCCTGCAACCATCATTACAATTACAACTAAGGCTATTACTACTTTTAGTGTAATTAATATTTTTGTGTTCATCCTACAATTTAGAATTTGTATGGTGCTCTTACAATTTACAATTTGTATGTTGCTCCTACAATTTACAATTTGTGTGTTGCTCTTTGAATTTACAATTTGTATGTTTCTCCTACAATTTACAATTTGTATGTTGCTCCTACAATTTACAATTTGTGTGGAGCTCTTACAATTTACAATTTGTGTGTTACTCCTACAATTTACAATTTGTGTGTTTCTCCTACAATTTACAATTTGTATGTTTCTCCTACAATTTACAATTTGTGTGTTTCTCCTACAATTTACAATTTGTGTGTTGCTCCTACAATTTACAATTTGTGTATTTCTCCTACAATTTACAATTTGTGTGTTGCTCCTACAATTTACAATTTGTGTATTTCTCCTACAATTTACAATTTGTGTGTTGCTCCTACAATTTACAATTTGTGTGTTGCTCTTGTAAGACACAATCTATTACCATTGTTGCTTTTTTAAAATCTGGATTCTGGCACAGACAATGTCACACTTGAGTGCCATGTGACAATGCCACACTTGAGTGCCATGTGACAATGCCACACTTGAGTGCCATGTGCGTGCAATGAAATGTGGGATAGGTGTAGCATATATTGCAGGAGTAGATAAGACACACAGTTTCAACTTCGGGACGTGTCAGATGCAACTGTTCAATTATAGTTGAATTATTATTACGACAATCCAGTTGAAACCTATACACAGCTAAGGAAACCTTGAAGATGAAGAAGTTAATGCATGGATGATTGCGAAAAAGGAAGTGTTTTGGCGTCAGTTCGATAAATTCTGAAAGAATTAACAGACAGAACAAAGCGTGTAAGACTCGAGTCAATATTGTGTGGATCGACCACACTAGAAAGTGTATCAACTCAACCAATGGAAATATAATCGTGTTCTACATTTGCCCGAAATGTTTGATGGCTGTTAAATAAAGCTTTTGACACATTGTGAGGACAAACACCGGAACGGCTATGACAAGCTGAATATCCAGAAAATGGTTGGGGCAAATCGGCAGTTTCGATTGGGCGCCTGACTTGAACAGATTGTAAATGGCGTCGCTTCCGGTTGGCCTGAAGCTCGGAAGCGTGCCCATTCGTATCATATTTTCCCAACCGATAAATTGGCCGTTATCAGCGCTGCATATGAAAGGGCTTACACTATCCTAATCTGTCAACACCACCAGGGCCGTACAGTACGAGTGTTGTTTCTCTATATTTCGACATTAGAACGATAGATCGATGATTGCTTTCATCAATGGTTTGATTGTCATTCTGCCCGAGTTTACAGAGATCTTGTTCGTACTGGAGAACTCTTCAGTCTTAATTAAGAATGCTTCATGGCCAAAGTGCAGAAGCGTAGAAACCTTGAGATGCTTTCTTTTAGCCCAGTCTGAACTGTATTTAAAACCTCGTCAGTTATTGGACGTGTCTGTCCTTCAATGATCATCACGACTTGAGAATAGCTAGGCTTTTATTTGGAGAGTCGGTACGCTTATTGAACAATTATGACAAATCATTTATAAACCGCTTCACCCAAGCTTGATGTGGTTCGCGCGTGCCTACTTATGTGTGCACATATGAGTGTGTGTGTGTAAGTCTGTGTGTGTGTTTTCAAATAGAACTCGCGGTCTGTATGAATTAAGTATCGAGAAAACAATCATGAAAGGCAATATCTGAAAGCATGTCCGATGGAAATAAATCTTTCACGAAAGAAATTTAGCGCATGTAACATGGCATGATGTCAACAGTGTTCCCGCCATTAGACAGGAAGTAAAGACTTAAGGATAGCAAATATTTTATACTGACCATTAACCAGGCTCATAGACACGACAGGGTGGGGGGGGGGGGGGTAGGGGAGTAGAAGAGGTATTCCATAAGCAACAGGAACGCAATAAAATAATTACAACAAACATGCGAGAATATAACTAGAACAAACACGCAATAAAATAGCTACAACATACATGCAATAAATTAGCTACAACAAACACGCAATAAAATAGCTGCAACAAACACGCAATAACATAGCTACAACTTACACGCAATAAAATAGCTACAGCTTACACGCAATAAAATAGCTACAACAAACATGAAATAAAATAGCTAGAACAAACATGCAATAAAAAATCTAGAACAAACATGCAATAAAATAGCTACAACAAACATGAAATAAAATAGCTAGAACAAACATGCAATAAAATAGCTACAACAAACATGCAATAAAATATCTACAATAAACACGCAATGAAACAATTACAAAAAACATGCAATAAAATAAGAAAAACAAACATGCACAAAATAGCTAGAAGAAACATGCAACAAAATAGCTAGAAGAAACATACAACAAAATAGCTAGAAGAAACATACAACAAAATAGCTAGAAGAAACATGCAACAAAATAGCTAGAAGAAACATGCATGTTAAACTCAGGAACATATCAGATACCAATATACCTAAACAATATCAACAAAGAATTTTAATAAGAATTGGAAAAACTACCAATAACTACTACATCAACAAATACTAACTATCAAATCAAATACCAATAACTACCAAGACAATTACCATGTCAACTACCATTAACTACCAAGTCAACTACCATTAACTACCAAGTCAACTACCATTAATTACCAAGTCAACTACCATTAACTATCAAGTCAACTACCAATAACTACCAAGTCAACTACCAATAACTACCAAGTCAACTACCAAGTCAACTACAAATAACTACCAAGTCAACTACCAATAACTACCAAGTCAAATATTATAACTACTAAGTCAAATACCAATAACTACAAAGTCAACTACCAATAACTACCAATAACTACAAAGTCAACTATCAATAACTACCAATAACTACCAAAACTACGAATAACTACCAATAACTACCAATACCTACCAATAACTACCAATAACTACCAATAACTATCAATAACTACAAAGTCAACAATCAATATCTACTGATAACTACCAAAACTACCAATAACTACCAATAACTACCAATAACTACCAATAACTATCAATAACTACCAATAACTACCAATAACTACCAATAACTACCAATAACTATCAATAACTACCAATAACTACCAATAACTATCAATAACTACCAATAACTACCAATAACTACCAATAACTACCAATAACTACAAATAACTATCAATAACTACAAAGTCAACTACCAATAACTACCAATAACTATCACTAACTGCCAATAACTACCAATAACTATCACTAACTGCCAATAACTACCAATAACTACAAAGACAACTACCAATAACTACAAATAACTACCAATAACTACCAATAACTACCAATAACTACCAATAACTACCAAGTCAACTACCAATAACTACCAAGTCAACTACCAATAACTACCAAAAACTACAATGTCAACTACTAATAACTACCAATAGCTACAAAGTCAACTATCAATAACCACCAATAACTACAATGTCAACTATCAATATCTGCCAATAACTACAAAGTCAACTACCAATAACTACAAAGTCAACTATCAATAACTACCAATAACTTCCACGTCTACTACCAATAACTACCAATAACTACAAAGTCAACTACCAATAACTACCAAGTCAACTACCAATAACTACCAAGTCAACTACCAATAGATACCAAGTCAACTACCAATAGCTACCAAGTCAACTGCCAATAACAACCAACCACTAATAACTACAAGAAAACCACCAATAACTAACAACCACTAACAACTACATGTCAACCACCAATAACTACCAAATCAACCACCAATAACTACCAAGTCAACTACCAAGTCAACTACAAAGTCAACTACCATTAATTACCAAGTCAACTACCATTAACTACCAAGTCAACTACCAATAACTACCAAGTCAACTACCAAGTCAACTACCAATAACTACCAAGTCAATTACCAATAACTACCAAGTCAACTACCAAGTCAGCTACCAAGCCAAATACCAATAGCTACCAATTCAACAACCAATAACTACCATGTCATCTTCCAATAACTACCATGTCAACTACAAAAAACCACCAATAACTACCACGTCAACTATTATAACTACCAAGTCAAATGCCAATAACTACAAAGTCAACTACCAATAACTACCAATAACTACAAAGTCAACTATCAATAACTACCAATAACTACCAAAACTACCAATAACTACCTATAACTACTGATAACTACCAAAACTACCAATAACTACCAATAACTACCAATAACTATCAATAACTACCAATAACTACCAATAACTACCAATTACTATCAATAACTACCAATAACTACCAATAAATACAAAGTCAACAACCAATAACTACCAAGACAACTACCAATAACTATAAATATCTACCAGTAACTACCAATAACTATCAATAACTACCAAAACAACTACCAATAACTACCAAGTCAACTACCAATAACTACAAAGTCAACTACCAATAACTACAATGTCAACTACCAATAACTACCACTAGCTACAAAGTCAACTATCAATAACTGCCAATAACTACCAATAAATACAAAGTCAACAACCAATAACTACCAAGACAACTACCAATAACTATAAATAACTACCAATAACTATCATTAACTACCAATAACTATCAATAACTACCAAGTCAACTACCAATAACTACTAAGTCAACTACCAATAACTACCAAGTCAACTATCAATATCTACCAATAACTACAAAGTCAACTACCAATAATTACAAAGTCAACTATCAATAACGACCAATAACTACCACGTCTACTACCAATAACTTCCAAGTCAACTACCAATAACTACCAAGTCAACTACCAATAACTACCAAGTCAACTATCAATAAATACCAATAACTACAAAGTCAACTACCAATAGCTACCAAGTCAACTGCCAATAACAACCAACCACTAATAACTACAAGTCAACCACCAATAACTACCAACCACTAATAACTACAAGTCAACCACCAATAACTACCAACCACTAATAACTACAAGTCAACCACCAATAACTACCAACCACTAACAACTACAAGTCAACCACCAATAACTACCAAATCAACCACCAATAACTACCAAATCAACCACCAATAACTACCAAATCAACCACCAATAACTACCAACCACTAACAACTACACATCAACCACCAATAACTACCAAGTCAATTGAAGAAGAATGAGAAACATTCCAGAAATACATAATGCAAACAGCAGGAAAGATATGTGAATACATGAAATATAAAGGTAGGAAACCGAATGTAACATTATGGTAGAACCAGGAAGTCATAGGTTATCATAGAATATCAGAAATAAACATTCTAGAAATGGGCTGTATTCTAGGCCCGAGAACATTATATCGAGTACTGCTCAGCTAAATCAAACAGAAAGACAATTACGAGTAAAGATGTTAAAACTAAAGCGTGGCATAAATATGACGAATCATTAAGTACATGTTAAACAAATTTAAGTAGGAAGCCAGGGGACAATTTTTTTTTAAATTCTTGAGACTAACGGGAATTGAACCAGTCCGTTTAACGGCACCAAATCGCCTAGCAACTATTGAATAATTGCTAGGCGAGTTGGTGCCGTTGAACGGACTGGTTCCATTCCCGTTAGTCTTAAGAAAGTTTAAAAAATGGCAGCAAAGAAATTCTACACGAAAATTAAGATTATGAGAAACAAGGTAGATTAAATATGAACTTATCTAAATCATAAATGATGAAAATGGAAGGACAATCAGTGACCAAAAATTAATCATGGAAAGAAGGCACTATTATTTTAAAGAATTTCTAAATCTAAAAGACAGAGAGGACAACAACATGCTGAAGTCTTAGAAGCAAACATATTGCTAGCAGAAATAGAAAATACCACCATACAAACAGCTCCATTAAACAAAGTCGCAGGACCGGGTAATATACAAGTCGCAGGACCCGATAACATACAAGTCGCAGGACCCGATAACATACAAGTCGTAGGACCCGATAACATACAAGTCGCAGGACCCGATAACATACAAGTCGCAGGACCCGATAACATACAAGTCGCAGGAGCTGATAACATACAAGTCGCAGGACCCGATAACATACAAGTCGCAGGAGCTGATAACATACAAGTCGTAGGACCCGATAACATACAAGTCGTAGGACCCGATAACATACAAGTCGTAGGACCCGATAACATACAAGTCGCAGGACCCGATAACATACAAGTCGTAGGACCCGATAACATACAAGTCGCAGGACCCGATAACATACAAGTCGCAGGACCCGATAACATACAAGTCGCAGGACCCGATAACATACAAGTCGCAGGAGCCGATAACAAACAAGTCGCAGGAGCTGATAACAAACAAGTCGCAGGAGCTGATAACATACAAGTCGTAGGACCCGATAACATACAAGTCGTAGGACCCGATAACATACAAGTCGCAGGACCCGATAACATACAAGTCGTAGGACCCGATAACATACAAGTCGCAGGACCCGATAACATACAAGTCGCAGGACACGATAACATACAAGTCGCAGGACCCGATAACATACAAGTCGCAGGAGCCGATAACAAACAAGTCGCAGGAGCTGATAACAAACAAGTCGCAGGAGTTGATAACATACAAGTCGCAGGACCCAATAACATACAAGTCGCAGGAGCCGATAACAAACAAGTCGCAGGAGCTGATAACAAACAAGTCGCAGGAGCTGATAACATACAAGTCGCAGGACCCGATAACATACAAGTCGCAGGAGCTGATAACAAACAAGTCGCAGGACCCGATAACATACAAGTCGCAGGAGCTGATAACAAACAAGTCGCAGGACCCGATAACAAACAAGTCGCAGGAGCTGATAACAAACAAGTCGCAGGAGCTGATAACATACAAGTCGCAGGACCCGATAACAAACAAGTCGCAGGACCCGATAACATACAAGTCGCAGGAGCTGATAACAAACAAGTCGCAGGACCCGATAACATACAAGTCGCAGGAGCTGATAACATACAAGTCGCAGGAGCTGATAACATACAAGTCGCAGGAGCTGATAACATACAAGTCGCAGGACCCGATAACATACAAGTCGCAGGAGCTGATAACATACAAGTCGCAGGAGCTGATAACATACAAGTCGCAGGAGCTGATAACATACAAGTCGCAGGAGCTGATAACAAACAAGTCGCAGGACCCGATAACATACAAGTCGCAGGAGCTGATAACATACAAGTCGCAGGACCCGATAACATACAAGTCGCAGGAGCTGATAACATACAAGTCGCAGGAGCTGATAACATACAAGTCGCAGGAGCTGATAACATACAAGTCGCAGGAGCTGATAACATACAAGTCGCAGGAGCTGATAACATACAAGTCGCAGGAGCTGATAACATACAAGTCGCAGGACCCGATAACATACAAGTCGCAGGACCCGATAACATACAAGTCGCAGGAGCCGATAACATACAAGTCGCAGGAGCTGATAACATACAAGTCGCAGGAACCGATAACATACAAGTCGCAGGACCCGATAATATACAAGTCGCAGGAGCTGATAACATACAAGTCGCAGGAGCTGATAACATACAAGTCGCAGGACCCGATAACATACAAGTCGCAGGACCCGATAACATACAAGTCGCAGGAGCCGATAACATACAAGTCGCAGGAGCTGATAACATACAAGTCGCAGGAGCCGATAACATACAAGTCGCAGGAGCTGATAACATACAAGTCGCAGGAGCCGATAACATACAAGTCGCAGGAGCTGATAACATACAAGTCGCAGGACCCGATAACATACAAGTCGCAGGAGCCGATAACATACAAGTCGCAGGAGCCGATAACATACAAGTCGCAGGAGCTGATAACATACAAGTCGCAGGAGCTGATAACATACAAGTCGCAGGAGCTGATAACATACAAGTCGCAGGACCCGATAACATACAAGTCGCAGGAGCCGATAACATACAAGTCGCAGGAGCCGATAACATACAAGTCGCAGGAGCTGATAACATACAAGTCGCAGGAGCTGATAACATACAAGTCGCAGGAGCTGATAACATACAAGTCGCAGGAGCTGATAACATACAAGTCGCAGGAGCTGATAACAAACAAGTCGCAGGACCCGATAACATACAAGTCGCAGGAGCTGATAACATACAAGTCGCAGGAGCTGATAACATACAAGTCGCAGGAGCTGATAACGTACAAGTCGCAGGAGCTGATAACATACAAGTCGCAGGAGCTGATAACATACAAGTCGCAGGAGCTGATAACATACAAGTCGCAGGACCCGATAATATACAAGTCGCAGGAGCTGATAACATACAAGTCGCAGGACCCGATAATATACAAGTCGCAGGAGCTGATAACATACAAGTCGCAGGAGCTGATAACATACAAGTCGCAGGAGCTGATAACATACAAGTCGCAGGAGCTGATAACATACAAGTCGCAGGAGCTGATAATATACAAGTCGCAGGAGCTGATAACATACAAGTCGCAGGAGCTGATAACATACAAGTCGCAGGAGCTGATAACATACAAGTCGCAGGAGCTGATAACATACAAGTCGCAGGAGCTGATAACATACAAGTCGCAGGAGCTGATAACATACAAGTCGCAGGAGCTAATAACATACAAGTCGCAGGAGCTGATAACATACAAGTCGCAGGAGCTGATAACAAACAAGTCGCAGGAGCTGATAACATACAAGTCGCAGGAGCTGATAACATACAAGTCGCAGGAGCTGATAACATACAAGTCGCAGGACCCGATAACATACAAGTCGCAGGAGCCGATAACATACAAGTCGCAGGAGCTGATAACATACAAGTCGCAGGACCCGATAACATACAAGTCGCAGGAGCCGATAACATACAAGTCGCAGGAGCTGATAACATACAAGTCGTAGGACCCGATAACATACAAGTAGCAGGACCCGATAACATACAAGTCGTAGGACCCGATAACATACAAGTCGTAGGACCCGATAACATACAAGTCGCAGGACCTGATAACATACAAGTCGCAGGACCCGATAACATACAAGTCGCAGGAGCCGATAACATACAAGTCGCAGGAGCTGATAACATACAAGTCGTAGGACCCGATAACATACAAGTCGCAGGACCCGATAACATACAAGTCGCAGGAGCTGATAACATACAAGTCGCAGGAGCTGATAACATACAAGTCGCAGGACCCGATAACATACAAGTCGCAGGAGCCGATAACATACAAGTCGCAGGAGCTGATAACATACAAGTCGCAGGACCCGATAACATACAAGTCGCAGGAGCCGATAACATACAAGTCGCAGGACCCGATAACATACAAGTCGCAGGACCCGATAACATACAAGTCGCAGGAGCCGATTACATACAAGTCGCAGGACCCGATAACATACAAGTCGCAGGAGCTGATAACATACAAGTCGCAGGAGCCGATAACATACAAGTCGCAGGACCCGATAACATACAAGTCGCAGGACCCGATAACATACAAGTCGCTGGAGCTGATAACATACAAGTCGCAGGACCCGATAACATACAAGTCGCAGGACCCGATAACATACAAGTCGCAGGAGCTGATAACATACAAGTCGCAGGAGCCGATAACAAACAAGTCGCAGGACCCGATAACATACAAGTCGCAGGACCCGATAACATACAAGTCGCAGGAGCTGATAACATACAAGTCGCAGGAGCTGATAACATACAAGTCGCAGGAGCTGATAACATACAAGTCGCAGGAGCTGATAACATACAAGTCGCAGGACCCGATAACATACAAGTCGCAGGAGCTGATAACATACAAGTCGCAGGAGCTGATAACATACAAGTCGCAGGAGCTGATAACATACAAGTCGCAGGAGCCGATAACATACAAGTCGCAGGAGCTGATAACATACAAGTCGCAGGACCCGATAACATACAAGTCGCAGGAGCCGATAACATACAAGTCGCAGGAGCTGATAACATACAAGTCGCAGGAGCCGATAACATACAAGTCGCAGGAGCTGATAACATACAAGTCGCAGGAGCCGATAACATACAAGTCGCAGGACCCGATAACATACAAGTCGCAGGAGCTGATAACATACAAGTCGCAGGAGCTGATAACATACAAGTCGTAGGACCCGATAACATACAAGTCGCAGGACCCGATAACATACAAGTCGCAGGAGCTGATAACATACAAGTCGCAGGAGCTGATAACATACAAGTCGCAGGACCCGATAACATACAAGTCGCAGGAGCCGATAACATACAAGTCGCAGGAGCTGATAACATACAAGTCGCAGGACCCGATAACATACAAGTCGCAGGAGCCGATAACATACAAGTCGTAGGACCCGATAACATACAAGTCGCAGGACCCGATAACATACAAGTCGCAGGACCCGATAACATACAAGTCGCAGGAGCCGATAACATACAAGTCGCAGGACCCGATAACATACAAGTCGCAGGAGCTGATAACATACAAGTCGCAGGAGCCGATAACATACAAGTCGCAGGACCCGATAACATACAAGTCGCAGGACCCGATAACATACAAGTCGCAGGAGCTGATAACATACAAGTCGCAGGACCCGATAACATACAAGTCGCAGGACCCGATAACATACAAGTCGCAGGAGCTGATAACATACAAGTCGCAGGAGCCGATAACAAACAAGTCGCAGGACCCGATAACATACAAGTCGCAGGACCCGATAACATACAAGTCGCAGGAGCTGATAACATACAAGTCGCAGGAGCTGATAACATACAAGTCGCAGGAGCTGATAACATACAAGTCGCAGGAGCTGATAACATACAAGTCGCAGGAGCTGATAACATACAAGTCGCAGGAGCTGATAACATACAAGTCGCAGGAGCTGATAACATACAAGTCGCAGGAGCTGATAACATACAAGTCGCAGGAGCCGATAACATACAAGTCGCAGGAGCTGATAACATACAAGTCGCAGGACCCGATAACATACAAGTCGCAGGAGCCGATAACATACAAGTCGCAGGAGCTGATAACATACAAGTCGCAGGAGCCGATAACATACAAGTCGCAGGAGCTGATAACATACAAGTCGCAGGAGCCGATAACATACAAGTCGCAGGACCCGATAACATACAAGTCGCAGGAGCTGATAACATACAAGTCGCAGGACCCGATTTCTTCTTCTTCTTCTTTCGTTCACTTGAAACATGTCTATATCTGTAATTCTGTCTCCTTAATAAAACTCACTGTCTTTTGTAGTTCATACAGTGTCCCATAGAGCTTTGATTCCAGTGTTGTTTCCTCTGGCCAATATGTCTGCCTCAGCGTTTCATGCTCAGAACACTCTTGAAGTATATGTTTGGCACTCTGTGCTGCCTGTCCACATGTACACATGGCCGTGTTGCCAATTTTGAACTTTGTATACATGTGACTGCGGAGTCGGTTGTGTCCTGTTCTGAGACGTAGAATTATAACTTGTTCTGATCTGTTCATATTGTGATAGTCATCTTGTGTTGGTGTTTGTGGCTTTCTTATTGACTTTATCATCTGTTTTTTCTGATGGTAGGTGATTGGTATATCTGGTTGGTCTTCGGCAGCACCTTCCTTAGCCAGTTGGTCTGCTTTTTCATTTCCTGGTATTCCACAGTGAGAGGGTATCCACTGCATGGTTACCCTATACTGGTAAGACAATTCGCTAAGTAGTTTTTTTAAGTCTGTTAGTTTTCCAGACTGGAGAGCTTGAAGCACTGACCTTGCATCTGTCAGGAATACCACAGGCTGTAGGTCAGAGTTGGAGTTCAGCAGTTTTTTAGCTGCCACACTAATTGCCTGGATTTCTGCATCATAATTATTGCAGAATTTTCCTGTCGGTGTTCTGATTGTATCTCTAGGCTTGTGTGGATATTCTATATATACACCTGCACCTCCATTCCTCACAGCATTCTGTGCTGACCCATCTGTGTACACTCTGACCCATATATCTTGTGGATATTCCTCATCCAGGAAACTGAGGGTGATTGTCATTCGCTGCACACTGTTCTGTTCGTTCTCGCTTAGTATTCCTTTCACATGGGTCTGAATGTATATTGGCATTCCATGGCTTTCACTCCACGGGGTTTGCTCTGGTACAGACCTTAAGGGGCTGCCAACTTCAGGTAGGTCTGTAAGTTGTCTACGGAGTCGTTTAGCTTGATGGATAAAGCTGCTCCTTTTCAGTCGTCCCATTGCTAGATTTTGGAATCTTTCCTTCATTGGATGACTTGGCATACACTGAAACTTTTCTGCTTGAATTAGTACTTTTGTGTCTCTGCGTTCGCCAAGTGTTTGCATTCTTCCCATTTTCTGCATCTCTGCTATGGGTGTTGATTTCATTGCTCCCAACATTATTCTAAGTGCCTGGTTTTGCACTTTATCTAGATCTTGTAATGTGGTGTTTGATGCAGGACACCACGCAGCTGAACCGTATTCCAGGTGTGGTCTTATGCCTTGCTGGTAAACTTTACTGAGTATATTTCCACTGGCTCCCCATGTGGTTCCACTTAGTTTTCTCAGGATAGCTAGCTTCCTCCTGGCTTTTGTTGTTGCTTTGTTTATGTGCTGCTTCCATGTCAGCTTATCATCAAAAGTAACTCCGAGGTATGTGGGTTGTTTGTCTTCTTTCAAGAGCTCTCCATCTATCTTGATATGACCAGCTTTTTGTTTTGGTGAGAGGGTAAAGAGTGTAGTGCTGCACTTATCTGTGTTAATGCTGACGCACCATCTATTAGCCCATAAGGTTAGGGCATCGATAGCTCTTTGTATTTGTTTAGTGGCCACTGTTGCATGTTCTTCCGTGCACCAGATCACCAGGTCGTCAGCATACATTGCCACTTTGATCCCGTGAGGTAGTTCAGCAACTAGGTCATTGATGTAAACCAAGAAAAGTGTGGGTGACAGGACTCCTCCCTGGGGGACTCCATGACGCAGTAGAACTTTCTTGCTCTTGCGACCATCTAATTGTACCCTGGCTCTTCTATTATGCAGGTATGCTTTTACCCATTTGTACATTCTTGAGCTAACCCTGCAATTTCGCAATTTCTTTAGGAGCCCTTCTTTCCAGACCTTATCAAATGCTTTCCTGAGGTCTATCCATGCTGCTAGTACCAGTTTCTTTTCTTGGAAGGCATCCTCAATCTCTTGGGAGAGGTAGGTTGCCTGATCTTCAGTAGAGTAGCACTGTCTGAAACCTGCTTGCTGTGATACAAGAAGGTTTTCACTTTCAAGGTACCACTGCATCCTAAGATTGATAATGCGTTCCATTGTTTTACATAGACAGCTTGTGAGGCTGATGGGCCTGTAGTTGGAGACTGTGTTGCCATCTTTTCCTGATTTGAGGAGTGGTATCATTATTGCTTCTCTCCACGCCTGTGGTACATTACCTGTGGACCAGCTTGTGTTAAAGATCTGCAGTAGCTTTGCTCTTGCTGCACTTCCCAGGTTTCTAATCATTTCATTGGACACTCCATCAGCTCCAGGGGACTTTTTCATTTTCAATTTGGATATTGCATGCTCCAGTTCTCTCATTGTGATTGGTGCCTCCATGACTTCAGGTATAGGTTCACCTTGTCCAATGTTTTGCTGGTTCTCTCGAACCTCCTGTTGTTTGTCTGGGCTGACTTTGACGTTATTGTCTTCTGCAAAGGAATCTGCAAAGTAATCAGCTGCATGTTTACCTGTTAAAATGTTTCTATCTTTATAAAGTGTGATCTTGGTATTTCTCCCTGTACCTTCATCATTTAGTTGTTTTACAAGTTTCCATAATTTCCTAGTATCTCTTTCTAGGTTCAGCGACTCTGTTTTTTCTTTCCAGCTGCTCCGTCTGGCTTGTAACTTGGCTCTTTGAAATTTAGCCTTTGTTTGCTGATATTTGTTGTGATGTTCTTGGCTAGGTCTGTTCTCGGCCTGCTTTCTAGATGTTTCCATCTCATTTTGCAGCTTTTCCAGTTCATCATTCCAGTAGGGTTTGTAGTTTTTGCGTGCCCCCCTGGGTATGGTTTTACTAGCAGCATGTAGTATACATCTATTAAATTCACTCACTGCTCTATTGATGTCTTTGTCCAAGTTCATGTCCTTAGCTAGAACACTGGTTAAATGCTGGTACATTTTCCAGTCTACCCTCTTATAGTTCCACCTAGTGAGCGTGCTGCTGTCCTTGGTATATTCATTGTGAATTTCCAGAAATACTGGTCTGTGGTCACTACCCCCAAGCTGCTTTCCAACGACACGTGTGATGTTCCATTCCAGGCCTGGTGAGTAGAATGCCAGGTCTGGTGTAGAGGTGGTGTGCCATGCTCTCGAGTAGAAGGTTGGTGAGTCTGCTGGCTGGTTAATAAGAATGAGATTATTTTCATCCTGCCAGCTCTCAAGTTCCTCACCTCTCTTGTCGATATGATCGTAGCCCCAGCTCTGAGAGTGGCTGTTGAAGTCACCACACACCATAAGCCTTTCTTTGTCTGGAATTGTGTCTAGTGCCAATGGTTTATCATTTGGGCAGTAGTAGTTCAGGAGATGGAATTCTGCACTGTCTGTTTTTAGGTGGAGCATCTGGTATTCTGCCCCGTCCATGTATACTTCCAGCTGACATGCGCTGATATTGTTTTTAACTAGTGTCAGAATTCCACCCTTTCGCCTGTCTTTTCGGTCAGATCGGTAGCACTGGTAGCCTCTGATTTTGAAGGCTATGTCGCTGCTGAGGTGTGTTTCTTGGATACAGCATATATTTACTTGTTCTTCACTGAGGACATTTTCAAGTTCCAATTTTTTGCTGTATCCATCTCTTTTACTGTTAACTCCCTCAGCATTCCAGTGCATTATTTTTATTGGTCGTTTGTTTGTTTGGCCAGTAGCTCTATTCCCTTGCCTCCTGGCTCCTCGGGGCAATTGAGAAGGACTTCCAGTAACTGAGGTTGGGCCCTTTCGAGGTATAGGGCCCGGCACCGTCCCTGCCTGAACGTCCGCCACAGGGCAGGCACCATAACGTTTATTAGATGCAGACATGTTTCCATTGTGTTTTATGCGTGGCAACCTGATTATCTGTGCGCCTTTTGGCTGGTTGCCTCCGTCTTCAGCACTCTGCTTACTTGGGCCGGACTATGGTCCTGCTCGAGTGGGAGTGCCCGACCAGTCTTAGTTTCCAGCCTCTGATGGCTGAACTAAGCCCCATCACCACTTCAAGGTTCTGGCCTCGATGGGGACCCGATAACATACAAGTCGCAGGAGCCGATAACATACAAGTCGCAGGAGCTGATAACAAACAAGTCGCAGGAGCTGATAACATACAAGTCGCAGGACCCGATAACATACAAGTCGCAGGAGCCGATAACATACAAGTCGCAGGAGCTGATAACATACAAGTCGCAGGACCCGATAACATACAAGTCGCAGGAGCTGATAACAAACAAGTCGCAGGAGCTGATAACAAACAAGTCGCAGGACCCGATAACATACAAGTCGCAGGACCCGATAACAAACAAGTCGCAGGAGCTGATAACATACAAGTCGCAGGACCCGATAACATACAAGTCGCAGGACCCGAT
This sequence comes from Meghimatium bilineatum, assembly GCA_034231615.1. NCBI lineage: Eukaryota > Metazoa > Mollusca > Gastropoda > Stylommatophora > Philomycidae > Meghimatium > Meghimatium bilineatum. Next base: position 104,487,873 of record CM067322.1, on the reverse strand, counting down.
AACATACAAGTCGCAGGAGCCGATAACATACAAGTCGCAGGACCCGATAACATACAAGTCGCAGGACCCGATAACATACAAGTCGCAGGAGCTGATAACATACAAGTCGCAGGAGCCGATAACATACAAGTCGCAGGACCCGATAACATACAAGTCGCAGGAGCTGATAACAAACAAGTCGCAGGAGCTGATAACAAACAAGTCGCAGGACCCGATAACAAACAAGTCGCAGGAGCTGATAACATACAAGTCGCAGGACCCGATAACATACAAGTCGCAGGAGCCGATAACATACAAGTCGCAGGACCCGATAACATACAAGTCGCAGGACCCGATAACAAACAAGTCGCAGGACCCGATAACATACAAGTCGCAGGACCCGATAACATACAAGTCGCAGGAGCTGATAACATACAAGTCGCAGGAGCCGATAACATACAAGTCGCAGGAGCCGATAACATACAAGTCGCAGGAGCCGATAACATACAAGTCGCAGGAGCTGATAACATACAAGTCCCAGGAGCTGATAACATACAAGTGGAATGTATCAAAGCAGCGGCAGATATTGAGATAAAATATTGATATATACTGTTTAATATTATAATAGAATACACCAGAAACATTATGAGACTGGAAAAACGTTGTAATGATACCTATTTGGAGGAAAACATGCAGCAAAAGAGATGTACAAAATAAAGAGGTATTTCATTTCTATGCCACAATGGAAACATTTTCAACAAATTCTAGAAAGAAGGTTACGAGCATTCATAGAACCACAGCTTAGCAACACTCACATTAGATCCCATAAGAACAAAAGCAGTACAGATGCCATTTTTACACTCAGACAACTGGCAGAAAAAACACACATGACAACAGCAACAAAATGTATGTCGCGTTTGTCGACCAAGAAAAATACTTCGACAAAGCAGACAGACAACAACTATGGAAAATAATATTAAAATATTGGGGTACCAACAACACCTACTAAAATTGTGCAGTAGTTACACAGGCAGTCTCTTTGCGGTCAGAACGAGTGCAAGGCTTTCAGATAAATTCCACATACACTCTGGAGTACGACAAAGATGTGTTCTATCTCCCCTGCTATTCATCACATTTATCGATTGTATATGTAAAATGACAACACCAATGAAGAAGACAACCTAAACGAACTCCTGAGCGAATTTTCTATTGCAGACGACCAAGCAATAATATCAACATCAGAACAACTACAACAACATATAAACAAACTTCACACAACAACATATAAACAAACTTCACACAACAACATATAAATATACTTCACACAACAACATATAAATAGACTTCACACAACAACATATAAATATACTTCACACAACAACATATAAATAGACTTCACACAACAACATATAAATATACTTCACACAACAACATATAAATAGACTTCACACAACAACATATAAAAAGGCTTCACACAACAACATATAAATAGACTTCACACAACAACATATAAATAAACTTCACACAACAACATATAAATAGACTTCACACAACAACATATAAAAAGGCTTCACACAACAACATATAAATAAACTTCACACACCAACATATAAATAGACTTCACACAACAACATATAAATAGACTTCACACAACAACATATAAATAGACTTCACACAACAACATATAAATAAACTTCACACAACAACATATAAATATACTTCACACAACATGTAGTGAATTAACATGAAGATAAACAATACAAAACTAAGGTAATTCAATCGTAAAAACAGAAGGAAACACCACGATTCTAATCGATGATCAACAACTTAAACAGGTGAAAGAATTCACTTATCTTGGAAGCATCATATCATCGAATGGGAAAAGCACCAACGAAATCCAAAATAGATGCAAAATAGCATACCAGATCTTGGGTCAGATGTCTCCTATTTTTAGAAACAAACAAGTGAGCATGAACACCAAAACTGCACAATATAAAACGATCATCATACCATCGATATGCTACCAATGTCAAACATGGACACTTACAATAAAAGAAAACTTGTCTCAACAGAACCAACTTTTCTATGTAGAATTCTCGGAGTAAAATTAAGAGACAGCATCAGAAATGAAAACACCAGAAGACTAGAAAACACATCAAAGGTTTTTTTTTATAACGTTTGACACATATTCTTGTTCTGTTCTCTTATAACGTTTGACACATTTTCTTTTTGTGTGTTTTTATAAAGTTTGGCACATTTTCTTGTTCTGTTTTCTTATAACGTTTGACACATTTTCTTGTTCTGTTCTCTTATAACGTTTGACACATATTCTTGTTCTGTTCTCTTATAACGTTTGACACATATTGTTCTTCTGTTCTCTTATAAAATTTGACACATATTCTTTTTGTGTGTTTTTATAACGTTTGACACATATTCTTTTTTGTGTGTTTTTATAACGATTGACACATATTCTTTTTGTGTGTTTTTATAACGTTTGACACATATTCTTGTTCAGTTTTCTTATAACGTTTGACATTATTTTCTGTTTGTGTGTTTGTATAAAGTTTGACACATATTCTTGTTCTGTTCTCTTATAACGTTTCACACATATTTTTGTTCTGTTCTCTTATAACGTTTGACACATATTGTTGTTCTGTTCTCTTATAACGTTTGACACATGTTCTTTTTCTGTTCTCTTATAACGTTTGACACATATTCTTGATCTGTTTTCTTATAACGTTTGACACATGTTCTATTCTCTTATAACGTTTGACACATGTTCTTTTTCTGTTCTCTTATAACGTTTGACACACATTCTTGATCTGTTTTCTTATAACGTTTGACACATGTTCTATTCTCTTATAACGTTTGACACATGTTCTTGTTCTGTTCTCTTATAACGTTTGACACATTTTGTTATTCTGTTCTCTTATAACGTTTGACACATGTTCTTTTTCTGTTCTCTTATAACGTTTGACACATATTGTTGTGGGGTGTTTTTTAATAACGTTTGACACATATTCGTGTAGTGTCTTTATAACGTTTGACACATAAACTTGGTGTGTTTTTTATAACGTTTGCCACATATTCTTGGTGTGTTCTCTTATAACGTTTGACACATATTCTTGGTGTGTTCTCTTATAAAGTTTGACACATATTCTTGGTGTGTTCTCTTATAAAGTTTGACACATATTTTGGTGTGTTCTCTTATAAAGTTTGACACATATTCTTGGTGTGTAAATCTCTTTTTCAACAATAATGGGTGTTTGACGATTGTTCTTATTAACACCGATCAACCAACCATAGAAAGTACGAAAAACACAGCTACTTTTATCTTGAACAAGAACCTGGATTGTCAAAAACTGGTGACTGCCAAGACTGTCAAATACTGCATGTTTCTCGTTAGGGAGGAACAGGGATGAATTTTCGTGCAGTGTTAATAAATTGATTTCGTAGCTCATGTATCATTGATAGAGGGATTTTGTAGCTGTGTGATAGAGGTATTTTGTAGCTGTGTGATAGAGGTATTTTGTAGCTGTGTGATAGAGGTATTTTGTAGCTGTGTGATAGAGGGATTTTGTAGCTGTGTGATGGAGGGATTTTGTAGATGTGTGATAGAGGTATTTTGTAGCTGTGTGATAGAGGGATTTTGTAGCTGTGTGAAAGAGGGATTTTGTAGCTGTGTGATGGAGGGATTTTGTAGATGTGTAATAGAGGTATTTTGTAGATGTGTGATAGAGGGATTTTGTAGCTGTGAGATGGAGGGATTTTGTAGCTGTGTGATGGAGGGATTTTGTAGATGTGTGACAGAGGTATTTTGTAGATGTGTGATAGAGGGATTTTGTAGCTGTGAGATGGAGGGATTTTGTAGCTGTGTGATTGAGGGATTTTGTAGATGTGTGATAGAGGGATTTTGTAGATGTGTGATAAAGGGATTTTGTAGTTTTTTTATAGATTGGTTTTGTAGTTGTGTGATAGAGGTATTTTGTAGCTGTGTGATAAAGGGATTGTGTAGCTGTGTGATAGAGGGATTTTGTAGCTGTGTTATAGAGGGATTTTGTAGCTGTGTGATAGAGGGTTTTGTAACTGTGTGATACAGGGATTTTGTAGTTGTGTGATAAAGGGATTTTGTAGTTGTATGATTACGGGATTTTGTAGCTATTTGATAGAAGTATTTTGTAGCTGTGTGATAGAGGGATTTTGTAGCTGTGTGATAGAGGTATTTTGTAGCTGTGTGATAGAGGTATTTTGTAGCTGTGTGATAGAGGGATTTTGTAGCTGTGTGGTAGAGGGATTTTGTAGCTGTGTGATAAAGGGATTTTGTAGCTGTGTGATAAAGAAATTGTTGTAGCTGTGTGATAGAGGGATTTTGTAGCTGTGTGAAAGAGGGATTTTGTAGCTGTGTGATGGAGGGATTTTGTAGATGTGTAATAGAGGTATTTTGTAGATGTGTGATAGAGGGATTTTGTAGCTGTGAGATGGAGGGATTTTGTAGCTGTGTGATGGAGGGATTTTGTAGATGTGTGACAGAGGTATTTTGTAGATGTGTGATAGAGGGATTTTGTAGCTGTGAGATGGAGGGATTTTGTAGCTGTGTGATTGAGGGATTTTGTAGATGTGTGATAGAGGGATTTTGTAGATGTGTGATAAAGGGATTTTGTAGTTTTTTTATAGATTGGTTTTGTAGTTGTGTGATAGAGGTATTTTGTAGCTGTGTGATAAAGGGATTGTGTAGCTGTGTGATAGAGGGATTTTGTAGCTGTGTTATAGAGGGATTTTGTAGCTGTGTGATAGAGGGTTTTGTAACTGTGTGATACAGGGATTTTGTAGTTGTGTGATAAAGGGATTTTGTAGTTGTATGATTACGGGATTTTGTAGCTATTTGATAGAAGTATTTTGTAGCTGTGTGATAGAGGTATTTTGTAGCTGTGTGATAGAGGTATTTTGTAGCTGTGTGATAGAGGTATTTTGTAGCTGTGTGATAGAGGGATTTTGTAGCTGTGTGGTAGAGGGATTTTGTAGCTGTGTGATAAAGGGATTTTGTAGCTGTGTGATAAAGAAATTGTTGTAGCTGTGTGATAGAGGGATTTCGTAACTGTGTAATAAAGGTTGCATGCTCTTGCTGTCACCACGTCATGTTCTGTGTGAGCTTTATAATTTACCCTCCAACAGCATAAAACACCAGTCGTTACCGGGGATCGAACTCTGGACCTCACTAGTGTAGGACCACCGATCTAACCTCTCGGCCAAAACTGAGGAAAAATCAAGAGGAAATACAGCATGACGTCATATCTATCTCTCATTCTCAGATTCCTTGGTTTAGCAAAATATTGTCATGACAACCCTCTAGTGGCTTAGCAGAGTGTAGTCATGGCAACGACTAGTAGTTTACTGAGTGTAGTCATGGCAACGACTAGTAGTTTACTGAGTGTAGTCATGGCAACGACTAGTAGTTTACTGCATGAGTAAATGCGGCATCTCCCACTTGAAGTTTCAGTTTCAGAAAATCATTGTTGCTTCAGGTTTACATTCAACTTATCTCTCAGATGTTCAGCATGGAATAATTTGATGTTGGTATAGTTTATCGATAACTTATCTCTCAGATGTTCAAAGGATGACATAATATAACAAAAACATGCCCTGACTTAAAATTATCCTGAATCTCGTCCCATAGAATTCCAACTATAGAAATCACCATTTCTTCGTTCATTATAAATATTTCTGTATAAATACATGTATAAATATTTCTTTATAATTGTAAATATTTCATTATAAATACAGATTATAAACACTCATTATTTTTTTTTTAAATGATATCATATTCTATCCAGGTTTCAAATCAAGGTTTTCTGGCTGTAATTATTCTCCCGGGTATATAATTTCGTTAGTACTTTGCCTTTATTTTCCAAAATGGTCCGGATACACAATTAGACTGAACCTGATTTGAATCTGGTACCTTGGCCCTCAATGATCTCTGTACGACACAGCCAGAATTTGGTATCACATATATACAATTATAAATATTTCATTATAAATACAATTATAAATATTTCATTATAAATACAATTATAAATATTTCATTATAAATACAATTATAAATATTTCATTATAAATACAACTGTACATATTCAATTATAAATAGAATATAAATAGAATTATAAATATTTCATTAGAAATATAAGAATTTCATTATAAAGACAAGTTTAAATACTATTTATAAATATTTAAATTGCAATTTTTTTAATTCATTATAAATGCAAATATAAATATTACATTATGAATGCAATTATAAATATTTAATTATAAATACGGAAAATTCATTATAAATACAGTTATAAATAGTTCATTATAAATAAAATTTAACCAAACAATTTCTTCATTAAAAATGAAAATGAAATCTTTCAGTATCAAACTATTTCTAGAAAATCTGTCATCCCTTCAACAAAACATATCAATGGTATGACTAGCTGTATTCCTGACAACATCACCAAAATTTTCAAGTGAATATTTCCAACCGTTCGTCCTCTCTTCGCCTTCGTATTTAACCGCCTCCTCCACCACACCCAGTATTGTATCACTTTTTAACTCAGGATATATAATCATGGAGAGTACTAGTACGAATGACGAGAGAGACAGAGAGAAAAATGGAGGTGCTCTTATGAAACAAAGCTTGACACAATCTGTACGTCCATTCCCTAAAGACCCCGAACGATTTCACTGAATCAAATGGTCTCCATTAGAGAGCAGTCCCAAGATGACATGGGGGTTTTATATTACTAAAGCACTGCCTTCGTCCATGGATCGCTAACATATTTTTGTTTGCCGGACGACAATAAATGTAAAAGGGATTTCAACGCATTAGCGGTGTTTTGCTTGCAGGCTGATGGAACTCATTGTAAGCGGGCCACTGTTTTAAGCTAATCACCGAGTAAAAGCGATTTTCAACTCACCAGCCATTGTTATAAAACTGAGTAATTAATGGTTCATTTCTGCGTCTACTTATTGGCTCTGTCCTGCTCCATTACCTCTTTGGCTCTTTTTGAAAAGCTCCTGAAACTGTTTTTCTCCAGTTCTCGTGGCAGTGTTTGATAACAGTTGAAAATAAACTAAGCATTTTGCACTGAAATGTTTCCAACAGGAAAATGTATTTCATTTTAATTCAGCGCTAATACTTACACCTGAAAACTTGATGATAAAGTTTGCATGATATCGCAAATCAGAATGATTTGTTTTCGTATTTTCATTATTTCTATATACATATGTCTCATCATGATTTTATCTCACTCGACCCCTGTCTCATCATGATTTTATCTCACTCGACCCCTGTCTCATCATGATTTTATCTCACTCGATCCCTGTCTCATCATGATTTTATCTCACTCGATCCCTGTCTCATCATGATTTTATCTCACTCGACCCCTGTCTCATCATCATTTTATCTCACTCGACCCCTGTCTCATCATCATTTTATCTCACTCGACCACTGTCTCATCATGATTTTATCTCACTCGACCCCTGTCTCATCATAATCTTATCTCCATCTCTGCCTTATCATGATGGTATCTCTCTCTCTCTCTCTATCTATCTATCTATCTATCTATATATATATTCGATAAAACCTTTATTGCCTTTCAGCGTCAGGGGTAGAAGAGTTGTCTGGAGATGGCCCTCGTGTGTGCTGAGTATATTATGGAGTTTGTCGCCTCTCTTATTTCGGTTGTCCATGGTGTTCGTGGTCGGCCTCTAGGTCTGCCTTCACTGTATCTGTGTAGCATAGCTTGTTGTGGTATGCTGTCTGGTGGTAGTATGTATCTGTGTAGCATAGCTTGTTGTGGTATGCTGTCTGGTGGTAGTATGTATCTGTGTAGCATAGCTTGTTGTGGTATGCTGTCTGGTGGTAGTATGTATCTGTGTAGCATAGCTTGTTGTGGTATGCTGTCTGGTGGTAGTATGTATCTGTGTAGCATAGCTTGTTGTGGTATGCTGTCTGGTGGTAGTATGTATCTGTGTAGCATAGCTTGTTGTGGTATGCTGTCTGGTGGTAGTATGTATCTGTGTAGCATAGCTTGTTGTTGTATGCTGTCTGGTGGTAGTATGTATCTGTGTAGCATAGCTTGTTGTGGTATGCTGTCTGGTGGTAGTATGTATCTGTGTAGCATAGCTTGTTGTGGTATGCTGTCTGGTGGTAGTATGTATCTGTGTAGCATAGCTTGTTGTGGTATGCTGTCTGGTGGTAGTATGTATCTGTGTAGCATAGCTTGTTGTTGTATGCTGTCTGGTGGTAGTATGTATCTGTGTAGCATAGCTTGTTGTGGTATGCTGTCTGGTGGTAGTATGTATCTGTGTAGCATAGCTTGTTGTGGTATGCTGTCTGGTGGTAGTATGTATCTGTGTAGCATAGCTTGTTGTGGTATGCTGTCTGGTGGTAGTATGTATCTGTGTAGCATAGCTTGTTGTTGTATGCTGTCTGGTGGTAGTATGTATCTGTGTAGCATAGCTTGTTGTGGTATGCTGTCTGGTGGTAGTATGTATCTGTGTAGCATAGCTTGTTGTTGTATGCTGTCTGGTGGTAGTATGTATCTGTGTAGCATAGCTTGCTGTGGTATGCTGTCTGGTGGTAGTATGTATCTGTGTAGCATAGCTTGTTGTTGTATGCTGTCTGGTGGTAGTATGTATCTGTGTAGCATAGCTTGTTGTGGTATGCTGTCTGGTGGTAGTCTGCTGATGTAGGAAAACCATTTCATCTGTTGTCTCTTAATATATTCCAAGATTGGGGGCAGTGCCGGTTCTTTGTCTAATGTCCTTATTTTTCACCGTCTCTTAGCGATATTCCTAGGATTCTGCGTAAGCATGCCATTTCAGCTATCACAAATTTAAGTTTGTCTTGCGCTGTCGTTGTCCATGTTTGGCATTATAATATTTTATACATACATATATACACAATCATATTTTATACATACATATATACACAATCATATTTTTGAATAGTGTTATTTTGGTGTTTAAATCTACATTTGTGTTTCTTTTTCTTCTTCTTCTGCCTTCGTTCTCACACTCCTGCAGATTAGCAGAATGTAGTTCGGAGAATGGAATGCGCCGTGTCATGGTTTACAACATTCCTGCGATATATGCGCCTTTTGGTGTGACACATCCGACTTCAGCATGGCTTTGGGTCACTGACCCTATATGGGATGGGACAGCCAACTCCATCCCATAACCTCCTTAATCGCCTAATACGACATGCGTGGAAGGTAAACAGTGTTGCTATTCTTTGCTCCCCTTTCGGGCCCCGGCAGCACACGGGCGATTTTTGTTTCTAAAGAAACATGGTGTCATTTGTCCTAGGGCTTGGTATGTTTTACTACATCTAATGTGTATTTTTTTGCTGCTCTTGTCTTATGTTTTATTGCTTCCTGGGTATGTGAATTGTGTCATTTGTTCAAGTCTGTTGCTTCCAATATATATATATATATATATATATATATATATATTGGTATTTCTTTCTGTTCTTCCTATCTTCATTACGTTGGTCTTTTCTAAATTTATCTTCATGTTAAAGGTTTGGCATGTTTGATGCAATCTGTCTATTTGTCTTTGTAGTTGCTCTTCTAATGATGCCACTAGTGCTTGGTCGTCATCAAATAGTAGTTCATTTAAGTTATCCTTCAGATTGTTTCCTTCCGTTGTATTTCTAACTTTGCAAATGTGATCTATGTATGTTATGAATAATAGAGGGGGGGGGGGATAGTACGCATCCCTGTCTTACTGCATAGTGAATGTGGAAATTATCGGCTGTACCTGTGCTCGTTCTTACTGAGCATTGACTATTGGCGTATATGCCCTGACATAGGCTTATAAAATGTTGGGGGACTTCGTATGTCTGTAGTGTTATCCATAGTTGTGCTCTATCCACTCTGTCAAAAGCTTTCTCTTAGTCCACGAAAGCCACATATAAGTCTTGGTTATGTTCTGCTGCTCTTTCTGCAAGTTGTTTGATGACGAAGATTGAATTTGTACATCTTTTATTTTTTAGTCTCATCTATCTCATCTATCTCATCTAACTATCTCATCTATCTATCTCATCTATCTATCTCATCTAACTATCTCATCTATCTATATATCTCATCTATCGCATCTATCTATCTATCTCATCTATCTATCTATCTCATCTATATATCTATGTCATCTATCTCATCTATCTATCTCATCTATCTCATCTATCTATCTCATCTATCTATCTCATCTATCTATCTCATCTATCTATCTCATCTATCTATCTCATCTATCTCATCTATCTATCTCATCTATCTCATATATCTCTCATCTATCTATCTCATCTATCTCATCTATCTCTCTCATCTATCTATCTCATCTATCTATCTCATCTATCTATCTCATCTATCTATCTCATCTATCTCATGTATCTCATCTATCTCATCTATCTCATCTATCTATGTCATCTATATATCGCATCTATCTATCTCATCTATCTCATCTATCTATCTCATCTATCTCATCTATCGCATCTATCTCACCTATCTATCTCATCTATCTCATCTATCTATCTCATATACCTATCTCATCTATCTCATCTATCTCATCTATCTATCTCATCTATCTCATCTATCTATCTCATCTATCTCATCTATCTCATCTATCTCATCTATCTATCTCATATATATATCTCATCTATCTCATTTATCTCATCTATCTATCTCATCTATCTCATCTATCTCATCTATCTATCTCATCTATCTCATCTATCTCATCTATCTCATCTATCTCATCTATCTATCTCATCTATCTCATCTATCTCATCTATCTATCTCATCTATCTCATCTATCTCATCTATCTCATCTATCTCATCTATCTATCTCATATATATATCTCATCTATCTCATTTATCTCATCTATCTATCTCATCTATCTCATCTATCTATCTCATCTATCTCATCTATCTCATCTATCTCATCTATCTCATCTAATCTATCTCATCTATCTATCTCATCTATCTCATCTATATATCTCATCTATCTATCTCATCTATCTCATCTATCTCATCTATCTATCTCATCTATATCATCTATCTATCTCATCTATCTATCTCATCTATCATCTAACTATCTCATCTATCTCATCTATCTATCTCATCTATCTCATCTATCTATCTCATCTATCTCATCTATCTCATCTATCTCATCTATCTCATCTATCTCATCTATCTATCGCATATATCTATCTCATCTATCTATCTCATCTATCTATCTCATCTATCTCATCTATCTATCTCATCTATCTATCTCATCTATCTCATCTATCTATCTCATCTATCTATCTCATCTATCTCATCTAACTATCTCATCTATCTCATCTATCTTTCTCATCTATCTATCTCATCTATCTCATCTATATCATCTATCTATCTCATCTATCTCATCTATCTATCTTATCTATCTCATCTATCTATCTCATCTATCTCATCTATCTCATCTATCTATCTCATCTATCTATCTCATATATCTATCTCATCTCTCTCATCTATCTCATCTATCTATCTCATCTATCTATCTCATCTATCTATCTCATCTATCTCATCTATCTATCTCATCTATCTCATCTATCTATCTTATCTATCTATCTCATCTATCTCATCTATCTCATCTATCTCATCTATCTATCTCATCTATCTCATCTATCTCATCTATCTATCTCATCTATCTCTCATCTATCTCATCTATCTCATCTATCTATCTCATCTATCTATCTCATATATCTCATCTATCTCATCTATATATCTCATCTATCTCATCTATCTATCTCATCTATCTCATCTATCTCATCTATCTATCTCATCTATCTATCTCATCTATCTCATCTATCTCATCTATCTCATCTCTCATCTATCTATCTCATATATCTATCTCATCTATGTCTCATCTATCTATCTCATATATCTATCTCATCTATCTCTCTCATCTATCTATCTCATCTATCTATCTCATCTATCTATCTCATCTATCTTTCTCATCTATCTATCTCAACTATCTCATGTATCTCATCTATCTCATCTATCTCATTTATCTATCTCATCTATCTATCTCATCTATCTATCTCATCTATCTATCTCATCTATCTATCTCATCTATCTATCTCATCTATCTCATCTATCTATCTCATCTATCTCATCTATCGCATCTATCTCACCTATCTATCTCATCTATCTCATATATCTATCTCATCTATCTCATCTATCTCATCTATCTATCTCATCTATCTCATCTATCTATCTCATCTATCTATCTCATCTATCTCATCTATCTCATCTATCTCTCATATATATATATCTCATCTATCTCATCTATCTCATCTATCTATCTCATCTATCTCATCTATCTATCTCATCTATCTCATCTATCTCATCTATCTATCTCATCTATCTATCACATCTATCTATCTCATATATCTCATCTATCTCATCTATATATCTCATCTATCTCATCTATCTCATCTCTCATCTATCTATCATCTATCTCTCTCATCTATCTCATCTATCTCATTTATCTCATCTGTCTCGTATCTCATTTATCTCGTATATCTCATTTATCTCATTTATCTCGTATATCTCATTTATCTAACGTTAATTAGAAACGATAACATCAGACAGATAACCAAAACAATACCAGTATTGGAACACATCAAAAGACAACAGATGTGATTTTCACACGATTCCAGACTAACGACATGTAGCATGCCACAAATGGCCATAATGTTTATAAAGCCAGATGCAGACCATGTAAAAGATGGATCACAGAAATCAAAGAAGCCACAGGAACAAGCTTACAAACAGCGCACAAGAAGGGCATCTACAGAGAACTCTTCCACCCCTGACCCCGCAAGGCAAACAAGGGACACAGCGTATAGATAGAATAGAGAGGACTATAACGTTTCTCAAATTTATTTTTGCACGACAAATGTCGACTCAGCCAACACTAGAAAGTTCAAGTTGTATTCTGGCCATAAGTTGTTGTGTTATCTACCCTTACCCCTATTACTAGCTGTGTATATATTTTTATTGTATTTCTGTTATTTTCTTCTAAGTATGTCAACTAGACTTACTCCTCTTTCCTTACTATTGTCAAATCAGCTTCTCTCAGTTATGGTTCTTTGTTCATTTTGTTTAATTTTCTCTGTCTGGGTAATTTGTCTCTGTGACATTCTGTAATACTATTGCACTGGAAATATAATGCAATGATGACTGTAAATTTGAAACAAACATGATGATGAAAACAAAATGCCTCTACTGGACATAGAATAAAATATTGGGAGACAGTTAACCTCTGATGTAGAGATAACATTAGGTGATGACCATAAATAGAACATTGTTTTTAAACTATTGTCGAAGTTGTATGCACCACTTGCATCTTTGGCGTAAAGCTACAGCACGTGAACCACAGTACGTGAACTGCAGCACGTGAACTACAGCACGTGAACTACAGTACGTGAACTACAGCACGTGAACTACAGCACGTGAACTACAACACGAAAGTGGTAGTGTTTGAACTACGACGATGTTCTCGCGAACTGAGACTATCTGACTGTGCCATCACCGCGGAAAATTCCAATTTGACTGTGCTACCACAGCGAAAGAATTCCAGTTACATTGTAAATTATGTGTATCTATATTATGTAAGAATGTGTTTTTCTTCAAATTGTGTGTGTGTGTGTATATGTGTGTGTGTGTGTGTGTGCGTGCATGTGTATGTGTGTGTACAGTAATGTTGCAGTGTACAACTTTCTCTATTGGCCAATCAAAGTATACTGTACGAATCATAACAGTTTGAGATTCACTGGTTTCACGAGCCTGTTATAGATGGTTGCTCAATGTAAAGGGAAGTAATTGTTTTGTTCAATCTTTTATGTCACGTCGGGAGAAAACGGTGCAGAGATCTTTTCCTCTTGTTCTTTGTTTTCATCAATTCACACGAGTTCCGGCCATGGACAAATGTCTTGAAGAGGAAGAACGTGAGCAGTACGCGCCAGGGGATACATTTGCTTTCATTCTAGAAGCATTAGAAGAGTCATAGATTCGCTGTGTCGTACGTCATCAATCAAACATCCATCAGCCGTTTCCAGAAAAAATCTTGAAATTTATCAGGAGAACCTGAAACAAGTGAATATAAATTGACGAGACTGAAACACCATATGCATGTCAGTTGAAGATATCCACACGGACACACACTCAGCAATCAACTGAATCTATACAACTGTTTGAGGCATGCCGTGTGGAAACTGAGTGCTCTTGAAACTCGTGCTGTAACCAAAAGTATACACCGCGTGTGTTTATGCTGAATCCGGTCGGGAAGACTTGGCTGTAAAGTGACAGACACATGTTTGAAAGTACAGTTTTTAGTGTTCATTCAATCTGAACTTAGAATACATTAAAGAGATGACCTGTTGTGTGCACTGACCAAAGAGATGACCTGCTGTGCGCACTGACCAAATATATGATCAAGTGTGTGCACTGACAAAAGAGATGACCAATTGTGTACTGACTGAAGAGTGTCAACATATCTCGAGTCAGGTTTTCTCTAATGTTTATCATCTCATCTGTGATTTTTTTGCTGAAATATTCAGTATTATTTTATCAATTATTCAATGATATTTTTTCTGCTGAAATATTCAGTATTATTTCATCAATTATTCAGTGATATGTTTTCTACTAAAATATTCAGTATTATTTCATCAATTATTCAGTGATATGTTTTCTGCTGAAATATTCAGTATTATTTCATCAATTATTCAGTGATATGTTTTCTACTAAAATATTCAGTATTATTTCATCAATTATTCAGTGATATTTTTTCTGCTGAAATATTCAGTATTATTTCATCAATTATTCAGTGATATGTTTTCTACTAAAATATTCAGTATTATTTCATCAATTATTCAGTGATATGTTTTCTGCTGAAATATTCAGTATTATTTCATCAATTATTCAGTGATATATTTTCTGCAGAGTTCGAACATTGCTTTTTGAATTAAGTTGCCCGCCGAAGTCGTATGTGTTGGACTATCGTTGCAAAAGACCTCGACACAGCGCATTTCCTTTCTCTAGGATACATTTTTTTCAAAAATATAAAAATAACCAACTGGTCGAAAAGTGTCAGACAACGTTGACGGGGCCGCAGCAATTAAACTAACAAATAGTGATACAAAATTAGTTAAACAGGTTACTAGAAAAAAACTATGAATAAATATACATGAAAAAGTATATTAAAACACGCAATAAAACAAAACACGACAATTTTTGACGTATCTGTCCAAATGGGACCTTTCTCAAGAAACTAATAACGTTTAAAGGGGATCTCTCTAGCGTATGGATAATCGAATCCGGCTTATGTCATCTTGTTTACAAGGTGGATTTTTTCGGGGATCCCTGTGGATTATCACTTGAAGCTACGGAGCTACGTGCTATGAGTGGTACTCTCGGCAGGCGGCGTGCCGCTTCGTTGAGGGTGACAGAGTACATATGGGAAACCGAGTACAGTGAAGTCAATCCTTAGCGACTTTTGAACTCTTAATAACATTTAAACTAAACAAAACCACACAAAATTGATAACTGAGTTTGACCAGAACATGCTTCACTTACGCGGAAACATAACCCAGTACCTGTTATGGAAACCCATGTCCAGTAAAAGAGAAAATGCGTGCTTTCAATATGTGCGTATATATTTTTATGCGAACCATTATGAGCAATGACTACGTGGTAAGGACAGGGGGAGGGTGGGGGTGGGGAAAAAAGAATAAGAAATTGGTCGCAGGGGAGCTACCAGTAAAAGTAGAGACTATAGAAATATACATGAGGGATCAGCATTTGACAGCGCATGGAATAGATATGCAACAATATATATATATATATATATATATATATATATATATATATATATATATATATATATATATATATATACATCCACATACATATACATATTAATATATACAAACAACAATAGGTAAGAAATACAAATAAAACAGAACACAATCGAAACAGATGTATGAAAGATACGCACACAAAATGCACAAGCATGTAAATGTATCCACACTCAAATGAGGGCTCACACAAGAACAGGCGTACATATTGTCATGAAGGAGATACGTATTAATATAAACAAGCACTCATATAAATATATATATTCATATATATGCACATGCATCCATCATAAACATTTTCTCACATAAATAAAAGCAATAGCATTTGCACACACAAATACACATAAATACATGTATTACCATAAACATTAGTTCACATGAAGATATTAACGTGCAATGCTATAACACAAGCATATGTACACATACATATGTGTGACCCAAAGTAATAGTATGGATACATAGAACCATGTAAAACACAAATGCATATACAGATAACTATACATGTGTGGGCAACTATCTGTGAGATCATTACAATAATAAATGGAAGAAATAAAAGTCAATATATGTGAATGATTGAGCCAAATTATAACAATAAAATATACAAATGATGAACTAGAGTACAAAATAATCACATGTTGAAAAAAAAATCCAAAAGTCAGGCAAACACAAAAATAATTACTAATGAACGTGTACAAAGACAAACAATTGCACGGATCAGTACAATATGGTAGTAGTGGTTATGAAGAAGACATGGGTAAATCAAATAAATCGGTGATTGATGTTCATGTCGCGTGGTTGTAAGACTCCCGTGCGACAAATGAGATGATATCCCAAAGACTGATATTGCCGGTCACCAGTATAACAATGTAACAAACCAGTAACATAAACATCAGAGCTACCATGATGTGGTGGGCGATTGAAATGAATAGCCACTGGGGAGTCACGATGATTCGTGACATCTCTCTTATGTTCGGCGAATCTATCAGCTAAACATCTACCAGTCTCCCCAATATACTTCATATCAAAACGCTTACATATGATAGAGTATAATAAACTACGGGACAAACATGAGAAAGTGTCCTGAATATCAAAATGTAATTTAGGGAATTGTAGCATGGGAGTGAGAATAACAAAAGGGCAAGTCAAACAATTTCAGTGACAATTCATAGTTAACCTACAGAAGTGCGCAGGCTGGCATCACTCAAGTGATCACGAAGATTCCTGTTCCTCCGAAAAGCAACAGGGGAAAGAGATTGAAATGCAGGCTGGAGATGGCAAAAATATAGTAGGACAATTGTCCGACTACTAGAGACATCCGGAGAGATAATTGTCCGGTAACTAGAGACATCCGGTGCGAGTTTCAGAATGAAACTTAACATAATGGAGAATTCTGAGTTCAGTTGCTAGCTAGGATACCTGCACTCTCTGCTGAATGTAATGACTGACTTGACTGCCTCCTGAAAAACATAACAATAGGTATCCATTCCTCATCAAGAGTTATGTTTTCTGGGGAGCAAATATGTTTACCTGTACCTGCGGCGCGATCCATCGACAATGGTCCTTTTTTCAGCCTGCTTCCCTTCACACGAAGGAGTTCACTGTGTAGTGGGTGATCTGTGTCAGACCTCACTCTGGGCTATCCACGGGTATATGATCCGCATCTCTTCGTTTTGAATTTTGTTCCTCAGTCTGTGTTGTGTTTGACTGGCGGTGATAGTAGCACCTACGTGTTCAATGACAGGTAGGACTAGAGCCTCTATAGGATCACGAGCAGCAGAGCCGTTCGGTTGGTTTTCTCAATATGATGCAAGTCTTAAATGTGTTTGTTTTCTCAATATGATGCAAGTCTTCGAAATACCACGGCTTAAATGTGTTTGTTTGTTTTCTCAATATGTTTGAAGTCTTCGAAATACCACGGCTTAAACGTGTTTTTTTTTAAAGATTATTGAATGGTTCAAATTATATTTTGATTGTCGCTTGTGGTGCCATCTAGCAGTGCCGCTAATGCGCCCGCCGCACTGTATCATGTACGGCACGACGGTGACGAGCTGTGATTGTTTAGTATCAGCCGCTGCCGTCACTCTCAGAGCTGAATGTCGTTTGCTAGTCGTTGCGATAACATGGTAAACGTTTTCCCGAAAGAACAGACTACAATCACATCGAACGGCCAGGTATTGTAAGGCTGAATTCCTGATTACAATGTTAGTTTTCATCTCCACCGTCGGTGTCGCAAACTTCACAATGCGATTGTTTAGAGAGAACTTTGTCACATCTGACTTGTTTTGGATGATAGTGCCCCGAATCATCACACCAGTGGGCGAGACGGTTTAGCTCGCTTTGCAGTGTTCCAAGAGTTTCTGTTCTGACCATACCGCAAATGGCACTGTCCTACCACTTCCATCAAGCAGCTGCTGTATGATTGCCACGGTGTCCACATCGGATAGTACGGGAGATATGGGAGATGCCTGTGGTAGACTGTGCGTAGTATTATAGATGTAAATGTCCAACAACCATAACAGAGAGCCATCTACCTCTCGAGTAACACTGCTGATATCCATCTGACGACGAAAGGGTCAACATGGAAGAAATATACTTTCTATTTTGACATGGACATTTCATATAGACTATAGCTAATTCTGCTTTTATATTGACAGCGGTCAATTGTGTTAGTATTTTGACATGGATAATGGTCAACAGTGGAAGTTTTGTGCTTGACATGGACATTGGTCAGTTATGAAAGTTTTTAACTTGTTATGGAAATTGGTTGGTTATGAAAGTTTTTAGCTTGTTATGGAAATTTGTTGGTTATGAAAGTTTTTAGCTTGTTATGGAAAATGGTTGGTTATGAAAGTTGTTATGGAAATTGGTTGGTTATGAACGTTTTTAGCTTGTTATGGAAATTGGTCAGTTATGAAAGTTGTTATGGAAATTGGTTTGTTATGAAAGTTTTTAGCTTGTTATGAAAATTGGTCAGTTATGAAAGTTGTTATGGTAATTGGTTGGTTATGGCAGTCGTATTAGGATTAGTAATAAATGAAGAAGTCATAAACAGAATACCACAACTTAGGATAAGAGAAGAACTCGATATACCTCCAAGCAGTCAAGAGGTTATTATAGCGATTAAACAAATGTCAAATGATAAAGCTCCAGGTTTGGATGCCTTACCTGCTGAAATTTATAAAAATGGCGGACCACTGCTGATTAAAAAACTAACTGACATTTTTGGTATTTTCTGGAACTCAGGTACATTGCCTCAAGATCTAAAAGATGCTTCTATAGTGCACCTATATAAAGGCAAAGGTACCAAACAGTCTTGCGATAATCATAGGGGCATATCACTTTTGTCTATAGCTGGTAAAATTCTCGCTCGTGTCATACTCAACAGATTAAATAATTCTCTACTAAACGAGCTACTCCCAGAGAGTCAGTGCGGTTTTCGTGCAGGTCGTGGTACAGTTGATATGATATTCTCTGCACGACAAATTCAGGAAAAGTCACAAGAGCAACATAGTGAACTCTTAGCAACATTTGTGGACTTAACTAAAGCATTCGATACCGTTAACAGAGAAGGACTGTGGAAGGTGCTTACAAAGTTCGGATGCCCCCCAAAACTTGTCACTGTGATACGACAATTTCATGACGGTATGATGGCTAGTGTTATCTGCGACGGAGGAGTATCTCCTGCATTCCCTGTCACAAATGGTGTAAAGCAGGGATGTGTGCTGGCCCCTACTCTTTTCAGCCTGTTATTTACAGCCATGTTAACGGAAACACACCATAGTAATGAAACAGCAGGCATAATGATCAATTACAGAACGGATGGTGGTCTTTTCAATTTACGTCGTCTAAAAGCAAACAGGAAAACTAAATCTAGTACTGTTAGAGAATTACTTTATGCTGACGACTGTGCATTGTATGCTGACTCTGTCGTAAACATGCAGAGCACCATAGACCGCTTCTCAAAGGCCTGCAACAACTTTGGTCTCACTATTAACACCAAAAAAACAGAAGTCATGCACCAAGCAACATCAAATAGCCAACATACTGCTACTTCCATCATCGTCAATAAGGAAAAACTGCAGGTAGTCGACAATTTTACTTACCTTGGAAGCACTCTCTCTCGCGATGTCAACATTGATGTGGAAATTAACAAGAGACTGGCAAAAGCTAGTGCTGTATTTGGCGGATTACGCAAAAATGTATGGGACAGAAGAGGTATAAGAACAACCACCAAACTACAAGTATATCATGCTGCTGTTATACCAACCTTACTATACGCCTGCGAAACGTGGACAGTGTATGCTAGACATGCAAGAAAGTTAAATCATTTCCATCTTACCTGCCTACGTAAATTACTAAACATCCATTGGTGGGACAAAGTACCAGACTACGAGATCTTGGAAAAATCAACCTCAATAAGCATCCACACAA
Source organism: Meghimatium bilineatum (assembly GCA_034231615.1). Taxonomy (NCBI): domain Eukaryota; kingdom Metazoa; phylum Mollusca; class Gastropoda; order Stylommatophora; family Philomycidae; genus Meghimatium; species Meghimatium bilineatum. Next base: position 104,467,532 of record CM067322.1, on the reverse strand, counting down.
TACTTATGAAGGCGCAGGCACGCTGGGCAGGCCATCTTGTGCGTATGGAGAACTCGCGATTGCCAAAACAAATATATTATGGAGAACTCAAGGCAGGATTTCGAAAAGCTGGTGGACAGAAAAAGCGTTTCAAAGACACGCTCAAGTCATCCTTGAAACATCTTAACATTGACGTAGGCGCTTGGGAGAGCCTCGCTCAGGATAGAACGGCTTGGCGTTACAGCATTAGAACGGGAGCACTAGCGGCAGAAGAATTCAGACAAGAAACTGCAAGACAGAAGCGGACACGTAGAAAAGAAAAAACATCTCAACCTCACACAGATACCTTCTATTGTTGTCAATTCTGTAAAAGAACATTTTGTGCGCGCATTGGACTTGCTAGTCATTTAAAAACGCACTATTAACTTTATTATTTTATTATTTATTGTTATTATTATTATGGTTGAGTTTTTGGTCATCGTCGATCACGACGGACGAACATCATTAGGATTAGTTATTTATAGAAGATAAAAACATCATCATCATGTGACATACTCTTTCCAGAGCGTAATCTTACTTATGGATCTCTTGAATTCTCCTTTAGTTTACCACCTCCTTGCAATTTGTACCACCTCCTTGCACGTTGTACCACCTCCTTGCAAGTTCTAACACCTCCTTTAGTTGTACCACCTCCTTGCAAGTTGTACCACCCCCTTGCAAGTTGTACCACCTCCTTGCAAGTTGTACCACCTCCTTTAGTTGTACCACCTCCTTGCACCATGTACCATTTCCTTCAGTTGTACCACCTCATTGCAAATTTTACCACCTCCTTTAGTTGTACCACCTCCTTGCAAGTTGTACCACCTCCTTGCAAGTTGTACCACCTCCTTTAGTTGTACCACCTCCTTGCAAGTTGTACGAACTCCTTGCAAGTTGTACCACCTCCTTGCAAGTTATAACACCTCCTTGCAAATTGTAACACCTCCTTGCAAGTTGTACCACCTCATTGCAAGTTGTACCACATCCCTGCAAGTTGTACCACCTCCTTGCAAAAGGGTTACCACCTCCTTTCAAGTTGTACCACCACCTTGTAAATTTTTCCACCTTCTTGCACGTTATACCACCTCCATGCAAGTTGTACCACCTCCTTGCAGGTTGTACCTACGCCTTGCAAGCTGTACTACCTCCTTACAAGTTGTACCACCTCCGTCCAAGTTGTACCACCTACTTGCACGTTAAACCACCTTCTTGCAAGTTGTACCACCTCCTTGCAAGTTGTGCCACCTCCTTGCAAGTTGTACCATCACCTTGAAAGTTGTACCACTTCCTTTAGTGACATGTGCAAGTTGTACCACCTCCTTAAGTGACATGTGCAAAGTTGTAGCACCTCCTTTACTGTAATGTGCAAGTTATCCCAACTCCTTTTGTGACATGTGCAAATTGTACCACCTCCTTTAGTGACATGTGCAGGTTGTTCCACCTCCTTTAGTGACATGTGCAAGTTGTACCACCTCCTTTTGTGACATGTGCAAGTTGTACCACCTCCTTCAGTGACATGTGCAAGTTGTACCACCTCCTTTAGTGACATGTGCAAGTTGTGCCACCTTCTTTAATGACATGTTCAAGTTGTACAACCTCCTTTATTGACATGTGCAAGTTGTATCACATCCTTTTAGTGAGATGTGCAAGATGTACCACCTCTTTTTGTGACATGTGCAAGTTGTACCACCTCCATTAGTGACATGTGCAATTTGTATCACTTCCTTTAATGACATGTGCAAGTTGTACCACATCCTTTAGTGACATGTGCAAGTTGTACCACCTCCTTGCAAGATGTACCATCTCGTTGCAAGTTGTACCACCACCTTGCAAGTTGTACAACCTCTTTGCAAGTTGTACCACCTATTTGAAAGTTGTACCACCTCCTTGCAAGTTGTACCACCTCCTTGCAAATTGTAACATATCCTTGCAAGTTGTACCACCTCATTGCAAATTGTACCACATCCCTGCAAGTTGTACCACCTCCTTGCAAAAGGGTTACCACCTCCTTTCAAGTTGTACCACCACCCTGTAAATTTGTCCAACTCCTTGCACGTTATACCACCTCTATGCAAGTTGTACCACCTCCTTGCAAGTTGTACCGACGCCTTGCAAGCTGTACTACCTCCTTACACGTTGTACCACCTCCGTCCAAGTTGTACCACCTCCTTGCAAGTTGTACCACCTCCTTGCAAGTTGTACCACCTCCTTGCAAGTAATCTTTCTTACCATCACCTTGAAAGTTGTACCGCCTTTAGTGACATGTGCAAGTTGTACCACCTCCTTTAGTGACATGTGCAAAGTTGTACCACCTCCTTTACTGACATGTGCAAGTTATCCCAACTCCTTTTGTGACATGTGCAAGTTGTACCACCTCCTTTAGTGACATGGGTAGGTTGTCCCACCTCCTTTAGTGACACGTGCAATTTGTACCACCTCCTTTAGTGACATGTGCAAGTTATCCCAACTCCGTTAGTGACATGTGCAGGTTGTACCACCTCCTTTAGTGACATGTGCAGGTTGTTCCACCTCCTTTAGTGACACGTGCAAGTTGTCCCACCTCCTTTAGTGAAATGTGCAAGTTGTCCCACCTCCATTAGGGACATGTGCAAGTTGTCTCACCTCCAATAGGGACATATACAAGTTGTCCCACCTCATTTAGTGACATGTGCAATTTGTCCCACCTCTGTTAGTGACATGTGCAAGTTGTAACACCTCCTTTATGGACATGTGCAAGTTGTACCACCTCCTTTAGTGACATGTGCAGGCATTCCTGTATGTCTTCTGTCCACCGATGTCTTGGTCGGCCTGTACCTCTGTTACCTTCTATCATCTCCGTCAATATGACTCTCTCCATACCGTCACATGTTTCTTCACATGACCGATAAAAACAACCGATTTATTTCTTTAATGTGGTGTTCAGAAGCCAACCCTCGTGGACGCTGATTGTGCTTTGCACCTCCATGTTTGCTTGTCTTGCTGTCCGTGGTATTCTCAGAACTCTTCTGTATCACTTTAATTCAAATGATGTTATTCTCATAGACAATGCTCTATTTAGTGTCCATGCTTCGAATCCATATGTCGTCACTGGAAGCACACATTTTCGCAATAAGTACAATTTGGTTGTTAAATTAGCACTTTGTCACAATTTCTTTAGCTGTTTTAGTTTTGTTATTGCTGTTCTCTTAATCTCAACCGCGCAGTCCCCCCCCCCCCCCCCCGCATTGTTTATATTACTTTCTAAATAATGAAAATGGGTCACTTCTTCTAAGTTGCATTTCTCTATAAATAATTGTGAGTCTTGATTTAGTTTTGTCGGTTGCCATAATTGTGGTCTTATTCATGTTTAAAAACAAGTTGTGTTGTTGGCTGACTTTCTGGGTTGACTTAATAAAGTCCATTAAGTCTTGTTCAATTGTTGTTAATAATACTGTGTCGTTCCAAATGTAATTTCTGGTATCTGCAGACCTCCTATATTTGTAGGTCTGACTTCATGCATCATTATTTCTTGCTTCACGTTTCTCATTATATTTTCCGCTTAGATGTTAAACAGGTGTGGAGACAAGGTACATCCTTATCTTACCCCTTTTTGTATATTAAACCACTCTGATCTTGCACGATGCACTTTTACTGCTTCTTCTTTCTATTTGTACATATGTGCTATTAGGCGTGCATTGTGTTTTGTGAAACCTATGTTGTTCATTATTTCCCACAGTAGTTGATGGTTCACACAGTTGTTTATGGTTCACACAGTTGTTGATGGTTCACACAGTTGTTGATGGTTCACACAGTTGTTGATGGTTCACACAGTTGTTGATGGTTCACACAGTTGTTGATGGTTCACACAGTTGTTGATGGTTCACACAGTTGTTGATGGTTCACACAGTTGTTGATGGTTCACACAGTTGTTGATGGTTCACACAGTAGTTGATGGTTCACACAGTTGTTGGTGGTTCACACAGTAGTTGATGGTTCACACAGTCGAATGCTTTAGTTATGAAACATGCAGGTTATTCTATGTTATACTCTCTACACTTCTCCATATTCATCAAAAACAGATACTATGAAAATATACAGAACAAGAGAACAGTTAAATGTTTATGTTAACGGCACAAAACTAAAACAGACATCATAATTTAAATATCTAGGAAGCATTTTTACAGATGACAAAATTGATAGAGAAATTGAGATGAGGTGCCAGACAGCAAATGCTGTAACATACCAACTGTCAACGCTGCTTAAATACACATCAATCAACGCATTTCATTTAATGCGACTAAATGAAATATATAAACACCATCTTTATTCCAGCACAGTGTCAGATAAAAACACTCTTGAGAAAGATTACAACATGTGAGATGAAATGTCTGAGAAAGATTACAACATGTCAGATGAAATGTCTGAGAAAGATTATATGTGAGATGAAATGTCTGAGAAAGATTACATGTCAGATGAAATGTCTGAGAAAGTCTATAAACGTCACCAGAAGAGACCGAATGGTAAATGAAGACATCAGAAAGATAATGAAGACAATATCATGCAAACAATATATAGGGAGACAACAGATTAACTGGTTTGGACACCTTATGCGAATGGAACCATCACAACCAGCCATCTAGTCGTTCAACAGAAGCAAGAACGGCTACAAGGCAAGAGGAAGACCAAGAACAAGATGGGAAGATTCAATCCGAGAAATTGTTAAAAATATCGGTCTTGCTATGACTAGCGAACCAAAGATGGCTAAAGGCAGAATACATGAATTCCCCACGATGCCTAACAGAATACATGAATTCCCCACGACGCCTAACAGAATACATGAATTCACCACGACGCCTAACAGAATAAATGAATTCCCCACGACGCCTAACAGAATAAATGAATTACCCACGACGCCTAACAGAATAAATGAATTCCCCACGACGCCTAACAGAATAAATGAATTACCCACGACGCCTAACAGAATACATGAATTCACCACGACGCCTAACAGCATTTGTGAAATAGATATTCGTGATCGTTTTTTAGTTAGGCACTGGTCAGCTATGGCAGTTTTTATATTGACATTGGTCAGTTACGGCAACCCTAATTTGTGGTGAAGTATAAAGCAACGCAGCAGCCGACTTCACTTAGATGTTCATAAAAATGCTCATATATGATATATACACATGACTATTTCTTTGGACATTGGCAACACTGATCGTGAAGGAACAATAGAAATTGTGTAAAAGAGTCAGAAGACTATTACACAAGTGGACATAAACGTATGGACGTGAACAAATATAAACCATATCCACATGAAATGTTCAGTGATAAATGAACGTTAATGTAATGGGAGTGAAGATTTGTCTCATCAATGTTTCCATACAGAAATATTTTTCCCTCAGCTCCCACATTTCATTGTCACAGAAAAATAAATTAATCACTGATCATTAAGATACAGATTAATCAATGATTATATACAGATCAAATAATGACTGATTATGAACTCTCCACTTCTTGATGTTTGCATTGACTTATCGTGTTTTGATGATGATAACGATTATGTTAACGATGAAATAATTCCAATATCATTTCTGGCAAAAACACAAGTTCTCCTCCTCCTCAGTAGTTGAGTAACCGAGGTGACACTTAAACACAGATACAGGCTTCTGTCTCGCAGGCATAGCTGTGTTCAGGGGGCTTGATGTATGTATCTTTAGTTCACGAACGGAGATATTAGAGTGTGACTTCCCGATTAGTTCACGAACGGAGACATTCAAGCGTGACTGCAGGTTTAGTTCACGAACGGAGACATTCAAGCGTGACTGCAGGTTTAGTTCACGAACGGAGATATTCAAGCGTGACTGCAGGTTTAGTTCACGAACGGAGATATTAGAGTGTGACTTCCCGATTAGTTCACGAACGGAGACATTCCAGTGTGTCAGTATTCCATATACGTCTGGGTCAGCTAGTCCATCTTCCGTCAGATTCGTTGATACATCTGCAGTAATGTCACATCTAGCACTACTCAACTTAGAAATCTGTAGTAATGTCACATCTAGCACAACTAACACTTAGAAATCTGCAGTAATGTCACATCTAGCACTACTCAACTTAGAAATCTGTAGTAATGTCACATCTAGCACTACTCAACTTAGAAATCTTTAGTAATGTCACATCTAGCACTACTTACACTAAGAAATCTGCAGTAATGTCACATCTAGCACTACTCACACTTATAAATCTGCTATAAAAGGATACAGGTTCATTGTTCACTGGTCTGCTCTCTCCATCATCCACGTGGATTCATTGTTAGAAGAGAAAAGTAAGAAATCAAGGCACGACATGCGGTGACAAAAGTAAGAATTCGAAACAAGACATGCGGTGACAAAATTAAGAATTCGAGACAAGACATGTAGTGACAAAAGTAAGAATTCGAGACAAGACATGCAGTGACAAAAGTAAAAATTCGAGACATGACATGCAGTGACAAAAGTAAGAATTCGAGACAAGACATGCAGTGACAAAAGTAAGAATTCGAGACAAGACATGCGGTGACAAAAGTAAGAATTCGAGACAAGACATGCGGTGACAAAAGTAAGAATTCGAGACAAGACATGCGGTGACAAAAGTAAGAATTCGAGACAAGACATGCAGTGACAAAAGTAAGAATTCGAGACAAGACATGCAGTGACAAAAGTAAGAATTCGAGACAAGACATGCGGTGACAAAAGTAAGAATTCGAGACAAGACATGCGGTGACAAAAGTAAGAATTCGAGACAAGACATGCGGTGACAAAAGTAAGAATTCGAGACAAGACATGCAGTGACAAAAGTAAGAATTCCACATAAAATTCGCTTAACATTTAAAATGAAATGCTGTGTTGTTGTCCCGATAATAAAACGGCGATGATTGGCTGGTCGAGTAGTGTTCAAGAATTAGTTTCTACATTCTGATTGGCTAATGAATAGGCTTCAAGAATTAGTTTCTACATTCTGATTGGTGGAACGATTAGGGAACAAGAGATGCCTTCTACATGCCGATTGGCCTAACTAATAGGGATTGATAATTGGTTTCTAAATTCTGATTTTCTCAATAATTCAATGAATCTTTCACTTGTCCCTAACAACTCCTCATGCATTCATTCACAAACTCCTGTCAACTAGCAGGATATAGTACACATACTCCTGTCAACTAGCAGGATATAGTACACATACTCCTGTCAACTAGCAGGATATAGTTCACATACTCCTGTCAACTAGCAGGATATAGTTCACATACTCTTGTCAACTAGCAGGATATAGTTCACATACTACTGTAAACTAGCAGGACATAGTTCACATACTCCTGTCAACTAGCAGGATATAGCTCACATACTCCTGTCAACTAGCAGGATATAGTTCACATACTGCTGTAAACTAGCAGGATATAGTTCACATACTCCTGTCAACTAGCAGGATATAGTTCACATACTCCTGTCAACTAGCAGGATATAGCTCACATACTCCTGTCAACTAGCAGGATATAGTTCACATACTCATGTAAACTAGCAGGATATAGTTCACATACTCCTGTCAACTAGCAGGATATAGTTCACATACTCATGTCAACTAGCAGGATATAGTTCACATACTGCTGTCAACTAGCAGGATATAGTTCACATACTCCTGTAAACTAGCAGGAAATAGTTCACAAACTCCTGTCAACTAGCAGGATATAGTTCACATACTCCTGTCAACTAGCAGGATATAGTTCACATACTCTTGTCAACTAGCAGGATATAGTTCACATACTCTTGTAAACTAGCAGGATATAGTTCACATACTCCTGTCAACTAGCAGGATATAGTTCACATACTCCTGTCAACTAGCAGGATATAGTTCAAATACTGCTGTAAACTAGCAGGATATAGTTCACATACTCCTGTCAACTATCAGGATATAGTTCACATACTCCTGTCAACTAGCAGGATATAGTTCACATACTCCTGTCAACTAGCAGGATATAGTTCACATACTCCTGTAAACTAGCAGGATATAGTTCACATACTCCTGTCAACTAGCAGGATATAGTTCACATACTCCTGTCAACTAGCAGGATATAGTTCACATACTCCTGTCAACTAGCAGGATATAGTTCACATACTCCTGTCAACTAGCAGGATATAGTTCACATACTCCTGTCAACTAGCAGGATATAGTTCACATACTCCTGTCAACTAGCAGGATATAGTTGACACACATGAATTCAATGTATCATGGTCTACAGTGTACCTACGGAATCATCGTACCAACAAACCAACATACTAACATACTAACATACTAACATACTAACATACTAACATACCAACATACTAACATACCAACATACCAACATACTAACATACTAACATACTAACATACTAACATACTAACATACTAACATACTAACATACCAACATACTAACATACCAACATACTAACATACTAACATACTAACATACTAACATACTAACATACTAACATACCAACATACCAACATACTAACATACTAACATACTAACATACTAACATACTAACATACTAACATACTAACATACCAACATACTAACATACCAACATACTAACATACCAGCATACCAACATACTAACATACCAACATACCAACATACTAACATACTAACATACCAACATACCAACATACGAACATACCACCATACCAACATACTAACATACTAACATACTAACATACCAACATACCAACATACTAACATACTAACATACTAACATACTAACATACTAACATACCAACATACCAACATACCAACATACCAACATACTAACATACTAACATAACAACATACTAACATACCAACATACTAACATACTAACATACTAACATACCAACATACTAACATACTAACATACCAACATACTAACATACCAACATACTAACATACCAACATACTAACATACCAACATACTAACATACCAACATACTAACATACCAACATACTAACATACCAACATACTAACATACCAACATACTAACATACCAACATACTAACATACTAACATACCAACATACTAACATACCAACATACTAACATACCAACATACTAACATACCAACATACTAACATACTAACATACCAACATACCAACATAATAACATACCAACATACTAACATACTAACATACCAACATACTAACATACAAACATACTAACATACTAACATACCAACATACTAACTTACTAACATACCAACATACTAACATACCAACATACTAACATACCAACATACTAACATACTAACCTACTAACATACCAACATACTAACATACCAACATACTAACATACCAACATACTAACATACCAACATACTAACATACCAACATACTAACATACTAACATACCAACATACCAACATACTAACATACAAACATACTAACATACCAATATACTAACATACCAACATACTAACATACTAACATACTAACATACCAACATACTAACATACCAACATACTAACATACCAACATACCAACATACTAACATACCAACATACTAACATACCAACATACCAACATACTAACATACCAACATACTAACATACCAACATACTAACATACTAACATACCAACATACTAACATACTAACATACCAACATACTAACATACCAACATACTAACATACCAACATACTAACATAACAACATACCAACATACTAACATACCAACATACTAACATACCAACATACTAACATAACAACATACTAAAATACTAACATACCAACATACTAACATACCAACATACTAACATACCAACATACTAACATACTAACATACCAACATACTAACATACTAACATACCAACATACTAACATACCAACATACTAACATACCAACATACTAACATACCAACATACTAACATACCAACATACTAACATACCAACATACTAACATACCAACATACTAACATACCAACATACTAACATACCAAAGTACTAACATACCAACATACTAACATACTAACATACCAACATACTAACATACCAACATACTAACATACCAACATACTAACATACCAAAATAAAACATACCAACATACTAACATACTAACATACTAAGATACTAACATACTAACATACTAACATACTAATATACTAACATACTAACATACCAACATACTAAGATACTAACATACTAACATACTAACATACTAACATACTAACATACTAAGATACCAACATACTAACATACCAACATACTAACATACCAACATACTAACATACCAACATACTAAGATACTAACATACTAACATACTAACATACTAACATACCAACATACTAACATACTAACATACTAACATACTAACATACTAACATACTAACATACTAACATACTAACATACTAACATACCAACATACTAACATACCAACATACTAACATACTAACATACCAACATACTAACATACCAAAGTACTAACATACCAACATACTAACATACCAACATACTAACATACTAACATACTAACATACCAACATACTAACATACTAACATACTAACATACTAACATACCAACATACTAACATACTAACATACTAACATACTAACATACTAACATACTAACATACTTACATACTAACATACCAACATACTAACATACCAACATACTAACATACTAACATACCAACATACTAACATACCAACATACTAACATACTAACATACTAACATACTAACATACCAACATACTAACATACTAACATACCAACATACTAACATACCAACATACTAACATACTAACATACCAACATACTAACATACTAACATACCAACATACTAACATACTAACATACCAACATACTAACATACTAACATACTAACATACTAACATACTAACATACCAACATACTAACATACTAACATACTAACATACTAACATACCAACATACTAACATACTAACATACTAACATACTAACATACTAAAATACCAACATACTAACATAACAACATACCAACATACTGACATACTAACATACCAACATACTAACATACTAACATACCAACATACTAACATACCAACATACTAACATACCAACATACTAACATACCAACATACTAACATACCAACATACCAACATACTAACATACTAACATACCAGCATACTAACATACTAACATACTAACATACTAACATACCAACATACTTACATACCAACATACCAACATACTAATATACTAACATACTAACATACCAACATACTAACATACTAACATACTAACATACTAACATACTAACATACTTACATACTAACATACCAACATACTAATATACTAACATACTAACATACCAACATACTAACATACTAACATACTAACATACTAACATACCAACATACTAACTTACTAACATACTAACATACTAACATACCAACATACCAACATACTAACATACTAACATACTAACATACCAACATACTAACATACCAACATACTAACATACTAACATACTAACATACTAACATACCAATATACTAACATACCAACATACTAACATACTAACATACCAACATACTAACATACTAACATACCAACATACTAACATACTAACATACTAACATACTAACATACCAACATACTAACATACTAACATACCAACATACTAACATACTAACATACTAACATACTAACATACTAACATACTAACATACTAACATACTAACATACCAATATACTAACATACCAACATACTAACATACTAACATACCAACCTACTAACATACCAACATACCAACATACCAACATACCAACATACTAACATACTAACATACTAACATACTAATATACTAACATACTAACATACCAACATACCAACATACCAACATACCAACATACCAACATACTAACATACTAACATAATAACATACTAACATACTAACATACTAACATACTAACATACCAACATACTAACATACTAACATACCAACATACTAACATACTAACATACCAACATACCAACATACTAACATACTAGCATACTAACATACTAACATACTAACATACTAACATACCAACATACTAACATACCAACATACCAACATACCAACATACCAACATACTAACATACTAACATACTAACATACTAACATACTAACATATCAACATACCAACATACCTACATACCAACATACCATCATACTAACATACTAACATACTAACATACTAACATACTAACATACTAACATACTAACATACTAACATACTAACATACTAACATACTAACATACCAACATACCAACATACCAACATACTAACATACTAACATACTAACGTACTAACATACCAACATACCAACATACTAACATACTAACATACTAACATACCAACATACTAACATACCAACATACTAACATACTAACATACTAACATACCAACATGCTAACATACCAACATACTAACATACTAACATACTAATATACCAAAATACTAACATACTAACATACTAACATACTAACATACCAACATACTAACATACTAACATATTAACATACTAACATACTAACATACCAACATACTAACATACCAACATACTAACATACCAACATACTAACATACTAACATACTAACATACTTACATACTAACATACTAACATACCAACATACTAACATACTAATATACTAACATACCAACATACCAACATACTAACATACCAACATACTAACATACTAACATACCAACATACTAACATACTAACATACCAACATACTAACATACTAACATACCAACATACTAACATACTAACATACTAACATACTAACATACTAACATACCAACATACTAACATACTAACATACCAACATACTAACATACTAACATACTAACATACTAACATACTAACATACTAACATACTAACATACCAACATACTAACATACCAACATACCAACATACTAACATACTAACATACTAACATACTAACATACCAACATACTAACATACCAACATACTAACATACTAACATACCAACATACTAACATACCAACATACCAACATACCAACATACCAATATACTAACATACCAACATACTAACATACCAACATACTAAAATACTAACATACCAACATACCAACATACTAACATACCAACATACCAACATACTAACATACCAACATACCAACATACTAACATACCAACATACTAACATACTAACATACCAACATACTAACATACTAACATACTAACATACCAACATACTAACATACTAACATACTAACTTACTAACATACCAACATACTAACATACTAACATACTAACATACTAACATACTAACATACCAACATACTAACATACCAACATACTAACATACTAACATACTAACATACCAACATACTAACATACTAACATACTAACATACTAACATACTAACATACTAACATACTAACATACTAACATACCAACATACTAACATACCAACATACCAACATACTAACATACTAACATACTAACATACTAACATACCAACATACTAACATACTAACATACTAACATACCAACATACTAACATACTAACATACTAACATACTAACATACTAACATACTAACATACTAACATACCAACATACTAACATACCAACATACCAACATACTAACATACTAACATACTAACATACTAACATACTAACATACCAACATACTAACATACTAACATACTAACATACTAACATACTAACATACTAACATACTAACATACTAACATACCAACATACCAACATACTAACATACTAACATACTAACATACTAACATACTAAAATACCAACATACTAACATACTAACATACTAACATACTAACATACCAACATACCAACATACTAACATACTAACATACTAACATACCAACATACTAACATACCAACATACTAACATACTAACATACTAACATACCAACATGCTAACATACCAACATACTAACATACTAACATACTAACATACCAACATACTAACATACTAACATACCAACATACCAACATACTAACATACTAACATACTAACATACTAACATACTAACATACTAACATACCAACATACTATCATACCAACATACCAACATACCAACATACCAACATACTAACATACTAACATACTAACATACTAACATACTAACATACTAACATATCAACATACCAACATACCTACATACCAACATACCATCATACCAACATACTAACATACTAACATACTAACATACTAACGTACTAACATACCAACATACCAACATACTAACATACTAACATACTAACATACCAACATACTAACATACCAACATACTAACATACTAACATACTAACATACCAACATGCTAACATACCAACATACTAACATACTAACATACTAACATACCAACATACTAACATACTAACATACTAACATACTAACATACCAACATACTAACATACTAACATATTAACATACTAACATACTAAGATACCAACATACTAACATACCAACATACTAACATACCAACATACTAACATACTAACATACTAACATACTAACATACTAACATACTAACATACTAACATACCAACATACTAACATACTAACATACTAAAATACCAACATACCAACATACTAATATACCAACATACTAACATACTAACATACTAACATACTAACATACCAACATACTAACATACTAACATATTAACATACTAACATACTAACATACCAACATACTAACATACCAACATACTAACATACCAACATTCTAACATACTAACATACTAACATACTAACATACTAACATACTAACATACTAACATACTAACATACTAACATACTAACATACTAACATACTAACATACTAACATACTAACATACCAACATACCAACATACCAACATACTAACATACTAACATACTAACGTACTAACATACCAACATACCAACATACTAACATACTAACATACTAACATACCAACATACTAACATACCAACATACTAACATACTAACATACTAACATACCAACATGCTAACATACCAACATACTAACATACTAACATACTAACATACCAAAATACTAACATACTAACATACTAACATACTAACATACCAACATACTAACATACTAACATATTAACATACTAACATACTAACATACCAACATACTAACATACCAACATACTAACATACTAACATACTAACATATTTACATACTAACATACTAACATACTAACATACCAACATACTAACATACTAACATACTAACATACCAACATACCAACATACTAACATACCAACATACTAACATACTAACATACCAACATTCTAACATACTAACATACCAACATACTAACATACTAACATACCAACATACTAACATACTAACATACTAACATACTAACATACTAACATACCAACATACTAACATACTAACATACCAACATACTAACATACTAACATACCAACATACTAACATACTAACATACCAACATACTAACATACCAACATACCAACATACCAACATACCAACATACTAACATACCAACATACTAACATACCAACATACTAAAATACTAACATACCAACATACCAACATACTAACATACCAACATACCAACATACTAACATACCAACATACCAACATACTAACATACCAACATACTAACATACTAACATACCAACATACTAACATACTAACATACTAACATACCAACATACTAACATACTAACATACTAACTTACTAACATACCAACATACTAACATACTAACATACTAACATACTAACATACTAACATACCAACATACTAACATACCAACATACTAACATACTAACATACTAACATACCAACATACTAACATACTAACATACTAACATACTAACATACTAACATACTAACATACCAACATACTAACATACCAACATACCAACATACTAACATACTAACATACTAACATACTAACATACTAACATACCAACATACTAACATACTAACATACTAACATACCAACATACTAACATACTAACATACTAACATACTAACATACTAACATACTAACATACTAACATACCAACATACTAACATACCAACATACTAACATACTAATATACTAACATACTAACATACTAACATACCAAAATACTAACATACTAACATACTAACATACTAACATACTAACATACTAACATACCAACATACTAACATACTAACATACTAACATACTAACATACTAACATACTAACATACTAACATACTAACATACCAACATACCAACATACTAACATACTAACATACTAACATACTAAAATACCAACATACTAACATACTAACATACTAACATACTAACATACTAACATACCAACATACCAACATACTAACATACTAACATACTAACATACCAACATACTAACATACCAACATACTAACATACTAACATACTAACATACCAACATGCTAACATACCAACATACTAACATACTAACATACTAACATACCAACATACTAACATACTTACATACCAACATACCAACATACTAACATACTAACATACTAACATACTAACATACTAACATACTAACATACCAACATACTATCATACCAACATACCAACATACCAACATACCAACATACTAACATACTAACATACTAACATACTAACATACTAACATATCAACATACCAACATACCTACATACCAACATACCATCATACCAACATACTAACATACTAACATACTAACATACTAACGTACTAACATACCAACATACTAACATACTAACATACTTACATACCAACATACTAACATACCAACATACTAACATACTAACATACTAACATACCAACATGCTAACATACCAACATACTAACATACTAACATACTAACATACCAACATACTAACATACTAACATACTAACATACTAACATACCAACATACTAACATACTAACATATTAACATACTAACATACTAAGATACCAACATACTAACATACCAACATACTAACATACTAACATACTAACATACTAACATACTAACATACTAACATACTAACATACCAACATACTAACATACTAACATACTAAAATACCAACAAACCAACATACTAACATACCAACATACTAACATACTAACATACTAACATACTAACATACTAACATACCAACATACTAACATACTAACATATTAACATACTAACATACTAACATACCAACATACTAACATACCAACATACTAACATACCAACATTCTAACATACTAACATACTAACATACCAACATACTAACATACTAACATACTAACATACTAACATACTAACATACTAACATACCAACATACTAACATACTAACATACTAACATACCAACATACTAATATACTAACATACTAACATACTAACATACCAACATACTAACATACCAACATACTAACATACTAACATACTAAGATACTAACATACTAACATACTAACATACCAACATACTAACATACCAACATACTAACATACTAACATACTAACATACCAACATACTAACATACTAACATACTAACATACTAACATACTAACATACTAACATACTAACATACCAACATACTAACATACTAACATACCAACATACTAACATACTAACATACTAACATACTAACATACTAACATACTAACATACTAACATACTAACATACCAACATACTAACATACTAACATACTAACATACCAACATACCAACATACTAACAAACTAACATACTAACATACTAACATACTAACATACCAACATACTAACATACCAACATACTAACATACTAACATACTAACATACTAACATACCAACATACCAACATACTAACATACTAACATACTAACATACCAACATACTAACATACCAACATACTAACATACTAACATACTAACATACCAACATGCTAACATACCAACATACTAACATACTAACATACTAACATACCAACATACTAACATACTAACATACCAACATACCAACATACTAACATACTAACATACTAACATACTAACATACTAACATACCAACATACTATCATACCAACATACCAACTTACCAACATACCAACATACTAACATACTAACATACTAACATACTAACATACTAACATACTAACATATCAACATACCAACATACCTACATACCAACATACCATCATACCAACATACTAACATACTAACATACTAACATACTAACGTACTAACATACCAACATACCAACATACTAACATACTAACATACTAACATACCAACATACTAACATACCAACATACTAACATACTAACATACTAACATACCAACATGCTAACATACCAACATACTAACATACTAACATACTAACATACCAACATACTAACATACTAACATACTAACATACTAACATACCAACATACTAACATACTAACATATTAACATACTAACATACTAAGATACCAACATACTAACATACCAACATACTAACATACCAACATACTAACATACTAACATACTAACATACTAACATACTAACATACTAACATACTAACATACCAACATACTAACATACTAACATACTAAAATACCAACATACCAACATACTAACATACCAACATACTAACATACTAACATACTAACATACTAACATACCAACATACTAACATACTAACATATTAACATACTAACATACTAACATACCACCATACTAACATACCAACATACTAACATACCAACATTCTAACATACTAACATACTAACATACCAACATACTAACATACTAACATACTAACATACTAACATACTAACATACTAACATACTAACATACCAACATACTAACATACTAACATACTAACATACCAACATACTAACATACTAACATACTAACATACTAACATACCAACATACTAACATACCAACATACTAACATACTAACATACTAAGATACTAACATACTAACATACTAACATACCAACATACTAACATACCAACATACTAACATACTAACATACTAACATACCAACATACTAACATACTAACATACTAACATACTAACATACTAACATACTAACATACTAACATACTAACATACCAACATACTAACATACTAACATACCAACATACTAACATACTAACATACTAACATACTAACATACTAACATACTAACATACTAACATACCAACATACTAACATACTAACATACTAACATACCAACATACCAACATACTAACAAACTAACATACTAACATACTAACATACTAACATACCAACATACTAACATACCAACATACTAACATACTAACATACCAACATACTAACATACCAACATACCAACATACCAACATACCAACATACTAACATACCAGCATACTAACATACCAACATACTAAAATACTAACATACCAACATACCAACATACTAACATACCAACATACCAACATACTAACATACCAACATACCAACATACTAACATACCAACATACTAACATACCAACATACTAACATACCAACATACTAACATACTAACATACCAACATACTAACATACCAACATACTAACATACCAACATACTAACATACTAACATACCAACATGCTAACATACCAACATACTAACATACTAACGTACTTACATACCAACATACTAACATACTAACATACTAACATACTAACATACCAACATACTAACATACTAACATATTAACATACTAACATACTAACATACCAACATACTAACATACCAACATACTAACATACCAACATACTAACATACTAACATACTAACATACTAACATACTAACATACTAACATACTAACATACCAACATACTAACATACTAACATACTAAAATACCAACATACTAACATACTAACATACTAACATACTAACATACCAACATACCAACATACTAACATACTAACATACTAACATACCAACATACTAACATACCAACATACTAACATACTAACATACTAACATACCAACATGCTAACATACCAACATACTAACATACTAACATACTAACATACCAACATACTAACATACTAACATACCAACATACCAACATACTAACATACTAACATACTAACATACTAACATACTAACATACTAACATACCAACATACTATCATACCAACATACCAACATACCAACATACCAACATACTAACATACTAACATACTAACATACTAACATACTAACATACTAACATATCAACATACCAACATACCTACATACCAACATACCATCATACCAACATACTAACATACTAACATACTAACATACTAACGTACTAACATACCAACATACCAACATACTAACATACTAACATACTAACATACCAACATACTAACATACCAACATACTAACATACTAACATACTAACATACCAACATGCTAACATACCAACATACTAACATACTAACATACTAACATACCAACATACTAACATACTAACATACTAACATACTAACATACCAACATACTAACATACTAACATATTAACATACTAACATACTAAGATACCAACATACTAACATACCAACATACTAACATACCAACATACTAACATACTAACATACTAACATACTAACATACTAACATACTAACATACTAACATACCAACATACTAACATACTAACATACTAAAATACCAACATACCAACATACTAATATACCAACATACTAACATACTAACATACTAACATACTAACATACCAACATACTAACATACTAACATATTAACATACTAACATACTAACATACCAACATACTAACATACCAACATACTAACATACCAACATTCTAACATACTAACATACTAACATACTAACATACTAACATACTAACATACTAACATACTAACATACTAACATACTAACATACTAACATACTAACATACTAACATACTAACATACTAACATACCAACATACCAACATACCAACATACTAACATACTAACATACTAACGTACTAACATACCAACATACCAACATACTAACATACTAACATACTAACATACCAACATACTAACATACCAACATACTAACATACTAACATACTAACATACCAACATGCTAACATACCAACATACTAACATACTAACATACTAACATACCAACATACTAACTTACTAACATACTAACATACTAACATACCAACATACCAACATACTAACATACTAACATACTAACATACCAACATACTAACATACCAACATACTAACATACTAACATACTAACATACTAACATACCAATATACTAACATACCAACATACTAACATACTAACATACCAACATACTAACATACTAACATACCAACATACTAACATACTAACATACTAACATACTAACATACCAACATACTAACATACTAACATACCAACATACTAACATACTAACATACTAACATACTAACATACTAACATACTAACATACTAACATACTAACATACCAATATACTAACATACCAACATACTAACATACTAACATACCAACATACTAACATACCAACATACCAACATACCAACATACCAACATACTAACATACTAACATACTAACATACTAATATACTAACATACTAACATACCAACATACCAACATACCAACATACCAACATACCAACATACTAACATACTAACATAATAACATACTAACATACTAACATACTAACATACTAACATACCAACATACTAACATACTAACATACCAACATACTAACATACTAACATACCAACATACCAACATACTAACATACTAGCATACTAACATACTAACATACTAACATACTAACATACCAACATACTAACATACCAACATACCAACATACCAACATACCAACAAACTAACATACTAACATACTAACATACTAACATACTAACATACTAACATATCAACATACCAACATACCTACATACCAACATACCATCATACTAACATACTAACATACTAACATACTAACATACTAACATACTAACATACTAACATACTAACATACTAACATACTAACATACTAACATACCAACATACCAACATACCAACATACTAACATACTAACATACTAACGTACTAACATACCAACATACCAACATACTAACATACTAACATACTAACATACCAACATACTAACATACCAACATACTAACATACTAACATACTAACATACCAACATGCTAACATACCAACATACTAACATACTAACATACTAATATACCAAAATACTAACATACTAACATACTAACATACTAACATACCAACATACTAACATACTAACATATTAACATACTAACATACTAACATACCAACATACTAACATACCAACATACTAACATACCAACATACTAACATACTAACATACTAACATACTTACATACTAACATACTAACATACCAACATACTAACATACTAACATACTAACATACCAACATACCAACATACTAACATACCAACATACTAACATACTAACATACCAACATACTAACATACTAACATACCAACATACTAACATACTAACATACCAACATACTAACATACTAACATACTAACATACTAACATACTAACATACCAACATACTAACATACTAACATACCAACATACTAACATACTAACATACTAACATACTAACATACTAACATACTAACATACTAACATACCAACATACTAACATACCAACATACCAACATACTAACATACTAACATACTAACATACTAACATACCAACATACTAACATACCAACATACTAACATACTAACATACCAACATACTAACATACCAACATACCAACATACCAACATACCAATATACTAACATACCAACATACTAACATACCAACATACTAAAATACTAACATACCAACATACCAACATACTAACATACCAACATACCAACATACTAACATACCAACATACCAACATACTAACATACCAACATACTAACATACTAACATACCAACATACTAACATACTAACATACTAACATACCAACATACTAACATACTAACATACTAACTTACTAACATACCAACATACTAACATACTAACATACTAACATACTAACATACTAACATACCAACATACTAACATACCAACATACTAACATACTAACATACTAACATACCAACATACTAACATACTAACATACTAACATACTAACATACTAACATACTAACATACTAACATACTAACATACCAACATACTAACATACCAACATACCAACATACTAACATACTAACATACTAACATACTAACATACCAACATACTAACATACTAACATACTAACATACCAACATACTAACATACTAACATACTAACATACTAACATACTAACATACTAACATACTAACATACCAACATACTAACATACCAACATACCAACATACTAACATACTAACATACTAACATACTAACATACTAACATACCAACATACTAACATACTAACATACTAACATACTAACATACTAACATACTAACATACTAACATACTAACATACCAACATACCAACATACTAACATACTAACATACTAACATACTAAAATACCAACATACTAACATACTAACATACTAACATACTAACATACCAACATACCAACATACTAACATACTAACATACTAACATACTAACATACTAACATACCAACATACTAACATACTAACATACTAACATACCAACATGCTAACATACCAACATACTAACATACTAACATACTAACATACCAACATACTAACATACTAACATACCAACATACCAACATACTAACATACTAACATACTAACATACTAACATACTAACATACTAACATACCAACATACTATCATACCAACATACCAACATACCAACATACCAACATACTAACATACTAACATACTAACATACTAACATACTAACATACTAACATATCAACATACCAACATACCTACATACCAACATACCATCATACCAACATACTAACATACTAACATACTAACATACTAACGTACTAACATACCAACATACCAACATACTAACATACTAACATACTAACATACCAACATACTAACATACCAACATACTAACATACTAACATACTAACATACCAACATGCTAACATACCAACATACTAACATACTAACATACTAACATACCAACATACTAACATACTAACATACTAACATACTAACATACCAACATACTAACATACTAACATATTAACATACTAACATACTAAGATACCAACATACTAACATACCAACATACTAACATACCAACATACTAACATACTAACATACTAACATACTAACATACTAACATACTAACATACTAACATACCAACATACTAACATACTAACATACTAAAATACCAACATACCAACATACTAATATACCAACATACTAACATACTAACATACTAACATACTAACATACCAACATACTAACATACTAACATATTAACATACTAACATACTAACATACCAACATACTAACATACCAACATACTAACATACCAACATTCTAACATACTAACATACTAACATACTAACATACTAACATACTAACATACTAACATACTAACATACTAACATACTAACATACTAACATACTAACATACTAACATACTAACATACCAACATACCAACATACCAACATACTAACATACTAACATACTAACGTACTAACATACCAACATACCAACATACTAACATACTAACATACTAACATACCAACATACTAACATAGCAACATACTAACATACTAACATACTAACATACCAACATGCTAACATACCAACATACTAACATACTAACATACTAACATACCAAAATACTAACATACTAACATACTAACATACTAACATACCAACATACTAACATACTAACATATTAACATACTAACATACTAACATACCAACATACTAACATACCAACATACTAACATACTAACATACTAACATACTTACATACTAACATACTAACATACTAACATACCAACATACTAACATACTAACATACTAACATACCAACATACCAACATACTAACATACCAACATACTAACATACTAACATACCAACATTCTAACATACTAACATACCAACATACTAACATACTAACATACCAACATACTAACATACTAACATACTAACATACTAACATACCAACATACTAACATACTAACATACCAACATACTAACATACTAACATACCAACATACTAACATACTAACATACCAACATACTAACATACCAACATACCAACATACCAACATACCAACATACTAACATACCAACATACTAACATACCAACATACTAAAATACTAACATACCAACATACCAACATACTAACATACCAACATACCAACATACTAACATACCAACATACCAACATACTAACATACCAACATACTAACATACTAACATACCAACATACTAACATACTAACATACTAACATACCAACATACTAACATACTAACATACTAACTTACTAACATACCAACATACTAACATACTAACATACTAACATACTAACATACTAACATACCAACATACTAACATACCAACATACTAACATACTAACATACTAACATACCAACATACTAACATACTAACATACTAACATACTAACATACTAACATACTAACATACCAACATACTAACATACCAACATACCAACATACTAACATACTAACATACTAACATACTAACATACTAACATACCAACATACTAACATACTAACATACTAACATACCAACATACTAACATACTAACATACTAACATACTAACATACTAACATACTAACATACTAACATACCAACATACTAACATACCAACATACTAACATACTAATATACTAACATACTAACATACTAACATACCAAAATACTAACATACTAACATACTAACATACTAACATACTAACATACTAACATACCAACATACTAACATACTAACATACTAACATACTAACATACTAACATACTAACATACTAACATACTAACATACTAACATACCAACATACCAACATACTAACATACTAACATACTAACATACTAAAATACCAACATACTAACATACTAACATACTAACATACTAACATACTAACATACCAACATACCAACATACTAACATACTAACATACTAACATACCAACATACTAACATACCAACATACTAACATACTAACATACTAACATACCAACATGCTAACATACCAACATACTAACATACTAACATACTAACATACCAACATACTAACATACTTACATACCAACATACCAACATACTAACATACTAACATACTAACATACTAACATACTAACATACTAACATACCAACATACTATCATACCAACATACCAACATACCAACATACCAACATACTAACATACTAACATACTAACATACTAACATACTAACATATCAACATACCAACATACCTACATACCAACATACCATCATACCAACATACTAACATACTAACATACTAACATACTAACGTACTAACATACCAACATACCAACATACTAACATACTAACATACTAACATACCAACATACTAACATACCAACATACTAACATACTAACATACTAACATACCAACATGCTAACATACCAACATACTAACATACTAACATACTAACATACCAACATACTAACATACTAACATACTAACATACTAACATACCAACATACTAACATACTAACATATTAACATACTAACATACTAAGATACCAACATACTAACATACCAACATACTAACATACCAACATACTAACATACTAACATACTAACATACTAACATACTAACATACTAACATACTAACATACCAACATACTAACATACTAACATACTAAAATACCAACAAACCAACATACTAACATACCAACATACTAACATACTAACATACTAACATACTAACATACCAACATACTAACATACTAACATATTAACATACTAACATACTAACATACCAACATACTAACATACCAACATACTAACATACCAACATTCTAACATACTAACATACTAACATACCAACATACTAACATACTAACATACTAACATACTAACATACTAACATACTAACATACCAACATACTAACATACTAACATACTAACATACCAACATACTAATATACTAACATACTAACATACTAACATACCAACATACTAACATACCAACATACTAACATACTAACATACTAAGATACTAACATACTAACATACTAACATACCAACATACTAACATACCAACATACTAACATACTAACATACTAACATACCAACATACTAACATACTAACATACTAACATACTAACATACTAACATACTAACATACTAACATACTAACATACCAACATACTAACATACTAACATACCAACATACTAACATACTAACATACTAACATACTAACATACTAACATACTAACATACTAACATACTAACATACCAACATACTAACATACTAACATACTAAAATACCAACATACCAACATACTAACATACCAACATACTAACATACTAACATACTAACATACTAACATACCAACATACTAACATACTAACATATTAACATACTAACATACTAACATACCACCATACTAACATACCAACATACTAACATACCAACATTCTAACATACTAACATACTAACATACCAACATACTAACATACTAACATACTAACATACTAACATACTAACATACTAACATACTAACATACCAACATACTAACATACTAACATACTAACATACCAACATACTAACATACTAACATACTAACATACTAACATACCAACATACTAACATACCAACATACTAACATACTAACATACTAAGATACTAACATACTAACATACTAACATACCAACATACTAACATACCAACATACTAACATACTAACATACTAACATACCAACATACTAACATACTAACATACTAACATACTAACATACTAACATACTAACATACTAACATACTAACATACCAACATACTAACATACTAACATACCAACATACTAACATACTAACATACTAACATACTAACATACTAACATACTAACATACTAACATACCAACATACTAACATACTAACATACTAACATACCAACATACCAACATACTAACAAACTAACATACTAACATACTAACATACTAACATACCAACATACTAACATACCAACATACTAACATACTAACATACCAACATACTAACATACCAACATACCAACATACCAACATACCAACATACTAACATACCAGCATACTAACATACCAACATACTAAAATACTAACATACCAACATACCAACATACTAACATACCAACATACCAACATACTAACATACCAACATACCAACATACTAACATACCAACATACTAACATACCAACATACTAACATACCAACATACTAACATACTAACATACCAACATACTAACATACCAACATACTAACATACCAACATACTAACATACTAACATACCAACATGCTAACATACCAACATACTAACATACTAACGTACTTACATACCAACATACTAACATACTAACATACTAACATACTAACATACCAACATACTAACATACTAACATATTAACATACTAACATACTAACATACCAACATACTAACATACCAACATACTAACATACCAACATACTAACATACTAACATACTAACATACTAACATACTAACATACTAACATACTAACATACCAACATACTAACATACTAACATACTAAAATACCAACATACTAACATACTAACATACTAACATACTAACATACCAACATACCAACATACTAACATACTAACATACTAACATACCAACATACTAACATACCAACATACTAACATACTAACATACTAACATACCAACATGCTAACATACCAACATACTAACATACTAACATACTAACATACCAACATACTAACATACTAACATACCAACATACCAACATACTAACATACTAACATACTAACATACTAACATACTAACATACTAACATACCAACATACTATCATACCAACATACCAACATACCAACATACCAACATACTAACATACTAACATACTAACATACTAACATACTAACATACTAACATATCAACATACCAACATACCTACATACCAACATACCATCATACCAACATACTAACATACTAACATACTAACATACTAACGTACTAACATACCAACATACCAACATACTAACATACTAACATACTAACATACCAACATACTAACATACCAACATACTAACATACTAACATACTAACATACCAACATGCTAACATACCAACATACTAACATACTAACATACTAACATACCAACATACTAACATACTAACATACTAACATACTAACATACCAACATACTAACATACTAACATATTAACATACTAACATACTAAGATACCAACATACTAACATACCAACATACTAACATACCAACATACTAACATACTAACATACTAACATACTAACATACTAACATACTAACATACTAACATACCAACATACTAACATACTAACATACTAAAATACCAACATACCAACATACTAATATACCAACATACTAACATACTAACATACTAACATACTAACATACCAACATACTAACATACTAACATATTAACATACTAACATACTAACATACCAACATACTAACATACCAACATACTAACATACCAACATTCTAACATACTAACATACTAACATACTAACATACTAACATACTAACATACTAACATACTAACATACTAACATACTAACATACTAACATACTAACATACTAACATACTAACATACCAACATACCAACATACCAACATACTAACATACTAACATACTAACGTACTAACATACCAACATACCAACATACTAACATACTAACATACTAACATACCAACATACTAACATACCAACATACTAACATACTAACATACTAACATACCAACATGCTAACATACCAACATACTAACATACTAACATACTAACATACCAAAATACTAACATACTAACATACTAACATACTAACATACCAACATACTAACATACTAACATATTAACATACTAACATACTAACATACCAACATACTAACATACCAACATACTAACATACTAACATACTAACATACTTACATACTAACATACTAACATACTAACATACCAACATACTAACATACTAACATACTAACATACCAACATACCAACATACTAACATACCAACATACTAACATACTAACATACCAACATTCTAACATACTAACATACCAACATACTAACATACTAACATACCAACATACTAACATACTAACATACTAACATACTAACATACTAACATACCAACATACTAACATACTAACATACCAACATACTAACATACTAACATACTAACATACTAACATACTAACATACTAACATACTAACATACCAACATACTAACATACCAACATACCAACATACTAACATACTAACATACTAACATACTAACATACCAACATACTAACATACCAACATACTAACATACTAACATACCAACATACTAACATACCAACATACCAACATACCAACATACCAACATACTAACATACCAACATACTAACATACCAACATACTAAAATACTAACATACCAACATACCAACATACTAACATACCAACATACCAACATACTAACATACCAACATACCAACATACTAACATACCAACATACTAACATACTAACATACCAACATACTAACATACTAACATACTAACATACCAACATACTAACATACTAACATACTAACTTACTAACATACCAACATACTAACATACTAACATACTAACATACTAACATACTAACATACCAACATACTAACATACCAACATACTAACATACTAACATACTAACATACCAACATACTAACATACTAACATACTAACATACTAACATACTAACATACTAACATACCAACATACTAACATACCAACATACCAACATACTAACATACTAACATACTAACATACTAACATACTAACATACCAACATACTAACATACTAACATACTAACATACCAACATACTAACATACTAACATACTAACATACTAACATACTAACATACTAACATACTAACATACCAACATACTAACATACCAACATACTAACATACTAATATACTAACATACTAACATACTAACATACCAACATACTAACATACTAACATACTAACATACTAACATACTAACATACTAACATACCAACATACTAACATACTAACATACTAACATACTAACATACTAACATACTAACATACTAACATACTAACATAATAACATACCAACATACTAACATACTAACATACTAACATACTAAAATACCAACATACTAACATACTAACATACTAACATACTAACATACTAACATACCAACATACCAACATACTAACATACTAACATACTAACATACCAACATACTAACATACCAACATACTAACATACTAACATACTAACATACCAACATGCTAACATACCAACATACTAACATACTAACATACTAACATACCAACATACTAACATACTTACATACCAACATACCAACATACTAACATACTAACATACTAACATACTAACATACTAACATACTAACATACCAACATACTATCATACCAACATACCAACATACCAACATACCAACATACTAACATACTAACATACTAACATACTAACATACTAACATATCAACATACCAACATACCTACATACCAACATACCATCATACCAACATACTAACATACTAACATACTAACATACTAACGTACTAACATACCAACATACCAAAATACTAACATACTAACATACTAACATACCAACATACTAACATACCAACATACTAACATACTAACATACTAACATACCAACATGCTAACATACCAACATACTAACATACTAACATACTAACATACCAACATACTAACATACTAACATACTAACATACTAACATACCAACATACTAACATACTAACATATTAACATACTAACATACTAAGATACCAACATACTAACATACCAACATACTAACATACCAACATACTAACATACTAACATACTAACATACTAACATACTAACATACTAACATACTAACATACCAACATACTAACATACTAACATACTAAAATACCAACAAACCAACATACTAACATACCAACATACTAACATACTAACATACTAACATACTAACATACCAACATACTAACATACTAACATATTAACATACTAACATACTAACATACCAACATACTAACATACCAACATACTAACATACCAACATTCTAACATACTAACATACTAACATACCAACATACTAACATACTAACATACTAACATACTAACATACTAACATACTAACATACCAACATACTAACATACTAACATACTAACATACCAACATACTAATATACTAACATACTAACATACTAACATACCAACATACTAACATACCAACATACTAACATACTAACATACTAAGATACTAACATACTAACATACTAACATACCAACATACTAACATACCAACATACTAACATACTAACATACTAACATACCAACATACTAACATACTAACATACTAACATACTAACATACTAACATACTAACATACTAACATACTAACATACCAACATACTAACATACTAACATACCAACATACTAACATACTAACATACTAACATACTAACATACTAACATACTAACATACTAACATACTAACATACCAACATACTAACATACTAACATACTAACATACCAACATACCAACATACTAACAAACTAACATACTAACATACTAACATACTAACATACCAACATACTAACATACCAACATACTAACATACTAACATACTAACATACTAACATACCAACATACCAACATACTAACATACTAACATACTAACATACCAACATACTAACATACCAACATACTAACATACTAACATACTAACATACCAACATGCTAACATACCAACATACTAACATACTAACATACTAACATACCAACATACTAACATACTAACATACCAACATACCAACATACTAACATACTAACATACTAACATACTAACATACTAACATACCAACATACTATCATACCAACATACCAACTTACCAACATACCAACATACTAACATACTAACATACTAACATACTAACATACTAACATACTAACATATCAACATACCAACATACCTACATACCAACATACCATCATACCAACATACTAACATACTAACATACTAACATACTAACGTACTAACATACCAACATACCAACATACTAACATACTAACATACTAACATACCAACATACTAACATACCAACATACTAACATACTAACATACTAACATACCAACATGCTAACATACCAACATACTAACATACTAACATACTAACATACCAACATACTAACATACTAACATACTAACATACTAACATACCAACATACTAACATACCAACATACTAACATACCAACATACTAACATACCAACATACTAACATACTAACATACTAACATACTAACATACTAACATACTAACATACCACCATACTAACATACCAACATACTAACATACCAACATTCTAACATACTAACATACTAACATACCAACATACTAACATACTAACATACTAACATACTAACATACTAACATACTAACATACTAACATACCAACATACTAACATACTAACATACTAACATACCAACATACTAACATACTAACATACTAACATACTAACATACCAACATACTAACATACCAACATACTAACATACTAACATACTAAGATACTAACATACTAACATACTAACATACCAACATACTAACATACCAACATACTAACATACTAACATACTAACATACCAACATACTAACATACTAACATACTAACATACTAACATACTAACATACTAACATACTAACATACTAACATACCAACATACTAACATACTAACATACCAACATACTAACATACTAACATACTAACATACTAACATACTAACATACTAACATACTAACATACCAACATACTAACATACTAACATACTAACATACCAACATACCAACATACTAACAAACTAACATACTAACATACTAACATACTAACATACCAACATACTAACATACTAACATACTAACATACCAACATACTAACATACCAACATACCAACATACCAACATACCAACATACTAACATACCAGCATACTAACATACCAACATACCAACATACTAACATACTAACATACTAACATACCAACATACCAACATACTAACATATTAACATACTAACATACTAACATACCAACATACTAACATACCAACATACTAACATACCAACATACTAACATACTAACATACTAACATACCAACATACTAACATACTAACATACTAACATACTAACATACTAACATACCAACATACTAATATACTAACATACTAACATACTAACATACTAACATACTAACATACCAACATACTAACATACCAACATACTAACATACTAACATACTAAGATACTAACATACTAACATACTAACATACTAACATATCAACATACTAACATACTAACATACTAACATACCAACATACTAACATACTAACATACTAACATACTAACATACTAACATACTAACATACTAACATACCAACATACTAACATACTAACATACTAACATACCAACATACTAACATACTAACATACCAACATACTAACATACTAACATACTAACATACTAACATACTAACATACTAACATACCAACATACTAACATACTAACATACCAACATACCAACATACTAACATACTAACATACTAACATACTAACATACTAACATACCAACATACTAACATACCAACATACTAACATACTAACATACCAACATACTAACATACCAACATACCAACATACCAACATACCAACATACTAACATACCAACATACTAACATACCAACATACTAAAATACTAACATACCAACATACCAACATACTAACATACCAACATACCAACATACTAACATAACAACATACCAACATACTAACATACCAACATACTAACATACCAACATACTAACATACCAACATACTAACATACTAACATACCAACATACTAACATACCAACATACTAACATACTAACATACCAACATACTAACATACTAACATACTAACATACTAACATACCAACATACTAACATACTAACATACCAACATACTAACATACTAACATACTAACATACCAACATACTAACATACTAACATACTAACTTACTAACATACCAACATACGAACATACTAACATACTAACATACTAACATACTAACATACCAACATACTAACATACCAACATACTAACATACTAACATACTAACATACCAACATACTAACATACTAACATACCAACATACTAACATACCAACATACTAACATACTAACATACTAACATACTAACATACTAACATACTAACATACTAACATACTAACATACTAACATACTAACATACCAAGATACTAACATACTAACATACTAACATACTAACATACTAACATACCAACATACTAACATACCAACATACTAACATACCATCATACTAACATACTAACATACTAACATACTAACATACCAAAATACTAACATACTAACATACTAACATACTAACATACTAACATACTAACATACTAACATACTAACATACTAACATACCAACATACTAACATACTAACATACCAACATACTAACATACTAAAATACCAACATACTAACATACTAACATACTAACATACTAACATACTAACATACTAACATACCAACATACTAACATACCAACATACTAACATACTAACATACCAACATACTAACATACCAACATACCAACATACCATCATACCAACATACTAACATACTAACATACTAACATACTAACATACTAACATACCAACATACCAACATACCAACATACTAACATACTAACATACTAACATACTAACATACTAACATACCAACA